>CM076579.1:1602824493-1603169325 GCA_034641835.2 Pinus albicaulis
ATTGTTGTTGAGGAGGTAAATCCCCTCTGCGGACAAAGGCGATCCCTACTAGCCCAGCAGGGGTCTAGCAACAATCATCAAATGCTACAGCGCAAGTTCCTAATTGCGAATAAATAAGCCAACGATGGAGGCCTACCTGGAGTCCAGTGCTATGATTCGTAGAAGAGATAGCGTTCCCGTTCCTCAGCTTCGGCAGATCACGATCCACACGATCTCCGTGAATGGACACTTGCATATGCAAGAAACAACACGAATACAAGCATAAAATCCAGAATACGCAACTAAATATCAGTCAGAAAGGATATAACTCATATTAACATAAGTGAAAACAGAGTGGAACCATAACCATAATCATTCATTAAATAACAATCGAAAGAGAGTACAACCAATGTTCTGACGCCGTGATCTCCTTCGGAAGGGTCCCCAGTCGTTCACGTCTCACAAAGCTCGCCAGGGAAAGGGGCAAACCTCTCTTGAGTCTCTCGACGATAGTCTCCTTACTTGAGTCGGCCTTAAGGGAAGAAAGAGGGCTCTTACAACACAAAGGCTCTTGGGAATTTGGAGATTCAAAGCTTAGGCACTTCAAGACTAGCTTGCAATGGAATTGAGCAGGCTTTTATAGATGGGGAAGGAGGGAGTTGGGATCCCTATTATTGTGGGATTGGCCCTATCAACAAGGAAGGTTCCATGGGAGGTGGCAAACCACTTCCCTTCCATGGAACTCCCACAGCCAAACCTCCCAACTCAAGATAGGCAATGGTTTCTGAGTTTGTTGAAACACAACTTCCGCTATCTTTATTTAAAAAACACTCCTTAAATTGGCTGGCGCGACTGCTACTCTGGGACAGAGCGCCAGTTGGCGCGGCCTCTTTGTAGGATTTTCCTCATTGGCGCGAGTGATGAACTGTCTGCCCGCGCCAATGCAAAAGGAGATGTTTTCATGGTTTTTTGCAAGGAGATGTCTTTAGGGCAATTGAAGCTCATGTTTAGAGGAATGCAATGATAATGATTTCAAGGCATGACAATGTTCACAGGTCACAAAATGGGTCCTCCATTGTGCGGGACGGGGAATGGTAGGGACGGTGACAAATTACTGTGTAACAGATGCCCCTTAAAGTATGAGGCCCGAGAGAGAGAGGGGTGAAATGCTTTACGAGAACATGTTCAACTGAAGCCCCGCCGTCGGAAAACCTGCGTAGAAAAATACAACTGATATCTCAAGTACATGATGTATATGCGGTATGGGCGCAGCCATCCGAAACAGAGTACACTATAATCCGGATCCAGGGTATGGGCGCAGCCATCCAGCGAGGATCAAATAAATAGACTCAAGTATGGTCGCAGCCATCCAATCAGTGAGTCATGTACATAATGATAATAATCCACAATCGCAGCCTGGATTACAACAGACACAATCCAGGGTCTTGCGCTCCATCTCGACCCAAACAAAGTACAAGTTCAAGCATGCGAATATGTGAGTTGAAGTCGAACATGCAAGAACATCGTCTGATTACCAGCCAATGATGAGAGTTGTTAACAGACGCGAGAGGAACCACCAATAATGACAATGGCCCTCAAGGTACTATAGGTACAATCTACGGCGTGTGAATCAATGAGCTGGCGTCGAACACCCGTAGAATCACTCGATCGGAGGCCAATGATGAGAACCCCACGTCGAATGCGACGAAACTGCCATTGAGGCATGCAGGCTCCAAGGTACCGTAAAGGAGTCTCTAGATCAACTTCTTGGATAATGAGCTGAAGTCGACAGGAAGTGACCTTGATCGAAGGTGGGCCATAATGTTTCCCACATCATCGACACGAGACAGAGGAACATGATGTTTTTGTTGTGAATCAGGATCATATGAGAATCAGAGGAAGGTTGATATTCACAGAGGCCAACTTCTCTTGAACACATAATGGCACAAAATAGTGGTTTTGGCAGCATATTTGACATCAACGGATCAGAGGTCATGGTGACAAGGCAATGAGCAGAGGAGAGGTCAAAAAGGATTACCCAAACCCACGGAAGCAAGTGAAAAAACGAGATGAGATGTCCCCAACCCGACACGAATGCAGAAAAGTGCCATGTTCAAGAGCGACATACTGCCGACGACAACGATGATGGTTCCATTTTTTCCCCCACCATTTCTGGCGAGTACCCCAATTATTTTTTATAACAAGCTTGAAGGGGATAGCATATGATTGTAATATAAGTCCGCCCTTCGGGCGAATCCATCCTAGTGCATTTAACGAGTCCTAGGAAGGAGAAACTCGGAGAACGTCATTTCGACTAGATCCGATGTCATCAAGGTTTAACGAGTCTGACAAAGGAAGAACTCAGTGTCTTTTCATATTTAGAGAGTTTGAAAAGACAGCGGAAAAGAAAACTCCACAGGTCCCTTTTCGTAAATAGTTCCCCAGATCCGAAAAGGTAGAAAACAATATCCGGGAAAACCTCCTAGTCGCAATAGGCTAGGGTATTCCTTTTCGTAATCAATCCATCCCAGCCTAAAAAAGGGTTAAACTTATACTGGGTGGATGTCGATTCGTGTCCATTTTAACGAGATCGAAACGACAAGGGCCTCGGCAATCTTTTCATGTTTAGAGAGTCAGAAAAGAGCTGAAAGATGACTCCTCCTGGAGGAACGAGTGGTATAAAGGGTAGCAACTAGTTCCGGTAATGGTGGAACTACTCTGAACAAATAAAGGTCGAGAGGCTGGCTAACAAGACCACTCATAGCAGCGGTTCCTCAGGAACGGGTAAAACAACCAAGTGAAGGCATATGATCGGCCAAGAAGATAATGACGATGGAGCAAGAAAACCAAGGCTCATCTGGCAAAATAGGCTGATAAGATGACAATCACAAGGGGTAAAATGGGAAAGGTTTCATTTTTACACAAGCTTGAAATCAGGAAACTCTGCTTGAAGTTGGTTTCATTTTTACACAAGCTTGAAACAAAGATAAACTATGCCTGAAACCGGTTTCATTTTTACACAAGCTTGAAACGGAAACAAACTATGCTTGAAAAATTAAGCATGCCCCCAACATGGTGACTCAATTCGAGGTACATGCCCCCCAAGCTTCAGTCCATATGAAAGGCAGATGGAGTGAAGGTTCAAATTACGAGATCAAGAGAAAGACTCGACTGGGATTTGACGAGATCTAAACAAAGACTCGAATTGAACAGGAACGTGTTTCATTGTTTTAACGAGGTTGACACATTAAAAGAACTATCCTCGGGACACCTTGTTTCATGGTTTAAGGAGCTTGACACAAGAAAACGAACTATGCTCCGACGACCTTGTTTCATTTTTTAAGGAGCTTGACACAAGACAACGAACTCTGCTCCGACCACTTTTACTTTTTTAAGCAAATTTTTTGACACAAGACAAGGAACTCGCTCCGACAACCTCGGTTTCATTTTTTTAAAGAGCTGACACAAAGAAGGGAACCATGTTCGACCGTATCCAGCTTCATTTTTTAAGGAGCGTGACACAGAAAAAGAACTACAAGCCCGACAACCTTGTTTCATTTTTTAAGGAGCTTTGACACAAGACAAGGTGGCAGAAACTCTCCGTCCACAGACCATTTCAAACAGAGAAAAGTCATCGCTTCCAAGAGTTCCACTCTCGATGGAAGGAAAACATCCTGGAAGTCGAGACCCAATGCCCCCAGCACCTGATGCACGACGGCATCATCACTGAGCACAGGCACGGGGTAGGTAGCCACATAGTTGACCTGCGGTGGGGCAGATACAACGAGTGGATAAAAAATAGGAAGGGATGATGGCGGGCCAGTTGCCACATCAGGACCAAAGAACGAAAGCTAATCAATGGTCACGATCCGTCCTTCATGTGGAAAACAGACCACACGAAAAAGGGGAGACAAGCGCTCCCATGGCATAGGTGTAATCGCGCCCCAAGAGCATATTGAAATCCAAGGGGCCTGGAACAACCATCACGTCCATATGGACGGTTTTACCTCCCAAGGTAACAGGTAACCTTGGAAGGATCCCTAAGGGTTGACTCATTCTTCCGTTAAATGCCAACAGATTCTGTGTAACAGGCGCAAGCGGCGGCGAGCCAAAATCTTGCCAAGTAGTTGAGGATAAAATACTAACAGACGCACCTTCGTCTATAATGGTGTTGGGTACGACCAGACCAAAAGCCTATACTGTAATATCGAAAGGCACATAAGACGGAAGGCGATATCCTGCAAATCGATTCCCATCAAAGGAAGCGACCAAAATACTCGGAGTGGCTACCATCGAACCAAGATGGTCTTCCTGTTACGAAAGGATAAGGAGCATCCTCCATAACCTCCATTCGAAGTGAGGGATATTCGATTTCCATCATGGGGAGGCGGAGGAGGAGCTCAAGTACAGGGACGGGAGAATCTTTCTCCAAGACCGAAGAATCAAGAAACCAGAAGGACATGGGGGGTGTGAGATCCACTCGGCGTAAAATACCCCAGGCACCGCGCATGGGGTCAGCTCAACCGATCCTACGACCAATGGTTGGTCAAGGACGAATTCGTGAATTTGAATTTATGGGGAGGATTGACCAAGGATGACTCTTGGACCAATTGTAGGATCACCGCGGAGGACTCAAAGAAAGCCGATTGATAACCGTGGAAGGTGTGGTGTAGAACCGTTTGGGTTGTCCAAACTCGCTGGCTTCATCCATATAAGGACAAAGGTAATCGGCATGGTGCCCTTCACACAACTTACAAATGGATTGGTGATCTTACCCTGCTTCTTAGGAGCCTTATCAGTACCAGTTGAAGACGTGCCCCCAACCTGGCTCCCGGAAGTCAAAGGCAACGGCGTACGGCTGTCGGACCATGCTTCGAGCACCTTGGGGATGCCAGGGCAGTCTCGAAGAAGATGGTCTCCCGTGCACAACAGGCAAGGGAACTTGACTTTTCGTGGAGGGTTGGTAGGTTTATCGAGAGGAGATATTTCAGAAACAGTGGCTGCACTTTTAGTGTCTCGCTTATCAGACTTCTTCATGCCTCTCGCTTATCACTTTTCTTCTTTGTCTTCTTCTTCTTCTTAACCACCCTCGGTTACTCGAATCCAGGATTTCACCAGGCGAAGTAGAAGAGGAGGACGAAACAAAGCGAAGAAGGGGAGAGGTCCACCTTGGAATCACCATGATGTTGTTCAGGGAGGAACCGATTGAACAAAAGAGCAGAGATATTTGGGACCATAGAGGTTGAAAACAACCAAACAGAAACCCGTCGTTAACCCAGGAAGGGACAACGTTGCCATATAAGGAGCACCAAAATTCCCAAAAGGGGGAAAAGGACCCGGATTCCCATCGGAGGGGATTCCTTGGTTGGAGAACTCCGGAAAAGCTGCCATAAGAAACAATTGTAGAACAACACCCTAAGGAAACTAACTTTAACCAGGAATATTTCGTGGGCAGTTAATTTTTATGACATTGAAACAAAACTCTACCATTTCATCTTTTAAGAGTTGAGAAAAAGGAAAAAGGTGCTTTATCACTTTCAGGTTGGAAACAAGCGTGAAAGGACAAGCGCTTGATGATCTTTTCAAATTTAAAGAGTCAGTAAAGATCAAAATAACTGCTCAGGAATTCTAGGCAAAGGGTGTACCAAATAACCGTGAACTACAATATACACCTTGGTTTCAAAATGAAAGAGAAATCAACCAAGGACTTAATGTATGTGCAGGCAATCTCCCCAAATGTTGTGTCCAGTGTATCACGGGTATAGGGCGGCAGACTCGGCTTCCTATGGATAAAGGATAGCAACCTAGTGGGGTCTCCCTTTTTATATGTGACGGTACGGGGAGCACAAGTCCGTATTAGTGTTTTCTAAAGCCAAGAGGCGAACAACAGGTACTAGGTTTAAAGACGCCGAAACACGTCTCCAGCCTAGACCTCTAAATATTTCATTAATGTTTCAATGCTGCCTTAGTGTAAATTGAATAAATTTTATGGTTGATCTTCAATTATGTCTCGGTTTCAAGGTCCTACCGTATGTCATATGACAATCTCCTATATGTACCTATATGAGAAAAGAAAATCTTTTCACCCGATGAATGCTATCTAGTTAAGGGAAGAGCTTCAAACAATGATGCAACAAATACCAAAGATCGCAAAACAAAATCCTTCCAAACTAGATGAATTTTCACATATCCAAAAGTAATTTCAAACACTCAACGATGCGAATAATGCAACGTAATCTATGAAAATTTCTTTTTTTCGGAACCAGCAATTGTAATCTATGCACAATTTCCTTTTCCTTTTCAAATAATAAGAATGCACTCAATGCATTTTTCATGAAATGAGAATCTACTTAATGCATGCTTTTAATGAAAGAGAATGCACTCAAAGCGATCTTTACTTTCAATCACTAAATGTGATCTAATTTCTTTAATGATAAATCTCAAAAATGCTTTTCAACGCAATGTGATCTAATGCATTTTAACGAAAAGAAAACGATGAGACGAAAACTAAAAAAAATGCAAATCTACTTAATGAAGGATGAAAGCAAAAGGGATGCAAACAAACACTAAGAATGCAATCGTTGTTTCAAAATACTTTGTGACAAAATCCCTCAAAAGTTGACAAGTCATATGTAGTCAAACACAAAAAGGACTTCCAAAGCAAGAGATCAAAACAAGGCATTCATTCCCTTTTACATCAAACAATCATAGAAAGAAGACATTCCAAACAATGAGCAATGTAATCTACGCTCATACAGAGGAAACGCCGGAAGGGAAAGACACACTGGTGAAGGATTTAGGGAAAAAATCTCAAATTTCACACATCCTGAAATTGGCCCGACTTGTACATTCACAACTAGCGCCAACTGGCGCGACTTGTACATTGAAAACTAGCGCCAATGGTCAATTGGCACGAGTTGCTAACTGACAACAAGCGCCAATTCCTGAAAATGAAAAAACAAAGAATTTATCCCAACCAAGACCAGACTCACCACTTCAAGCAGAATCTAAAACAAACCCATAAGCTAAATACTGACCAAAATAAACTTCCGAACAAGGGTAACCCTACCACCTACAGGAAATGGCGCGACTGTCTGGCTGTCATCCTCGCCAGACAGAGGATGGCGCGAGTGATAAATGGAAACCTGCGCCAATTGGCGCGACTGTCAGGCTAAAAACCGCGCCAATCAAGACAACCATTAAAAGGTGAAAATTCGGAAAAGCAGAGGTCAGATTTGATCGTCTGGGGTTGAACCAAAAGCCAAAACACAAGAAGAGCCAACCCAAAAAACCAATCAAGCAAGGAAGACCAAGAAACAATCAAAACGAGACAATCAAAATGAGACAGTGAAAACTAGACGATCCCCAGCGGAGTCGCCAAATTGTTGAGGAGGTAAATCCCCTCTGCGGATAGAGGCGATCCCTACTAGCCCAACAGGGGTCTAGCAACAATCAAAAATGTTACGACGCAAGTTCCTAGTTACGAATGAAAAGAAAAAATATGGAGGCCTACCTGGAATCCAAGCACAGTGATTCGTAGAAGAGACAGCGTTCCCGTTCCTCGCCGGCAGATCATGATCCCCACGATCTCTGTGAATGGACACCTGCACATGCAAGAAACAACATGAATACAAGCATAAAATCTAGAATACGCAACTATATATCAGTCAGAAAGTATATAACTTGTTATTAACATAAGCGAAAAACAGAGTGGAACCATAACCAGTAGTCATTCATTAATAAACAATCGAAAGAGAGTACAACCAATGTTTTGACGCTGCAGTCTCCTTCAGAAGGGTCCCCAGTCATTCACATCTCGCAAAACTCGCTAGGGAAAGGGAAAACCTCTCTAGAGTCTCTCGACGATAGTCTCCTTACTTGAGTCGGCCTTAAGGGAAGAAAGAGGGCTCTTACAACACAAAGGCTCTTAGGAATTTGGAGATTCAAAGCTTAGGCACTTGAAGACTAGCTTGCAATGGCAATAGGCAAGCTTTAATAGATGGGGAAGGAGGGAGTTGGGATCCCTATTATTGTGGGATTGGCCCTATCATCAAGGAAGGTTCCATGAGAGGTGGCAAACCACTTCCCTTCCATGGAACTCCTGCAGCCAAACCTCCCAACTCAAGATAGGCAATGGTTTTTGAGTTTGTTGAAACACAACTTCCGCCATATTTATTTAAAAAACACTCCTTAAATTAGCTGGTGCGACTACTGCTCTGGGATAGAGCGCCAGTTGGCGTGGCCTCTTTGTAGGATTTTCCTCATTGGCGCGAGTGCTGAACTGTATGCCCGCGCCAATGCAAAAGGAGCTGTTTTTATGACTTTTTGCAAGGAGATGTCTTTAGGGAAATTAAAGCTCATGCTTAGAGGAGTGCATTGATGATGATTTCAAGGCATGAAAATGTTCACAGGTCACAAAATGGGTCCTCCATTTTGCGGGACGGGGAATGGTAGGGACGGTGACAAATTATCGTGTAACAACCGTAAAAAATACAAGAGTCTAATAGTGGCTCCAACTGGGGATGGAAGCTCCCTCGGGAGGTGTCAAGAACACCGTTGACTAGTAGCCTGATCCATTGGGTTGATCCCACTCTGCAATCCGATCTGCTAAAATATCTGTGGCTGAAAACCTTCAAGCTGAAGTCAACACTCTCTACAAACAAAAGTCTGGCACATACTTGATCTGAAAACTAGAAAGCAATCTAAAACTAAAATTTTTAAATATGCTCATAGTACTGAGCTTATTTGCAGACCTACCTACCCTAATCTAACTTAGAGACACATATATACTAAGTGAACTCCTTTCTCCAATGTAACCAATCAAGTAAATGAACACATGATTGATTCTTGTTCAACTCTTTGAGTATGCTGAAATAACAAAAGGGCCACTCCCATTTTACTTGCCTTTGAACAACAGTGCTCAAAATTTTCCTTAAACTCGGAAAAAAATCGTTCCTGGCATAACATACTCCTTCTGCAGATGGTTCTAAGATACCAGAAAAAAGATCTTGGAACAATACCTGGCCCCGAGGATTTAAATAACAAAATTCACCTAGGACTGCTCCTTCTTCATGGTCATCTGATATGGCATCCTCATAATAAACCACTATGTTTTCCTCAAGAAAATCTGATATGTCTTGACTGAGTTGGCTGAATTATGTTTGAAGGCCCTCATTTTGATGAATAGGAGCATTTTCTAGAAACAAGCATTCTTGAGAAGGTTGAATAGCATCGGTATCAATTTGTTCTTCAGTTTCTCTACGAGGAAGAGCTTAAGTACAAAAATCAGAAGTAGAACACATTGAAATAATCTCTTCATTACATAAAAATTTGGAGGTCGACTGCATGCTTAGAATCTGATTGATTTCTTCTTCAGTTAAAGGAGGAGGTATTATTTGTGTTCTTTGGATTGAAAAACCATTGTTTTCTTTCTCTTGTGAAGACTAATCATGAGGCTGAATGTCTTCTTGAGCATCACACAAAAGAGTAGATGAATTATCATTTGTCCCCCTAGAGAGATCTTGTGGATATTCTTTCATTTCCTGATTGCTTTCATTCTCAACCAAGTTCTCTTGGTTGTCATGATAGTTAACTTGAGCATGAAATTCACGAATTGCTTCTAAGATATCCTCAGGATGCCAATTTCCCAAATCTTCATCAATATTTACAAGGTATAGTATGAGATCCTCAGATTTATCACAACAATTTTCAGCTAATGATAAAGATGGAGAATTTTCTTTATAATGCTCATAAAACACCTTGTGGAATTTTTTTAAAGAAAACAAATCCGTCAGACTCATCAACCTTCCCATCCTGAAAAATAGGAAGATTTTTGTCCCAATTTACCTGAGCCATTTTGTGTGGGAATCCAAGAATGTGATCTCTGTTCATTGGAGCATACCTGCATTGTATTCTTGGATCCATCTTGTTAATCAGTCAGAGGGTGGGGTCACTGTATCTTCAAAACCTCTGGATTCTTCTACCAGTGGAGTCATTTAGGCCAATTGAAAACTGTGGAGTCGCTAGGTGGATGATTTCAAATTTCTTGAGGCTGGTTGTTGTCCACCATCAACAACCAGATACCAATCTTGGCCAATACTTGAATCATCTAATTTTGAGTGTGGTTTCTGAGTTCTGAAGAAATATTAAGCTTTTTCAATAACTCAGTCCCCAGTGGAGTCGCCATTATGTTAGCTCCCTGTAATTTGTAATATTGTCAAGAACAAATGACATAGGCCAACATCAAACCACTTTGGAGTTCAGGACCTAGCCTTCCTAGGCTCAGAGAGGGCTCTCTCTGTTTTTTTTATTTATGATTTAGCTTGATGATTATAATTGTTGATATTAGGCTAGTTATAGAGATTGTTTTGTTGTTTGATTTGGTTGGTTGGAAAGATAGAATATGGGAAGTTTAATACATTGGGCTATGGGGTCAATAAAAGGGCTGAATTTCACATCAAATTTTCAAGGTCATTCACAGGGCAAGCTAACTATATAAAATGGATCTTGCTAGCAGTGTGAATATGATATTATAGGAGGGAGTGAAAGATAAAGAGCATTTAAGAATTATTTAACTATACTTTCAAAGAAAAACACTTGTGATACTAGTTTCGTGAAGCTAAAGAGCAGTTAAGAATTCTTTAACTAAACTTCAAAAGGGAAACTTTAAAGATATTAGCTTTGGTAAGGCTAAATAGCATTGCAGAATTATTTAACTATACTTCAAGGGAAAACCTTAAAGACAACAAGTTTAGTAGAGTTAAAGAGAAATTAAGAATTATTTAACTAAAATTCACAAGGGAAAAAATTAAAGATGTCAGTGTGGTAAGGCTAAAGAGCATTGAAGAATTCATTAACTATAAATCAAAGGAAAACCTTTAAGACAACAATTTCAATAGAGATAAAGAGCAGTTAAGAATTCTTTTGTTATACTTCATAGGAAAACATTAAGATAACAAAAAAATACAGACTTAAGGTGATTTGTCAACATATCTTAATCTAAAACTTCTGCTCTATAATCAAAGAAACTGGAGTATAGGATGGAAAGACAGGGGAAAACGTTAACATAGAGGAAAGAACATCACCATTAACATAGCTCAAGGATCCTGTGAACATGCTTTTATTATTGATGCTCAACTCAAAACTGTTACAAAGCTCCAATACAATAATCTAGCAACACAGAGTCTAAACAAAGTCCAACCCTTGATAATGAAAATACATGCAGTATTTAACTGCAACTGAGGCAGTTTCCCTAATCTAGGTCAGAAATCCGCATTAACTACAAAGTAAATGGAATTTTGACAATTGCTGCCACGCAAGGCCCGAACTAAATTATCATCTAGAAGATCGCCTACAATATTAACTTCCACAATAACTTCTGGGTTGATATTAAAGTATCTTTGGCAAACCGCCTACTATATTGACTTCTGCATTAACTTCTGACCTAATATTAAAATATATCTAGCACACCGACTATAACATTAACTTTTGGACTTCTTTTCTTTCTATTGTTATGTCCCGAATTCCCCACTTTGCCTGACTTGACCCTCCTAGCCCATTCTGTGTTCATATGAGTCTTCACTCCATGGTGGCCTTGGCGGATTCTCAGAACACAGACCCTTTCTTTTAGCAGGAATTCCCATCCCCCAGAAAAATGGCGGTGAGTGGTTTTGATGGAGCATAAATTGCATTTCAGACACCCCCCCAAAGTGGTAAGTGGTAACAGAAGGCGTGGGGGGGTGGTGCGAATGCATGAGAGGGTGACATGTCGCGGATTGGGCAGCCATTAATACTAGACTTTGGACCCCCCCCCTCTCGTGTAACTAGAAACTGTCGGGGGGGGTGAAGTGGATCTCCACCGTAGGCTTGAGGCGCGCCCCAAATCTGCCATTGAAAAATACTTGTGCTTTACCCAGCTGATTTGACTTTTTGTCTCATTTTGATTGGGCCCTATTGTCACCTGTCTTGCTCCGGCACCCATGGAATTTACGTTATAAACTCCTTTCCCTCCTCCGATGTGAATTAACACAGAAAATGCCCCACACACGGATTTGAAATTCTTTGAAATATGCCTTCAAAAACTCAATGCATCCGAGCCCCCATTGCATTTTGCATGGTGCAAAACTTACCTTTTCCTTGGTCCTTTTAAAATTTAAAAATTGCGATGTGCGATATGCGATCGAGCCCCACCACATCGCATATCACACTTCGACGAATTTAAAATTTACCTTTGCAGCTAGCTTGTAAAACTTGTGATGCGCAATTTGCAATCAGGCCCCACCGCATCGAATATTTCACTTTGGTGAATTTAACATTTACCTTTGCAGCTAACTTGTAAACTTGTGATGTGTGATTTGTGATCGAGCCCCACCTCATCGCATATCGCACTTCAACGAATTTAACTTTTACCTTTGCACCTTGTCCTTTATCATTTGTGATTTGTGATTTGCGCTCAGGTCACATCACAAGTTAAATCTTTAACTTGCGGGCACTTACCAGTAAGTCCTAAATGTTGCGAAGTGTGCCATGCGCCATGTTAAGCGTTGAAGTGTGTGAAATAGCAGAAAATAAGGAAAACGGGAAAAACGAAGGTTTGCACGTGGTTTGGGGAAAACGTGGTAAAGGCATGGCGGGTGGAAAATAATAGAATTTCGGACTTTAGACATAAGTGGGTTTTATAAAGTAGTAAGTCTGAAAAAGGTTAAGTATGTGGGTTTTTGGCGTTTTGAACGGGATTTCAGAGCATGGGAGTGTCAGAAATAGGTAAAATTAAAGGTAAGAAGAGGGAGAATGAGAAATAATGAAGGAAATGAGGTTTAGCTCATGATCACACTTAATGAGTTATATTTTCCTTTTAACTGAATTCAAATGGCAGGTAGATTCTTTTGACCCTTCTAATAACCAGGATCTCCTTTCCTTTTCTGAAAATAAATGATAGTAATAGAATATTATTTTCAACATGGAACATACAAGGAATAGGAATTCACCTTGTGATACTGTAAAAATACAGGAGTCTAACAGTGGCTCCAACTGGGGATGGCAGGTCCCTCATGAAGTGTCAAGAACATCGTTCACTAGTAGTGTGATCCATTGGGTTGATCCCACTCTGCAATCCGATCTGCTAAAATCTCTGTCGCTGAAAACCTTCAAGATGAAGTCAAACTCTCTGCAAACTCAAGTCTAGCACATACTTGATCTGAAAACTAGAAAGAGATCTAAAACTTAAAATTTTAAAAAATGATCAGAGTACCAAGCTTATTTGTAGACCTACCTACCTTAATCTAACTTGGAGACACATATATACTAAGTGACCTACTTTCTCCAATGCAACCAATCAAGTAAATGACCACATGATTGATTCTTGTTCAGCTCTTTGAGTATGCTAAAATAACAAAAGGGCCACTCCCATTTTACTTGCCTTTGAACAACAATGCTCAAAATTTTCCTTAAACTCAGCAACAAACCGTTCCTATCATAGCATACTCCTTCTTCAGATGCTCCTAAGATATCAGCAAAAGGATCTTGGAACAATACTAGGCCTGGAGGATTTAAATAACAAAATTCACCTTGGACTACTCCTTGTCCCGCTTTGTCCTCCTCGGGATTCATCTAAAAGAGAACCTCTATCCCTTCTTCATGGTCATCTGATATGGCCTCCTCATAATAAACCACTATGTTGTCCTCAAGAAAACCTGATATGTCTTGATTAAGTTGGCTGAATTCTATTTGAAGTCCCTCATTTTGATAAATAGGAGCATCTTCTGGCAATGGGCCTTCTTGAGAAGGTAGAGTAGCATCAATATAAATTTGTTCTTATGTTTCTCTACAAGGAGGTGATTCAGTACACAAATCAGAAGTAGAACAAATTGAACTAATCTCTTCATTACATAAAAATTTGGAGGTTGATTGCATGCTTAAAATCTGATTGATTTCTTCTTCAGTTAAAGGAGGAGGGATTCTTTGTGTTCTTTGGATTGAAAAACCATTGTTTTCTTTCTCTTTTGAAGAATGATCATGAGTTTGAATGTCTTCTTGAGCCTCACACAAAAGAGCAGATGAATTATCATTTGTCCCCCCCGGAGAGATCTTGTGGATCTTCTTCCATTTCCTGATTGCTTTCATTCTCAACCAACTTCTCTTGGTTGTCATGACAGCTAACTTGAGCATGAAATTCCCGAATTGTTTCTAAGAGATCCTCAAGATGCCAATTTCCCAAATCTTCATCAATATTTACAAGGTATTGTATGAGATCCTCAAATTGATCACAAAAATTTTCAGCTAATGATAAAGATGGAGAATTTTCTTTATAATGCTCATAAAACACCTTGTGGATTTTTTTTTTAAAATAAATTAGGACTCAGGCCTTCATACCATTCCCTTTCTTTCCCTTCTAATGTTACCATGAACATATTCATGAGGGAATCATCGTGCCATTCAACTTTCAACCGTCATGAGTGTATATGAAATTTAATGAGATGTAACAAGGGATCATCAACCTGTCCATCCTAAAAAATAGGAAGATTTATGTCCCAATTTACCAGAGGAATTTTGTGTGGGAATCCAAGAATGTGATCTCTATTCATTGGAGCATACCCACGTTGTATTCTTGGATCCATCTTGTCAATCATTCAGAGGGTGGGGTCACTGTATCTTCACAACCAATCTGGATTCTTCTACCAATGGAGTCATTTAGGCCATCTGAAAACTGTGGAGTCGCCAGGTGGATGATTTCAACTTTCTTGAGGTTGGTTGTTGTCCACCATCAGCAACCAGATACCAATCTTGACCAATACTTGAATCATCTAATTTTGAGTGGGGTTTCTGAGTTCTGAAGAAATATTAAGCTTTTACAATAACTCAGTTCCCCCGTAGAGTTTCCATCATGTTAGCTCCCCGTAATTTGTAAGATTGGAAAGAAAAAACGACAGAGGACGACATCAAACCGCTTGGAGTCCAAGACCTAGCCTTCCTGGGCTTAGAGAGGACTCTCTCTATATCTTTATGACTTAGGATCTAACTTTGGTGATTGGTAATGTTGATTTTAGGCTATTTATAGAGATTGTTTTGTTGTTTGATTTGGTTGGTTGGACAGATAGAATATGGGAAGTTTAATCCGTTGGGCTATGGAGTCAATAAAAGGGCTAAATTCTGCATAAAATTTTCAAGGTCATTCACAGGGAAATCTAACTATATAAAATGGATCTTGCTGACAATGCTAATATGATATGATAGTAGGTAGTGAAAGTTAAAGAGCACTTAAGAATTCTTTAAGTATACTTTCAAAGAAAAACACTTGTGATACTAGTTTCGTGAAGCTAAAGAGAAGTTAAGAATTCTTTAACTAAACTTCACAAGGGAAACTTTAAAGATATCAGCTTTGGTAAGGCTAACGAGAAGTGAAGAATTCTTTAACTATACTTTAGGGGAAAACCTTAAAGACAACAATTTCAGAAGAGCTAAAGAGCGATTAGGAATTATTTAACTAAAATTCACAAGGGAAAACATTAAAGATGTCAGTTTTGGTAAGGCTAAAGAGCAATGAAGAATTTTTTAACTATACCTCAAAGAAAATCCTTTAAGACAACAATTTCAGTAGAGCTAATGAGCAGTTAAGAATTATTTAGTTATACTTCAGAGGAAAATATTAATATAACAAAAATAGACAGACTTAAGGTGCTCTCTCAGCATATCTTAATCTAAAACTTCTACTCTGTAATCAGATAAACTGGAGTACAGTACGGAAAGAGAGGGGAAAACCTTGATACAGAGGAAATAACATCACCATTAACATAGCTCAAGGGTCCTATGAACGTGCTTTTGTTATTGATGCCCAGCTCAAAACTGTTATAGAGCTCCAATACAATAATCTAGCAATAGCGAGTCTAAAAAAGTCCAACCCTTGATAATGAAAATACATGCAGCATTTAACTGCAACTGAGGCGTTTTCCCTAATCTAGGTCGGCAATCTGCATTAACTACAAAGTAAATGGAATTGTGACAATAGCTACCACGTAGGGCCCAAACTAAAATATCATCTATTAGATCACCCACAATATTAACTTCTACAATAACTTATGGGCTGATATTTAAAATATCTTTGGCAAACGACCTGCTGTATTGAATTATGCATTAACTTCTGACCTCATATTAAAATATCTCTGGCACACCAATTATAACATTACCTTATGCACTTATTCGCTTTCTGTTGTTATGTCCCGGATCCCCCACTTTTCCTGACTTGACCCTCCTAGCATGTATAGTGTTCATACGAGTCTTTACTCCATGGTGGCCTTGGCGGATTCTCAGAACACGGACCCTTTTTTCTTTTAGCCAGAATTCCCTTCCCCTAGATAAATGACAGTGAGTGGTTTTGATGGAGCGTAAATGGAATTTCGGACCCTCCCGAAGTGGTAAGTGGTAATAGAAAGGGGGGGGGGGGTGGGTGAGAACTCATGAGAGGGTGACATGTCGCGGATTGGGTGACCATTAATACCGGACTTCGGACCCCCCCTCCCGTGTTAACTAGAAACTGTCGGGGAGGGGGTGTGAAGTGGATCGCCGCCGTAGGCCTGAGGCACGCCCCAAATCCGCTGGTGAAACTACCTTCGATTTACCCAGCTGATTTGATTTTTTGTCTCATTGTGATCAGGTCCCACCGTCGCCCGTCTTACTCTGACACCCATGGATTTTAAGTTATAAAACTCCTTTCCCTCCTCCGATGTGATTTAACACAGAAAATGCCCCGCACACGGATTTGAAATTATTTGAAATATGCCTACGAAAACACATCGCATTCGGGCCCTCATCGCACTTCGCACAATGCAAAACTTACCTTTTCCTTGGCCCTTTTAACTTTAAAACTTACGATGCACGATTTTCGATCGAGCCCCACCGCATCGCACGTCGCACTTCGTCGAATTTAACATTTACCTTTGCGACTAATTTGTAAAACTTGCAATGTGCGATTTGTGATCGGTCCCCATCGCATCGCATATCACACTTCGGCGAATTTAACTTTTACCTTTGTGACTAATTTGTAAAACTTATGATGTGCGATTTGCGATCGGGCCCCACCGCATCGCATGTTGCACTTCGATGAACTTAAATTTTACCTTTGCAGCTTATCTTTTATCATTTGCGATTTGCGATTTGCGCTCAGGTCGCATCGTAAGTTAAATATTTTAACTTGCAGGCACTTACCAGTAAGTCCTAAATGTTGCGAAGTACGCCATGCACCACATTAAGTGCTGAAGGGTGTGAACCGGGGGAAAATAAGGAAAACAGGAAAAATGAAGGTTTGCACGTGGTTTGGGGCAAATGTGGTAAAGGCATGGTGGTTGGAAAATACTAGAATTTCAGACTTTAGACATAAGTGGGTTTTATAAAGTAGTAAGTCCGAAAAAGGTTAAGTATGTGTGGTTTTGGGGTTTTGAACGGGATTTCAGAGCATGAGAGTGTCAGAAATAGGTAAAATGAAAGGTAAGAAGAGGGGGAATAAGAAATAATGAAGGAAATGAGGTTTAGCTCGTCATCACACTTAATCAGTTATATTTTCCTTTTAATTGAATTGAAATGGCAGGTAGATTCTTTTGACCCTTCTAATAACCAAGATCTCCTTTCCTTTTATGAAAATAAATGATATTCATAGAATATTATTTTTAGCATGGAACATACAAGGAATATGAATTCACCTTGTGATGCTGTTAAAATACATGAGTCTAACAGGAAGTGAGGCTAGACATCAGCAGCGTAACAAGAGATGGTGCAGAGTCAAAGTCTTACTATCAAGAGGGAAATAGTACTAGAGCACATTCCTCGCTAAGAGGGAGTGTTGATTTTTGTAGCATCAGATGTGCTCTAGCCTCGAGAATTTGTAGAGAGGCTAAGACACATGTATTCTCCAAGGCTTAGAAATCGTTTGGAGAAATTCCACCTAGATATGGCTTAATTCAAATAATTAATCAGTTTTTAATATTTCCTAATTTTAAACTTAGGAAATATGATTAATTAAAAGGTATTAATTAAGTCAGGTGCAGATCTTCTAGAAAAATGCGTGGATCAAATCTTAGTTAACCTTAGTAATCAATTAAGTTTTAATCATGGTCGTTGAAGTCTCAACGAGAGATTATAAGAAGAAATCAATGGGCACTTGGAGAACACGCTTGGAGAGATCGAATTCACTGGCAGAGCGATTTCAAGAGTAGCACCGTTGAGTTTCCGGAGAGAGAGCTAGTGAGCTCGTTGCAGTGAGGGGCAGGGATAGTAAGGTCAGAGGAATATTTTCCAGATCTGGTGAGTGCAAAGCAGAGAGGCAGTGAGTGCCAAAGAGAGGTAGCGTAGAGGCCATGCGGAGCTTCAGAGAAGATCTGTAATTTTGCAAGTAGACAGAGTTGATTTAGTTCCAGAGGCCGGAGTGAGAGACCAGAGGGCCAGGAGGGTCAAGTTTCAAGACAATAGTTGATCAGTTGATGAGAGAGACATTGTTCCTATTTGAAGGACACAATGTTGCGTATGTTGACGCAGTGACTGCATAGAGGTAGTGCAAAGCAACTCATCTTGAGCCAAGGTTAGTGCCAGATCACTAGTGTGAGAGGTTTTTCTCACTAGACTCATTTGTCAGTTATTTCTCTGTATGGTTTTCTAGTTTGGGAAACCATAGACTTGTACTTAGAATTTAATATTGCATAATATACAAATCCTCAACTTTTGCACCAGTTTTCCCAACTTGGGTTTTTCCGGGGACTTAGTCTAAAAATAACTGATTTATTTGTGTGTATGTTTATATCTTTCCCATGTTATATTTTCCGATGTATCTATTCTTGTGAAGGCTGAAGTGTATTGATTTAGATATTTACTGTAGCAAACAGTAAATAATTTGTTCAGTAAATTAACAAATAGAATAAATCTAATCAGTTGTTGCAGTAGGATTCTAATTTGTGGAGTTTTCATAGGCACCTATATCAATTATCTACTCCATCGTGTTGCAATCATGTGAACTAAGAAATATTAGACAGGAGTGTGAAGTAGATCTCATGGTGTATGAGGAAGGTGTTTATTATGGTAGTGGGGAGATGATTATCTCATCTCGGGACCCTAAATTGTGATATGTGAGCCTGAAAATCGTATGGGAATTTCCTTTAGTAGTGAGATTAAAATGTGGCAAGGAGGCTCTGCTTCTCAATTTCGAGGGTGCAAAGAAGGTTATGGTTTTTCCATACTCCGAGCCTTAGGAGAAGGGAGGTTCCTCTAGGCAGGGTGGTGGGTAGTTTGGGAAATTGGAAGCTCACTGTTGAGATTCAAATTGGTTCTTGGGTTCTCTGGTGTTGGGATCTTTCTTCAGGAGTAAAGCATCATTACAACTTGGAAGTGTGGCGACATGTTCTCTCAGGTTCAAAGGTAAGTGTTTCCATTTTCTATCCAATTAGTTTAGTGCATAATAGGGAGCATTCTATTTTCTTAGAAGTTTCAAGCTACAACCCAAGAAAGGTCTGAATCTCGTGTCTTGGACCAAACTATGTGGTTCTATTGTGTCATCTCTATCCTGTTACATTTTCAGTCCTGATTCTGACAATTGGGCTATATAGTTGTCTATCCTGATGAGTAGGAAAGGAAGTTGATGACTTCAATTTTAGTTCATTCTCAATTTATCCCTCCTTTCTCTAGTTTTGGTCTTCGCAAGCCCTGCTGAAGGATTCAAGCTCAGAGACAAATTCCTTAGCTTCAACTATTTGTGATCATTGCTGAAAGGCCCGCAAAAAGATGAACATAGAAATTTATGAATTGTAGGTAATTTTGTACCAACAACAGGCTTCAGATAACACCACATTGGAATTAGTCGAGGCCCAACAAAAGATAATTTCTCGTTTGTAAGACGAGATGGAAACCCTGCAAAATATAATTATGGATTTGCATCTTCATATGAATCATCCATTAATGAGCCCACTAAGGGATCCTCCTCGAGGATTTTACCTCAGTTTCCTTGCAAATAGTTCTGATTAAATCTCATTGTAATGGTTGCAGTTAAATGTGCATAAATGTTGTTTCAATTTTGTTGACTATATACTTCTAGGACAATAAGGGTATTGTTAAGGTTTGGGGTTTTTGATGTAACCTGGGAAAGGGTAGATAAATGCAATTTTTCAATCCATATATCCATGAGTAGAACTATAATGTAACACTCTCAAGTATTTTCTACGACTGTGCATGGATTTAATGCAAAAGTCATTCTTTTGAAAAAATAATTTAATTTACTGAAAAAATTGTTATGACATTTTTATAATAATAATGATTTAATTTCATATGCAAATTAAATTTTAATGTTTGAAGAGTTATATTTCAAATTTGAAGCATGATTTTTATTATAGTTTAAGTGGTTATATGATGGACATTTTTGTTGTTGTGTAATTATGTTATATATGTTTTTTTTTTCTATATTTCAAGCTCCTTACATGTAAAGAGTTAATATCTCTAATTATTTTGATTAATTATTGTGTTTTAATATCAAATTATATATTGCATTATGAAAGGACTGTATTAAAATAGAGAAATATGGATTAGTGAGTGATACATTCTCATGGAGAAAAAACATGATGCCTAGTGATTGTTTAAAACTATGAGGTATCTAGTGCATGTATAAATAGGGGCACAACATGCACTCTAGATGTACTTAGTCATCTTTCTACTAGATCATTATTTGAACATTCATAAGCAATTGGTGATTCCTCCGTGCTTCTTATCATGGTTGTGAATTTGAATTGTCCTTCAAAGTTGTTTATAAATCATGGATATGTCTCTTCGCATTAGATGTTGAAAATTTGAGAAAATAAGGTTTAAGTTCTCTTTATTTCACATGGTTTTATTTATTTGATTTATTAATGATGTAAATAATGAATATTAAAGATTTTTTTAATTTTATAAAATTGGATTTATTACTTGAATACAAATAACTTATATATACACATTAAATCTTCTTGAGGAAAAACAAAATGAATCACTGAAGTAATTTCTTTATAAAGGTTAAAAATAGGAATGATGTGTCTTTGATAGTCATAGATTCCCTTGTTTGTATTGAATATATCCAATTATATAGATCGCACTCAATGTTTATTATATACTAATATTTTAGTATATAAATTGTTTTATGAATAAAAATTAATTATCTTCTCTTTTAACTAAAAAATAAGTTTTAGTAAATTACTCAATAAGTAATGTAGAAACATTAAAGTAATAATGATATAAGTGGGAAATATTGTCATGTATCTAAACACTAAGAGTGAAAGATCACAAATTGTAAAAATAAGTATAAATCTTTTATCCATTCAAAACTCATTAGTTTTTCTTTTCTTTTTCAATTTTCAATTTTAATGTTATGTCTTCTAAATAGCTATTAAAAAGAAACTTATTTATATGTTCTAGAACCTATATGATGTGTAATAATAAAGATATCGTGTACAAATATACTTAATCAACTCATTCCTACTATGTTAGGGTATCATCATATGTTATTTAACCATTTTTTATCCCAAAAATAAAGTATTAATGTAGAGTAAATTTCATTTTGGTATAAAAGAAAGTCAATTTAGAGCATATAATAGCCATGAAGATGTGAATTTGGTGTTTGAAATAATGAAAACCATGGCAATAAACACCATTCCATGCCTCTTTCGAGCATACAATTTGTAATTTGAAATATTATAATAAAATCCTCAACAAAAGGGGCTTGAAAATTTTGAAATAAGAAATGAATCATAGGACTGTAACTTCTCCCAAAAAAATATCAAAGGTTTCAAAGTCACAATGCATAATGAATTTAGAAACAAGAAATGGCTCATAGAACTATAAATTCCTCCAAAAATATATCAAATGTTTCAAAGTTACAATGGATAGAAAAGGTAGTTTTATATTTCACCAAATTTTGGAATCCCAAAGGCTTATATACATTTCTAATAACTTGATAACTATAAGTTACATAATAGTAAGGCTTATATATTTTACACCAAACATCCCCCTTCCAACCCACTCAACTATCTAAATAATTACTCATAGGTACATACAATAAGAGTTGAGGAAACTCAATGATCTCTTAGTATAAGGAGATGGAAGAAACTGGTTATGCTCCTAAACTAGGGGAGAGAGAAGGGGGAACGAGAGGGTATTTCAAAATAGGTGCCACAAGATAGGTGTATTTGATTGTGATGATTCACATACATGCATTTACACAACATGTCCCACAAAGGAGGAAGGGGAGGTCTGGGAAAAAAACATACTTACGTAGAAACCAATCAACCATTATAATAATAGAAGACATTAACCCTCATTACTACCCCATTTAACATAAGGATCATAGTGTGTTAGGAATTATATGATGCCATGGACCAGTCATCACAACCAATGTGGGATAAGATGCAAGGAGGATATAATATCTTATAGTCACAGAAGCTATTCCAAGATGCCACAAGATATGCATATACCACTTTGTTGTTTCACACGTGCATCCACACAACATTTCCCAAGGAGGAGGGGAAAATTGAGCATGCAAGCACGTTCACCATGCAACCAAAGAACCATTATGTTAACATAAGACATCACTCCTTTTTTATTACCCCCACTAGCATAAGGAATCCTACAACATTCCTAAATTTACTAAGGATTGGGTCCAATTCATTGTGCTATATGTCTCATGCCATTGCTAATATTATTAGACAATAGCTCCACCCCAATAAATAAAACACTAAGGAATTACCGTATTTGCTAAGGAACAATTCCAAGCTGACGAAAACATATTATAGTAGAATTGATAAAGTAACACTCTTCCAAATAATACCAACGAATATACTTGGCCTCACTTCCATACATGATGCATGTTTTTGTTTCATTCATAGTTAACTTGCTAATGGAAAATGACCTTTTTCACGTGACATGTCATGTCATGCCATTCCATAGGTCCAATGTATAAATGAAACTATCAAAGATCAACACATGGAGAAACATAATGTGGCACAACATACATATCCTTGTGTGACCACAAAAATTAGTCCATTATTTAAGATATTTGAGATTCAATTGGATTTTTTTATTCTATTTTTTTTTTTACAAGTGGTTCAAGTTCCTATGTGCCCACACACACGTACCAACTACATCCACGGTCTTAATGAATCGCATTAAATCCTCCTGAAGGGATCTACTGTCGGCCTAACACTGAGGCCTAACCCCGCGAGCGTCTAGGAGAATTGATCCAATGACCTCTCAATTTGTGAGTAATTCCAAGCGGGGACTCAACCAGTTGAGCTAACTCTTGGGACTTTTTTATTATTATTAATTCTATCAACTATTAATATTTTTTAATTGTGCATTGATTAAGTTATTTCGTGGTTTAATTTGAAAATTTGCATAAAATTAGATTATTAATCATTGTATTAATAATATTTATTGTTGAATATATGATGTCTTTTAAAAATGAGATTGTGAATTTGTGTTTAATTGTCTTTTAAGTAAAACATCTAGATAAAGCAAATCTTTCCAATTAAACAAGTCCTATAAGACAACAATTTGATCATTCATGATAATCATACACTTATCATTAGTTAATGACGTAATGCATATAGTTATCTTATTGTGATAACTATTTTGATATTCATGAATAGTTTGTTGTTAAAAAAAAATTACATTACAATAATATAATTTGTATTATACATGACATATTATATGTCAAATATTCATTTTTTCACCTCTTATAATTATAAACTAATATTTGTGACTACCCTAACACCATACTATATGATGTTCTAACAAGAGTGGTTGTTATAAAGTAGAAGTATTCCATTACTTTTTTCAACAAGCACCCTTGGACATGAAAAGAAAGAAGAAAAATAAAATTAAGGATAAAGAGGGAGGGAAATCAAATTTAAAATAAAGTGAGCAATCTTACGAGATGACGAAAATAAAGAAACCAACATGTTGACCTTATTAACCATTATTAAACAAGAGATGGTAGTGTTTGCACTCTTCCCATATAATTTGATAAAATGCAATATTCTCAGGATGTGCTATATAATATCATATCATCAGATGCCATATTTAAAGAGTTGATGTCTTACACATTTTTGAAATGGAAAATATGTAATGTTCAAGTTCCATATTTCCCTCCAAAATTTCATAGTAAACTATAGTTTTCTTTAGAACTTTTATTTGACTTATATAAAGAATTTGGTAGGTCCCTTTCTATTTTCTTTGACTAACTAGACCAAACATATTTGTACCTATACAATCAAGAAGCAGTTACTTTTAGGATGCAATACTCATAGGGACCTTCGAGACCTACTTAGTTGATTTCCTCCTCCTTTAAGTCCCTCTAAATGACTAGAGATGTTAATCATCCCATTAACATGGTCATCTCTAACACAAATGATAATACATTAATAGTGTTACCTAGAATGAGAGATCATGAGTCACTTTGTCCTATTGTTCCTTTCACTCAACATATTGGGATTACTACTCTTCCTCAATCTTAACAAATTCCCATTTGACTTTGTTTCCCTTCTTCCTAAGGGTTTCTCTCATCCCTATAGCTACAAATATATTCTCATCACTAGGTTTCTTTCCTCTCTAACTGATTCATCAACCTTGAATGCTAGGAGAGATATGACAAAGGCCTCCCAAATTCTACACCACTCTTATCCTTCACCACTCTTTGGAGGATATTACTAGGCTCAACAATAGAACATTTGTGGCAATAGACAATAACATATCCTCTTCTCATTCTAACAATGACCAAGACATTGGTATCCCGTAACATCCATGGTATTTTATTCTTTTGAAGGACCTTTTACGACACAATTTTATTTTTGGGTGGTTTCTTTTGATGTACACGTATATATTTCACTATCTAAGGTTTAGCATTTTGGGTTCAACCCCATTTATGTTATTTTCTTAGCTTCAAATATCAGCTACTTTGTAGATGCTCTAAGTACTTACTATTTTGTTGCAATTTTTTTCTACTTAGTCTCACCACCCTATTTTTGTCTTTTATAGACAAAAAATAATATACTTTCTTTGTTTCTTTCCTTGATATAAATTGTTATCCATCACAACTTATATAAGTATATGCTCATTACTTATGATTCACTTAGTTAAGTACATAAATATTCACTTAATGTAAATACCACTTTGTATGTGTTCCATACATATGCATTTAATAACAATAAATAACATATATAGATATGGTGCTAATGACATTCACTACTATGTTAAATACTTTATATTATATACATCAGTGGTCTCAAATCACTTGGAAATTATTTCATCTTTTTATTGCATCTATCTTCTCTTTCGTAATCACAACATCTAATGTACTTATCAATTTATTTGGTCTTTTCTACAAGGAAATAATAGTTCATCCAATGAAAGTGACCTATGTATGAACAGATACAAACCATTCAAGTTCTTTAATGCAAAATTTGGTAAATTTCCTTATTCTTAATCTTTCTATAGTGTTTGATAATTAAACAATCACGTGATAAATCAATAATTTGAAACTTGCTCTATCATTTTGGGCATGCACGAGTAAGTGTAATATATACGAATATCTCTCTATCTATATAAATATAGATCACCAACTTGAACCATTTTTTTGGTTTCTATGCATTTCAAAAACCATCTACTTGTTATGACATTTTTTAAATGCAAGAGGAATCAATTAGCTCCAAATTTGTGCCCCGGGGACTCAATGAGGATACCTCTTCTTCCTTACAAAAATTAAACATATTTTCTACCGTAAAACATCAATAATGATACCTCTTCTTCTTCACAAAGATAAAACATATTCCCTTTTTAATGGCGGGGTTTGCAAACATAAACATTGATTAAGTTGTCATATATTTTCTAGTGCCAAATAAGTTTTTAATGCAAAGATGATGTAATATTCCTCATTAGCACCGCTAATTGGAATATTTGATTTTTGTATAGTTTTGCCGCCTATAGTTAATTAATAAATAAAAGTGAGAAAAGAGGGGCTAACTCACTTAAATAAAATAAAGTGTTTCCCTATTAGGAGCAACGTTATAACTTAAAGGGGAGCCTTGGGGGTCCACACCACGTATGAGGGAGGCCTCACGTAGCCTCTAGGAGCATCTGCGCAGACTTGGGAGGAGCATGTGGAGAGAGGGGGACCACGTTAGGGTTTTTTGGAGGAGAGCTAGCATTATAAAAGGTGGGAGAGCCATTTCATTTGGGATTCTTGTTGTTGATGATATTTGAGCTAGACTTCTGTCTTCTTGAGCACGCTGGATGTTTAGCCTGTCTGCAGCACTGTTTAGTGCGACTGAGTGTCTCCGGTCAGAGATCTCACCCTTAGCCCCGGGGGACTTCGAGTGCCTGCTCGGGCAAGGTATTTTCTACAGTTTTTAGCGGAGGATTTGGTTGTTGTTTGTGGAGGAGCTGGGCTTCTTTTGGTGACTGTGCAGTCCCTAGGAGAGAGGACGCAGTTCTTGGTGGAGGGGTGCTATTGCGGGATTTTCTGCAGGAGATTCAGTGTTATTCGGTGTGGAGGTTCAGTATTTATCAGTTGGAGAGTTTCCTGAGGAGTTTGTGGCTCCATCTCAGTATATTTCATTTGGTATCTGCGCTGGGCCTGGAGGGACAACGTTTTTCCTTGAGGAGGGTTTCTGGGGTGATTTTCGGAGGTGGTCCATTTTGTTTATGGTTTCTGGGTTTGGTCCGGAGCAGTGAGTACAGGTGATTTACAGATTTTCAGCTCATTTCGGCGAGGGGATCAGCCCCTAGTTCCAGTTCATTCCAGCAGCAGCAGTTTACGGCAGTTTCTTCCAGCAGCTGGGACGCAGTTTCTGTAGCAGCCATTTCCTGTTTCTGAGAGGGTTCTTCACTTGCCTTGTGCAAGGATAGGTGCTCTTATTTTGATTATCCATTGTACCCATTTATATTCTCAGATTAATAAAATGGCTTAGCATTCCTGGCATTTTATGTGTACTTGCTTTATATTCTATTTCTGGCATTTTTCTATATAGTTGTATGCTTGTGTTGTTGTCTATTTCCTATGCGGGATATTACAGTGGTATCAGAGCATAGATCTGGCTCAGCCTGTGGAGCTAGCAGTCTATGACGCTGGGGGATAAACCCTACATCTGTTACAGAAGCAAGAGATACAGAGACTTTGAGCGTAGGTTGGAGAACACCTACAGAGAGGGGGACTGTGTTCTAATGGTGGACAGAGATCGGGAGCAGCCCGAGATATACAGAGATCAGGAGCAGCCTGTGACAGATTCCAATCAGGAGTAGCCTGAGACAGATTCAGAGCAGGAGCAGCCTGTGGGGGACACAGAGCAGCAGGGTCCTATGGCAGACGAGGAGGATGCGAGGAGATTTAGAGATGCGCTCCTCCAACACATGCAGGATGTGTCGAGGCAGATGGAGTCGGTGGGACAGAGACTCACTGCGTTAGAGGTTAAGCAGCGGGAAACCCCAAGGGGTTTTTAGATCGGTGAGGGATAGGGCACGTCCCACCATATGCCAGAGCGTGATGCTATCCCCATCATGGCATCGCATGCACCCACGCGATCCACTATGCCCACATTCCTAGCGGAGGACACAGGGGCAGGAGCACAGCGGGAGCCATAGCTTGAGCCTGGCCAGATGGATGCCTACATTGCAGAGTACCTGGCACGCGGGCCGGCGATCAGAGATCTTATCTCATTCAGAGATTATGTTCAGCTCCAGCATGATGGTAGACCCCGTGATCATCACAGAGGGCACAGGCATCATCATGATGACCACCGCGCAGCTAGCAGGTTTCATTTGCCCACGTTTGATGGCACATCAAACATGTCGGCAAAGTCTTGGGTAGAAAAGTTGGACATCTATTTCCAGCTTAATCAGATGTCGCAGTTAGAGGCCATCAAGGTGGCAACATTACATCTGGATGGTGAGGCCCAGGACTGGTGGTTTCATGGGATGACGACACTCGGGCATTCTACAGTGGGGACATATGCCGAGTTTACCAGGAGGGTGATAGAGCGCTTTGACAGGAGGGATCCGGAGCAGCACTTCGTTGAGCTGACAAAGCTCAAGCAGACTGGGAGCCTAGAGACTTACATTTCAGACTTCTTGAGGGTTTCAGTGATGGTGCCTGATCTATCCGCAGCTCGGATGGTCTACATGTTTGTGGAGGGGTTGGCAGAGCCACTTCGTGGCCTAGTGTTATAGCATCATTTCTCACCTTGACATGATTCATGATTGCTTTATGGCTTTTGGGCACCCATTCCTACAGACTTGGACAAATTCACTTAAAAACAGTGTAAAATCCCTCATACGCGACTATGCCCATACTTTTCCGCGTGTATACGCGAGTACAGCTAGAGTTTTCCGCGTATGCCATTAAAATGATTAAAAAATATATAAAAATCCCTAATTTCGCGCTGGGTTGATGGTTACTCAGGTAGTTCAACCACCCCAGCCCGTGGCCAACTGTTTCCAACTGCTGAAACTACTTGGAGGGCTATAAAAAGACCTCATATGTATGGCCTAAGGGAGAGAGAGAATTATTATTATTATACTCTGTTGGTTCCCTATCCAAGTCTGATTCCCCGTGCCTCCTGCACTTTCCCAGTTCATTTCAGGAAACCCTTGTTTCCTTGAGATATACATCCCTTTATATGTTATCTCGTATGCACCGGTTTGGAAGGAGTCTTAGCGAGGCAAGGGCTGGACGGATCCGGACGACGGTCTGCGAAGGCCTTGGAAGGATCAGGTGATCTCTCCACTTGTTACTTTTGTACGTGCTATTTATAATACAGAAGTATCATGTTGTTCCCGAAATAAACGTGTTAGTGTGTGCTTTTATGTATGAGAATATTTGTTATACAAGCATTCATTATGATTTATTTAATGTTTTATATGAATCTCACTAACATATAGAGTAGATATATGCTGTACAACTTGTCCTTTGTGCTGGTTTCTTCTTGTATTTCAGGTTAAGGAGGAAGGACGATTGCAGGGAGTTTGAACTCCACGTGGATCTACTTCAAACGTAGGACCAACGGGTAAACCTCTCATTCTGCTCTATGTAGTGCTATTTAGTTTTCTGAACATGCATGGTTGTGTGAGTCTTCGTTAAGTAGTACGCCCGTTTCCGTGGAGGTTGTATCCCAACCAACCTCTAGGGTTAATTCCCGAAACACCTAGTCGTCGACTAGACCAAGCCTACGCTTCAGATGCCATCACGAGACCCGTGATTTCCATGATGTCTTACCCAGGACTCTACACCTTACCCTGCACGTGCCTTCCAGCCTAAGGGGAAGGACAGCCAGGATTCCGTCCCAAGGCGAACTCGGGCGAGGGCAATGGATGATGAGGCCAGGAGAGAGATGAAGAAGAAGCAGGTTGTGCTTCACGGCATGTGAGCCATGGGCACCGAGACATAGATGTGCTGCAGTGGAAAGCACATTTCATTGAGGCCTTCTCCGAGAGCAGCTGGGAAGAGGATGAGGGAGGATGACGTGGAGGCAGGAGATTGTTATGCACTGGCAGGTGTCTCCTACCACCTCCACCAAAGGCCAGGGCCACAGCCAGGGCGCATCATTTGCACTCTACCGGAGGAGCTCTAGCATTGCGGAGTTCCTGGTGACGGAGTGCGCCGCGCGTACGGAGCCAGCACGTGGACAGCGGCCCCGCCTCGGTTGATAGTGGGGCCACCCACAACTTTATCGATGCACATATGGTCAGAGGAGAGGTATGCAACCCAGAGTTTTGATGGATTTTGCTTTGGTCCCGTGGAGATCGACTCATGGTGTGTGCTCAGATGTCCCCGAGTTATCGTGACGATGGCACTTATACATTGGACGATCATTTTTTCGTGGTGGATATCCCACACCAACATGATATTGGGTGTCTGGCTCATTACTCGGGGAAGGTCACGATTGGAACGCCCTGTAGATGGAGGGACATCCGTACGTCAGGGAGGCATGAGAAGATACGGGACAAAGACACATACCCGCCTCGCACAAAGGTCGGCACATAGGATGGAGGCAACCTTCCGCAAGGAGACATAGAGGCCGTAGAGTCAAGGAAGCCGGAGGCGGGGGGTGACAGTCGTGCAAAGGTGCATCCCGAGATACGTATCATCTCGACAGGTATGCCACAAAGATTCGTGGGATATTCCACCAGGGCACTAACGGACGGGTTTGAGCATACTATTGAGCTTGAGCAGGTATACAAAGTAAAGGATCACACATCCGCATGTGCATCCCAAGGCCTATCTAGGATGAGATTGAGCGTGCTATTCAGGAGTTGCCTGCCCTTGGTCACATTCGGCCAAGCACGCAGTCCTTTTGCTTCTTCCGTGTGTTGGTGAAGAAGAAGGACGAGCACATTGCAGATGTGCATCGACTACAGGCTCTGAATAAGAAGACCCTCGAAGAACAAGTACCCCATTCCCAGATCGATGAGTCGACGACGAAGTTAGAGAGAGTGGACACGTCTTTCTCAAGATCACCAGATCCGGCACCACGTATACGATGAGGGGAATGGTGATATTCCCGACCGCCTTCAAAGCCGTCGTGGCACTTCGGAAGCCTTCGGTTATGCCTTGGGGCTGACCAATGCACCCGCTACCTTTCAGCTTGTGCATGAACCACATCTTCAAATATCCGAGGAAGTTTGTGCTGCCCTCTTCGATGACACATTTATATATATATAAGGGACTGGGAGGAGCACTCACATATTGAGACAAGTGTTTAATTGAGGAGCAAAGTAGCTTCTATGCCAAGCTCTCCAAATGAGTTCTAGATTGACTGAGATGTTGTACTTGGGGCATATTATAGGAGTGGATGGGTGAGAGTCCATGAGAGAAGATTCTGTGGCCATCGAGATTGGCCGAGCCGAGAACGTGACCGAGCCGGGGATTTATTGGCATTTGCACTTACTACAGAAGTTCGTCAAAGGTTTTCACGCTCTGCCGCACCCCTCGCGTACTTGACGAGGAAGGGGGCATTCGGGCTTGGTCTGACATTAAAGACAAATGGTAGCCTTTGATCGGCTCAAGGAGGTGATGAGTGCTGCTCTGTGTTTGCTCTGCCGGATTTCATACGCAAATCATTTATCTCGTTGATGGCGCTTTAGAGAGGGGGATTGGCGCAGCATCGGCGTGTGGTGGTCATCTCATGGCTGAGAGCCTAAGTCTTCCACATGAGAGGTTGTATTCCATATACGACAAGGAGATGTTGGCCATTATGCATGCATCGTCAACACGGCGTATTTAGTGGGGCGCAGATTCAGGTGAGGTCGCATCACAACAAATTCCCTCAAGTACCTCCTCTCTCGGGAGCGTGGCTGGGCCAGCAGGAGAGGCTGTGCATAAATGGATCGCTACAAGATCCAAGCCTATGACTTTGACATTGCTACTGCCAAAGGCAAGACACCGTGGTGGCAGATGCCCTTTCCCGTAGACCTACAGTACGTTTATCTCTTATGAGCTTGGGATGCCGATCGAGGGCTCGATCGTTGGTAGAGTACTCACAATGTATTTGCTTGTGAGGTGTTGGATGGGCAGTAAGGTGACACAGCACAGGCATTAGATTTGAGACATTCATTAGGACATGATCTCTTTGGAACCCAGGGCCTCGTGCCTTAAGAAGAAGATACTCCATGCCTCACACGATTCTCCATCGCGGGTCATCGTGGGTTCACTGCCTAGCGTAGCCATCGGGAGATACTCGGGAAGGCCTCAAGGAGGGCGACTCCATGTCGGTGGAGTGCGATGTTTGTTTAGAAACAAGGGAGAGATGAGCGATCCAAATAGGGTTAAATGGTGTTCTCTCTTCCCATTCCGCAGGGAAATGGGAGAGCATATCGATGGACTTCATCGCTGGTGGTTGCCCATGGTGCAGCATAAGGATCGCATCTTTGTCGCTTTGACCGATCGACTTGGTCATATTTTTTCATTATATCCATACCCACACGCACATCAAGCTGTGTGGTTTAGCTGCTCTTCGTGGAGATTTAGTATGGTCATCAAGACCATTACAAGGATCGGATGTGCCCGCCTATGTATGCAGATCGGCAGGAGCTTTTCCCAATAGTGGGGACAGAAAGGACGTTGAAAGACTATTATCACCTCAGTATTGACGGACAGACAGAGATAGTTAACAAGTGGTCGTGGAGGCTACTCAGACAACTATGTCGCGACGTGCCAGAGGCATGCACAAGTACGCAGATTTGAGAGTATTATACAACACACGTATCACATGTCCATTGGTATGTCACCATTCTATGCTTTGCATGGATATCATCCTTGAGGCCTGTGACAATGATGCTGTTAGCAGGTCTTCAGAGCCAAGATCTGGATCCAAGAGAGCCAAGATATCCTCCGAGCTCAAGGATAACATAGCCACTAATGTTAACTCAGAACCCGCATGTCGATAGGGCCTGTGGAGAGACTGCAGGTAGGGGACTTGGCCCACCCCGACTCACGCCCATACCAACAATTCTTTCACTAAGGTAAGGGGGTCAGAAGCTTAAGCCCTATTTTTTGGCCATACAGGCAGACACAGATTAAAGGTGCTGTATTACGAGTTAGAGCGCTCCCACAGCAAAGCAAGATTCATAACATTTTCCACGATCATGCCCGAAAAAGACAAATAACAGGTGGATAGCCATAGATGAGCTACCACCCACTAGATGATGAGGGAAGACCTGGGTGTCACAGCCGTGAGGCTATTATCGGGAGCACTAGGGAGAGGCAACAAGGGAGTTAGACGATCCTGAATTCTTGGTGAGGTGGAAGAACTTGCCGGGATGAGGATGCCACTTGGGAGGATGAGGATTTTACAAAGATTCATCACTTCGCTTGCTTGAGGACAAGCAACATTTTGCTCTGAGATCAGATATTCCCACTAGCACCGCTAATTGGAATATTTGATTTTTGTATAGTTTTGTTGCCTATAGTTAATTAATAAATAAAAGTGAGAAAAGAGGGCTAACTCACTTAAATAAAATAAAGTGTTTCCCTAGTAAGAGCAACGTTATAACTTAAAGGGAGCTCAACTACACCACGTATGAGGGAGGCCTGCCAGATCTTCTAGGAGCATCTCATACAGATTTGGGAGGAGCATGTGGAGAGAGGGGGACCACGCTAGGTTTTGGAGGAGAGCAGCATTATAAAAAGGTGGGAGAGCCATTTCATTTGGGATTTGCAAGGATGATATTTGAGCTAGACTGCCTTTCTTGAGCACGTCAACAAGTGACTGTCTGGCAAAGATCGTTTAGTGCGACCGAGTGTTCCTGGCCGTAGATCTCACCCTTAGGCCCCTGGTGGACTTCGAGTACCGCTTCTGCAAGGTCTTTCGCTCAAATGAGGATTTGGTTTTTGTCTGCGAGGAGCTGGCTTTTGTAGGACTCATATGAATTTTATGAGAGAGGATGGGGCTTGGTGGAGGGTGCTATTGCGATTTTTCTCAGAGATCTTGTTATTCTAAGGGTGGGAGGTTCGGCATTTATTAGTTGAGAGTTTCCTAAGGAGTTGTGGCTCCATCTCGCATATTTCATTTGGTATCCGCGCCGGGCCCGGAGGGACAGCTGCTTTTTCCTCGAGGAGGGTTTCCCATGATTTCTGAGGTGGTCCATTTTGTTTATGGTTTCTGGTTTGGTCCGGGAGTGTTGAGTACATGTGATTTCATGATTAGCTTATTCCCAAGGATCAAATTTCCTAGTTCCGGGCTCATTCCAAAGAAAGAAAGAGTTTACTTAGGTTTCTTCCAAACACTGGGACTAGCCGTAGTAGCCATTTCCCGTTTCGAGAGGGTTCTCCACGGCTCTCAGCAAGGATAGGTGCTCTATTCCCGATTATCCATTGTACCCATTTATATTCTCGTATTTAATAAAATGGTTTAGCATTCCTGCATTTTATGTGTACTTGCTTTATATTCTATTTCCTATTTTCTATAGTTGTATGTTTGTTGTCGTTTGCTATTTCATGGGATATTACGTATGATAATTGCACCATGACCATTTGATCATGATATGAATAGATGTTTATATGCATCATTAATCCATAAGATATTAGTCCTCTACTTCATATATATATTCAATAATATATTTTTAAAATTCAACTTCATGCAAGATCACAATTTCAAAACCCAAAGCTTGTTCATCTAGATTAGGCCTTCCATAGTTGCAAAAAACTCCTCTACTAGAACTTTTCATGCCTTGTCAATTGAGGTTTTATCATTTATACTCCATTTCATGATATTGAGATTTTATCATCTATACTCAACTACCTAATATTGAGGTTTTATTCTAGGAAACCATGACTAACATATAAAAGAAAAAACAATTTACTAGATGGGTCAAAACAATAGAAATCACATACACTAGCAGACAAAGTTAGAAAATGAGCTATAAAGCTTTTCTTGACTAGGTTAGATTGAATATATTTCAAAGATACTTTTTCATATTTAATTACTTTCACTTCAATAGTCTATCTAGGTTTTCTCTTTGTTTTCTTTATAAGCAACATCTCGTCCCGCCATCTCAATCACTTGAGAATGAGATCCTTGGTATCTTCTCCACCCCAATCAACCTAAGAGGTACCTATCACAAGTGGGATTTGACCTTAGGTGGGAAGGATAACAAATTTTCTCTCTCAAACGGATCTAGATTGGATCATTATATTATTTGTCATCTATATCAATGCTTTTAGAGTGTAAAAATTGGAAGAATTAGCTTGCAATGTCATTATTACCAATTGGTCCCAGATTGGAGATTTCAGATTTGAAACCTTCCAAAACTATTTTGAGGAATTAAATGATATTTTTTGGGGTGAAAATTTTCTCAATTTAGCATCAGAGATTGGGATATTGGTCTACACTTAGAGAGCTTTCAAACAATGCAAGAATCATGTAAATCAAAGTTTGTATGCAAAAGTTATGTCTTTTACAAGTTGACATATCATATTGACCATTATGGTATGAGTAGATGCCACATCAACCCCTGTTACTCAGGTGTAAGGGGCTTGCTACATGTGGACTCTGAAGAAGACTCTAGAAGGCTCGAACCTATAACTCTAGTTGAGGGTTGAGGGAGTCAAACCTTATACCTAGTTGGCCATCGAGTTATGTCAAGCAGCTATACAAGCCACAAGTCTCAAATAACTCCATTGAGAGTACCTCTTTCTTTGTACTTGCACATTTTATGGTGTCTATTTCTTTCTATTTTCTATTTCTGCTTTTTCAACTATTTAATTAATTAAACAAAACAAAAAAGCTAACTAGAGGATTTGGAATCTAAGGAAAAATTAATGGTAAATATTTTAGTAACTTTATCATATCTGTTGTGATGAATTGTTCCAGTGGAATATCCATGGCAATTTATAAATCACAACTACCTAAGCTAAACCCTAATGACAATCTTTGTCTAGGGTTTAGCTATTGGACTTACCATTTATGCCAACCACCTAAGCTAGACCCTAATGACAATCTTTGTCTAGGGTTTACCTATTGGACTTACCATTTATGCTTTTATTGCGACTATGCATATAATAATCACAAACAAATGTTATCACGTCAATTGAAGAACTTCCACAACAAAGCCAACTACTTGGTTGCAGGGACCACATTTGTCTCACAATTATTATGCATGTGGGTTATTCATATATATGCATCCAACAAACAAAACTAAAACAAGCGTATTGATGTGGAACTAAATTCTAACATACATGCCAGTGTAATAGTAGTACTTCTAAATGTTACAGATGTCACATAGATAACAACAGCAAGCCAAAGAAAGTCCACATAGCATAATTATGTAACCATTAATGATATTTATACTGAAATGAGGGACATTGTTATCACATTAACCAAGATGATGGCAGAAAATGGCACATTTTAGATTGACAAAGCTTTTAGTATAAGCAACACTATTGACAATAATGTATAGCATATAGGCATTGGAAAATATGATACATACATGATTGAAAGGTGGAGTTTTGGATTTCTGTATGTGTAATCAGAAATACCTATTTTGACATTAGTTCATGTGGAGGATGAGCTGGGCTCCATGTTGGGGTTGCAAGGTGAGCCGAAGGCTAGGTGCATGAGCGTAAGATGGTGAAATGACAAAAGAAAATTGTTGCAGAATCATGGCTAATACCACTTTCGCTTCCAACATAGCAAAATTCTGACCCACGCATATCCTTGGACCAATCCCAAACGGCATGAATGCGAATGGATGCTTTGCGGCTTTTGCAATTCCCTCACCAAATCGTGATGGGTTAAACTCTTTTGCATCATTTCCCCACAACGATGGATCATGGTGGATTGCAAGGATTGGAAGCATAAGATCAATGCCTGCAGGAATTGAGAGGCTTCCAAGCTTCATTGGTTTGTATGTCTGTCGTCGTAAAGATGTTGCTGGTGGGTAAAGTCTGAGGGCCTCATTTAGAATCATTCCCACCTGCAAACAAGTGTACAATATTTTTAGCCCGACAGCCAAACATTCTGCGTTAAGAATGAATAATATCTGTAAGTGTAATCTTAAGACCCTCTACACCTACTTAGGTGTTCAGTTAATATAGATTTTATATGATTAACCCGCTGCTTCACAGTGGTCTTTGTCAAGGAATTCCGTTAAGATACTACATTTAAATCACCCCGGCTTAAAGATTCTACACTCGATCATTCTAATTTAGCTTATATGAAAACAACAAAAATATCTACTGTAATTTGCTTAAAGAGAAACGTTTGTTGACGCAGCCATTACAATCTTAAGACGATTCACGTTATCTGCATCCGGAGCATTTTTTCCACACACTTCCAACACCTCTTTGCGTCCATGGGCTTGCCAGTCTTGATGCATTCCCAGTAATACCATGGTCCATGTCAACAGGTTTGCTGTAGTTTCATGTCCCGCAAAGTAGAAAATCTTGCATTCATCAACGATTTCCTCCATGGTCATACGTACATCTTGTGCATTCTTAGCAGACATCATTAGACCAAGTAGATCAGCACCATAGCTGCCTGACTTTTCTTTTCCAGCAATCCTTTCCCTAGCTCCAATGACCTGCATAATACATCGTCTGAGTTCTTTTTCCAACTTCCAGCATTGCCAGTTCTTTCTTGTAGGCAGAAACCTGTAGAGGAAGCAACTCACAGATCACAAAACCCAGTGCCGGATATTATAAAATCTTCTAAATCATGGCACACTACATGGTATATTGCAGACCAAGAACATTAGTAGACACACATAACTCTCTAAATTCCGTACAGGCAGTTAAGCTTTGAAAGTGATGATAAATTTTGCATTGCATCAATCCCATCTCTCTCGGTCCAATAAATATTGCAAAACATCTGAAGTTGCTGTTAGATAAAAATCTGGAGTGAAAAATTGTGTTTATCCAAAAGCGATTACATTTAAATGCATTTTAGTCTTTTCGAATTGAATGAAATGCTGCCATAAAACTCCAAATTATCACCTGAAGCCTGGAATATAAACTCTACCGAGTACTTCAACTGCAAGATGTATTAGTTGATCCTGAATATTGAAGAAGTGCTTTCCCTCTGCATAACTGCTTCCAAATGCTGTGTGAGCAATAACATCTGCTGTCAGATTGCGGAACTCCTGGAGCACTTCAACTTCTGCTTCACTAGACAACACAAATTTGCTCCATTCTTCCAACATGTTTGTGGTGCGTTCCACAATTGTTGGAACCATGCCCTGTTATGATAGTAAAAATATTATTAATTAATGTATATAAATTTTACAGACCTCAACCTGATATACAATTTTTGATATAGATTTGCAATAGATAAGCATATGCAAAATAACTCAATTAATTTTCAAGGGTATTAGGCCAATGATCTAGGACCTGTTGCCTCAAAATCTAGCAGGTCTTGTAAGGGGTAACCTACAAAGCAAAAACTAGACTAAGGGATAACAATGAGGTGTGCACTGTGACCCACTGTCACCACAGCCACTACCTCCTGCTCTTTTGTGACTTTCACCATTAGGAAGGCTTCCCTTTAGGTAGGTCACCTAAGGATATAACAAGTTTAAGGATCAAGGTGACAAGAAAGTCGTATAGAGGATAACTCTTCCTAAGAACAAGTCTCAGCAAGTGTGATAGGGCAATTCACATCCTCTAATAAGGCCTATTTAGTGCACAAATGATCTATGACTTGAGATATAACAAGCCAAATGGATTAACCTAGAGTGAAGAGGCTAAGAAAAGGCTTCCAAACAATGAATATGAAAAACCAATGGAACAAGAAGCCTTCGACAAGCTCCAAGTTGAAGGCTAGGACAAACTAGGGTCTTTTTTTTAAGGCAAGGTTAACCTAGGGCAAAAGAATTTTGCTTTGAAATGAATGGATTAGCCATTAAAAGGGGCGGATTTTGAGGCAATCAACACTCCTCTCAATGTTCGATCCCTCCACTAGCAAACAACTTCAACCCTAGCTAATTTCGTGCCATAGCCCTAGCTAGTAGCTTAAACTTAAGGGGCCAAAAATGAGATTAGGAGAGAGAATCAGATCTATGGTTGATTTTGAAGGAGATTAACAAAGTGACAAGGCCAATGCCTAGTCCTTGGGATGATGGAGTCTATGGGATTGTAAAATATGCCAAGTCTTGGTAAGGCGCAAGGGAATAATGAAGCTCTAGCTTTCAAAACCCTAACTATTACTTTTGAGAGGGAACAAAATCACTTGGGTGAGCTGGTTTAACGATACACCAAGGGGATTTCCATTCACATTCTACTAGTGAGTAATGTCTACAATGCTATCATCTAAGATTCCATTGAGTTTTAACAATAACTAGCATATAAAAACCCTAGATAATAAACCATTCCATACATTAGACACAAGAATAAAAATATATCAAATTCAAGGCACACTTACAGGATAGAATGGATGTACAAGCCTTTATTGTTCCAAAGTAACATCTCCAAGACCAATGAAATAGCTCCAAATAGCAAAGTACACCATAGAGTTACATCTCCACAAGAAGTCAAGAAGGCTAAAATTCTCCAGAGGGCCAAAATAGTCACAAGGGATCATGATCCAATACAAATGAACCTATCCTCTATTTATATGAGGATTAGGACTACTAATTATCCTACAAAAACAAGTTTGATGCTAAAAAGTGCTTGGGTTACAAGCCAACCCACTAGCTTCATCATAATATGCCCTAATTAGCCCATGTGTGTGATTCATAAGCCATGTCCAAGGGTGATGAGGTGTCCAAGATGGTGTAGAAGCCTGTCAAGTCCATGATTCGAGGGTTGGCCCTCAAATTCATCTCAATGCCTCCTGTGGGGTCCCAATATCTAGCTGCGGCACCACGAAGTGACCTCCATGGGTCTCCAACTGCTAAAAGTGGCCTCCTTTGCTCCAACATTAGGGGGTTCTTGGGTGCAACAAACCCTCCATGGTCTCTCAATGTGATACCATCCTTATTTGGGCTTTGAATCAACTATTTCCCATCAAGTTGTTTCAAGGCCAACTTGGTGGCATGTTGCGTCCATCTGTGTCACCCTGAAGAATCATCAAATCTAGGACACAGTCAACCAAGTCTTGGGTGATGTAGGTTCTCTAGGATGTGTTATCCAATGATGTTGCTAGGAGGCCTAAGAGTCTCAACACTTCACCTGTTTGCACCAATATACTTCTCTGGGGGGCCTGGGTACCTATGGAGTAGGTGCCCAAGACCTAGGTTGCTGGATCACCTGACAAGACCAACATGGATCTAGCGAAAGTAACCAATCATTAGAGACCAGGATCAATAATGCATCTACATGAACCAAACTTGAATGTTAAGGGTAGTCTAATACTTCAAACAAGGATCCCCTTCCAAAATTAGGATCCTAATCTCACAAAGATGTTTTCTCCCTAGGTAGGGGTGGCTAAAGGTCAACCCTATTAGGTACTTCTTGTGCTTAAGGGGAAGTAACATTTCCCTAGTCCACCCTTCAATTGATAGGTGTTAGTGAAGTCTTCTCCCCCATTGGAAATGGAGGGGAGAAGACTTCATGGCCAAGTGCCATGGTCAAAGTGACCAATTGATGGGGGTGTCCACGTCCTGAGTGTATAAATGTGAGGAAGGAGCATTCATGAATGCACGGGTTACCAACTCAACCTTGGTTTTTCCACCCCTTTTGTGCGTCTTTTACTTCTTGATTTCTCCTTGTATTATTGCTTACAACTCAAGAATTAGAGCTTGCTTTGTATGATGTAGCAGATTTATTACCCCTTTAAGATGAGTTAATTTATCGCTCATCGGGGTCGAGATATGCAAGGGTTCCTCCTTGATGTAATGGAGCAAGATGTGCCCAGGTTCCAGGAGATGGCCATATGAGTGAGGTAGAGCTCATACTAGGCTTTTTCCCACATGCTAATCTTCATGTCCCTGGCCATATTTTGCATTTTAACTTTTATTTCTGTGTTGTTGTGGCTATGATATGCTCTTTTTATGTCTTTTAGCTGCATCAACCTCCTAGGGAAAAGTTTCAGGTTCCTACCTAGGTATGTGGACATATGGGTGTCGAATCCTAAAGAACCAACGAAAAGTTGAACTCGAAGAATGGAGGTGGGATATGGGCATGTAATGTAAGATGAAAGGTGTTAATTATGACATATGGGAAGATGGAACTATGCTATCTCAATAAGGGTTTCCTAAGTAGTACCTCCCCTATACCCAAAGGGCTTTAATGGAGGTCCCACTAGATTAGGATCAAAGATTAATCCCCCAAGTCAAGTGAGAGAACAAGATCACAGTCAACGTCTATCAATCTTTCAGATCACCCCATAATCCATACCAAATGCCCAAAAACAAACAAGTATAAGCACCCAACTACAAAATGATCAAAATACCTTTTGAATGGCAAGCCACCTTTGTTTATTTGTTCATACTGGATGGGTGAGAAGAAAAATGGTTGATGCAAGTGGTGGAGATATATGGCATATCATTGGCTAATGGTCACTAGTAGGGGTTGCTGGTTATCTAGCACGTTGGTTGGTTGTCAAATGTAGGAGAAAAGTTTTCTCCTATGGGGTTACCAATTTTGGTGAGTAACATCTGGCTCCAATTCGGGGACATGAGGAATAAATCTATCACTGCAACTGTATAGTTTTCAGATTGAAAATTTCACATGGTATCAGAGCCAGAGATGCGTAACAGGAACGGAAAAGCGACTAGTGGAAAAAAGTCTATTGCTGCAGCAACAACGCAAAAGGGTTTACGCAGTTCTCCAAGAAGGGAAAGAAGCATGATAGAACAAATGTATCACGATGTTCTGGCATCCGGACTTAAAGAAGAATTTGCTTGCGTATCAAGCACTGCTTCTTCTGATGTCTGGTATATTGACAGTGGAGCTTCTACTCACATGACGGGAGTGCGGGAATGCTTTTCCGACTATCGAGAGGAGCAAATGAATTTTAAAATAACCATGGGTAATAAAGCAAAATGTACCCCTATTGGGAGAGGTACCGTAGTATTTCAAACCGAGGTTGGAAATAAGATCCGAACCACTAATGTACTGCATGTGCCCGGGTTGGGGATGAACTTGCTCTCAGTGTCTCAACTTCAAAACCGAGGCTATGACGTCTACTTTATTGGCAATAGGGTCTACATCAAACACCCCAGTTGGAAGAAGAAGGCACAGATCGAGGTAAGAAGCAACAAACTTTACAAGTTGCAACTTGAGTCCCCAATGGCACTGGTTGGCAGCGCAGATGAAACGGACCTGAATGAGCTATGGCACAGCGGACTGGGACATTTGCATCATGGGGCATTAAAAATTCTCCAGAGGACTGTCGCAAGAGTTCCAGAGCTAAGAACAAAACGCGATGATGTCTGCAAGGGGTGCGTATTAGGAAAGTATGCCAAGGCAGTGTATCAGAGAAGCAACAATAGGGCCAAGGGTGTATTGGACTTGATACACTCGGATATCTGTGGACCAATGTCCACTAGATCTCTTAGTGGTGCCGAGTACTTCGTCACTTTTATTGATGACCATTCCAAAAAAACGTGGATCTACTTTTTGAAGACCAAGGATGAAGTCTTCAGTCGGTTTAAAGAGTTTAAGGCTCTTGTAGAAAATCTGATAGAAAGCGGATCAAGGTGTTGCGATCAGACAATGGTGGTGAATACATAGATAAGGAATTCACTAGGTTCTGCACAAGGGAAGGTATCGAAAGAGAGTGGACAACTCCATACAATCCAGAGCAGAATGGTGTGGCAGAAAGGAAGAACAGGACTATTGTCGAAGCGACAAGAGCAATGCTGTATGACCAAGACATGCCCAAATTTATGTGGGCTGAAGCTTGCAATACAGTTGTCTATGTTCAAAACAGGACTCCTCACACTGCACTGGGAAAGATCACGCCGGAAAGTGTCTTCATTGGCAGTAAGCCAGAAGTGAGTCACTTTAGGATCTTCAGCAGTATAGCTTACTGGCATATACCTAGTGAGAAGAGGAAGAAGTTGGAAATGACAGCAGAAAAGGGGTATTTGGTAGGATACAGCGAGAACGCAAAGGCATATCGCATCTACATTCTGAGAGCAGTAAATTCGTAGTGCGGAGGGATGTGAAATTCATGGAGGAGAAGGCCTTCAGAAGATCCCGAGAGTTGCCTTCTACTACGCAGTCTGAGGAGGATCCGCTGGTTCAACCCCAACAACCAACGACATCAAATTCAGTTGCCTCTCCAAGGCATGGGGATCCAAGGGATGTGTTTCCTGAGGATTTGCAAGAGGGAGGGTCGGTAAATCCGCCCACTACCAGTGGAAGAACGAGCAGGAAACTACGACAAATTCTGAAAGATGCAGAGGACTTTGTCGGAGTCCCCCGAAATGAGAAGAGACAGCGTAAGCAGCCTGAAAGGTATAAAGCCTTGGTTGCTCAAGTCGGAGAACCTTCCAGTTTTCGGGAAGCAACTCAACACCAGGTGTGGGTAGATGCAATGGTGGAAGAGTATAGTTCCATCATGACGAATGATGTCTGGGAAGTGGTCCCTAGACCTCAGGAGAGATCAGTTGTAGGATCAAGGTCGATCTACAAGGTCAAGTATGCTGCAGATGACAGCATCGAGAAATTTAAAGCCAGGTTTGTGGCTAAGGGGTATGCTCAGAAGGAAGGGATCGATTATGAAGAAATCTTCGCCCTAGTAGCCAGATACACCTCCATCAGATCCGTGATATCCCTTGCTGCGCAAATGGGATGGGAAATTCACCAGATATACGTCAAGACAACATTCCTGAATGGGGTGATAGAGGAAGAGGTGTATATTGAACAACCAGAAGGCTTCGAGACGCATGATAAAAAAACTCATGTGTGTAGACTAAGAAAGCATTGTGTGGACTGAAGCAAGCTCCTAGAGCCTGGTATGGTCGAATTGACAGCTACTTGCAGAAATGGGATTCGTCAAGAGTGACGTAGATCCCAATCTCTACTATCTAAGAGTAGGGAGTGAGCCTCTGATATTAGTGTTATATGTAGATGATCTATTATTGACAGGCTCATCAAGGCTCATCATAGACTGCAAGAAGAATTTGGCTGAGGAATTTGACATGAAGGATCTAGGACAGATGCACTATTTTCTGGCGTTGGAAGTTTGGCAGCATAATGGGGAGATCTTTCTTGGTCAAGGAAGATACACTACAAAGATTCTGAAGAGATGATGGAAAATTGTAGGCCCATGACGACTTCAATGATCACCAACTGGAAGAAAATCGACATGTTCGAAGACGATGAGGCTGATCCTACGTTATATAGGCAGCGCATAGGATCATTGATGTATCTGGTAAACACAAGGCCAGACATCTGTTATGCTGTAAATACCCTTAGTCAGTTCATGGTAGAACCGAAGAGGGCTCATTAGGAAGCAACCAAGCATGTTCTAAGGTACCTTCAAGGAACAATCGAGTTTGGATTTCACCCGTAGCAGTGATGTCAGACTGAGTGGTTTCTCCGACGCAGATTAGGCTGGGAGTTCAGTAGATCGGAAGAGTACTAGTGGGTATTGTTTCAGTCTAGGATCAAGAATGACTTCCTGGTGCAGCAGGAAACAAAAGTCTGAAGCACTGAGCTCAGCAGAGGCAGAATATATGGCAGCTAGCACAACTTCGTGTGAGGCCATATGGCTTCGAAAACTGCTAGTGAACCTACTTAAGGAGAATATGGAAGCGACCAATATTTTATGCAATAATCAGAGTTGCATCAAGCTCTCTGAAAATCCTGTGTTTCATGATCAGTCGAAGCATATTGACATTTGATGTCACTTCATTAGGGACTGTGTACAACGTGGAGCTGTTCAGTTACAGTACACTCCAACAGGAGAACACATGGTAGACATTCTCACAAAAGCTCTGGGGAAGACTAAGTCTGTCTACTTCAGAGAGAAGATGAGGATGATCAAGAATCCATTCCATTAGCAAGAATGGATAGGATCCGTATTCAGAGGGAGATGTAGTACAGATGCAGCAGTGACAATGGCAGTGTCAAAGGCAACAGTACAAAGGGTAGCAACGCAACAGATGAGGGGCAACATGCAGAGATCAATAACGCAGAGGGTGCTTCAAAAAAACGCAGCATGCAACAGGCATATTGTTGGAACACTTTCCTCGCTAAGAGGGAGTGTTGATTTTTGTAGCATCAGAAAGTATTCCAAGTCTCAAACTTTGCGAGGCTTGGACATCGGCATTCCAAAGAATCCAAAATTTGTTTGTGGAAATTCCACTCGGTTCATGACTTATTAAAATAATTAATTATTTTAATGGAGACCCTAAGTCTAAATTTAGGGAAATGAAATAATTAAAGGGTATTAATAAGTCAGAGTGTGAATCTTCTAGAAAACAAAGATCAAGTCAAGTTTTAATCTTGGCCATTGATTAAACTTCTAATTTGGGCCGTTGATTCACCAACGAGAAGATGATAAAAGAAGACTTGTGGGTCATTTGGAAAACAAGTTGGACATACACTCAGTACCCGAAGGAGATCAATTCTGAAGTAAGAGAATTTGATCTCAGTGGGAGAGTTGCAGGGCAGAGATTTGCAGAATTAGAACGAGGAGGGAGTCAGCAAGTGATCAAGGTTAGGGACAGAGGGACGCAGTGGGTCACAGAAGGTAGCTCTAGGCTGCAGCGCAGTGAACCCACGCAGACCCTACACAGACTTACGTATTCGAGCGCAGGGACTGCGCAGATAAACACGTAGACAAGCCTAGGAGATAGCAGAGGCTGTTCAGGATGTCAAATATTTGTTGAGAGGAGCCGTGAATCCAGTCTCAGGTGTTTTAGATTTGATTTCCCAATATTATTCCTTGTAAAGAAATCATTTGCTGAAGAATTTAATAAAACCCTCATCTGCTGCACGGTTTTCCCGCATTGGGTTTTTCCAGGGACAATTGTCCAAAAATAACTGTGTTCATGTGATTGATTCTTATGCTTATGTCCTTTACTGTTTACTTCTCTGCATATATATTTGTGAATGTTGCAGTAGTATTTATTTCAATATTTTCCAGAAGATTTCTGAAAATAACTTATTCAAATAATAAGTAGGAAGAATAAATCTATCACTGCAACTATATAGTTTTCAGATTGAAAAATTCACAGTTCCTAGGGTCCATGAGTACCCCCCACATCATTAAGGAACCCATGCATGTACCAACCCCTAGTGGGAAATAAATTGCCCCACCTAAAGGGGGTAATAACTGCTTTATATCATTCACAAGATGCTCTGATTTCTTGGAGCCCCAAGCAATAATACAAAGAAAAAAATCAAGAAAAGTAAAAAGGAAAATAAAGGGGTGGAAAACCAAAGGTTGGGGTAACTCATGTTTCCATGATTGCTCCTTCCTACATCTATATACGTAATATGTGGACATCCCTCATCATTGCTATCCTTGTACCCATGGCATTTGGCCTTGAGATCTCTGTATCCCCATCCATTTCATCATCGTTCATATGCCACCTATTAATTGAAGGATGTACTAGGGACCTGTCCTTCCCCTTAGGGGCTGGGAACACCTAATGGGGTTGTTTATTAACCACTCCTACCTAGGGAGATATTACTATTACAACATTAAAACCCCAAATTTGGAAGAGAAGCCCCATATGAAGTCTTAGGTGCCCTTGATTAACAAGCTTGGTTCACTTAGATGCACTAATGAATTATTGTACCTAATGATGAGGATGTACCACTGAACATTATATGTGGTTGTTAGGTGGTTTCATAATGTGTTGAGCAACTTAACTGGGGCATAAGTCCAGTAGAGGAGCATATGACACTCTCTGGGTGAAGCATTGAGAGCCATGGGACTCCTATACTTGCAGAGCATCATTACTCCACTCCATGGGAACCTACAACACTACAATAGTCTCCACTTTGCCCCATATTATTCACAAGATGATGCACTTGGACGAGCATGCCCTAGCTGACTTAGCAGTGTACATGTGGTTTGGCAGTTGATTTGAGGCCCAGATGACATTTGTCTCACCCTTTGAGACATGGGATGGCTAGCACCATTCTCTGAGCCCTCAATAATGGAGCGGATTCATGCTATTCTATCACTAGGACACTTATGAGACCCATTTTGTGCCCCAAACACAAAACTGTGGTCCACTTGATGATTTGCATGGATGTTTATGTGAAAATTTCACACTTGAAATCCTACCGCAATATCTGATATTATTTCTCCTACTTATTATTCAGAAATAAGTTATTTACCGAAATCTCTTCAGTAGATATTGAAATAAATTTAATTGCAGTCTTCACGATACAATTACTGAGCAAAATAATAAGGAAATACTAGCACAAAAATGACAGATATTTTTGGACAATTGTCCCCAGAAAAACCCAATGTGGGAAAACCGGTGCAGTAGATGAGAGTTTCTATTATTCTTCAACAATAATCTTCTTGTACAATTTACAATCAGCAGTAATAAAGAGAAAGAGAATTCTCTATGATAACACTGGAGAAATTTGTCACACAATTTCCAGATGAGAAATGACCCCAGAAGGACCCTCCTCGGCCACCTGCGTCACCACTGCGCTGGCTCTGTGTGGGTACTGCGCAGAACTACGTCACCCCTCTTCGCTGTGCCCTTCCTGACTCTGCACTGTCTCTTCCTGTCATTGCACCCCGGATTGATGTTGAACCCTTTTTGTCTCTCCCCCACCTGCAACTCTCCCTCTGGATCCATTTTCTCTTGCCGAACTTCAGCCACTGAGAAAATTGATTTCCTTGGGAAACTGAGTATCTGCACTGGTGTGTTTTCCCAATGACCCTCAAGCTTTCTTAAATAATCAAGTCAGAATGATCTCAGCCATCACCGCGGGCTACCACTCAAGGCTGCCCGCAGGGTACCGCGTAACTACGTCACCCCTATTCGTTGTGCCCTTCCTGCCTCTGCACTGTCTCTTCTTGTCACTGCACCCCGGATTGATGTTGAACCCTTTTTGTCTCTCCCCCACCTGCAACTCTCCCTCTGGATCCATTTTCTCTTGCCGAACTTCAGCCACTGAGAAAATCGATTTACTTGGGAAACTGAGCATCTGCACTGGTGTGTTTTCCCAATGACCCTCAAGCTTTCTTAAATAATCAAGTCAGAATGATCTCAGCCATTGATTAGCTTCTAATCTGGGCCATTGAATGTCAACGAGAAGATTTTCTTCTAGAAGTTACACCCACAGTTTAGATTAATACCCATTAATTATTTTAATTTCCTAAGTTTAGACTTAAGGTCACATTAAAAATAAATAATTTATCAAATAAAACTGTCTCCGGGTGGAATTTCCCAAAACGATTTCTGGGTTATCTGGAATACATGTGTTTAAGCCTCTCCACAAACTTTAAGACTTAGAGCACATCTAATGCTACCACAAATCAACACTCCGTCTTAGCGAGGAATGTGCTCTAGCAATACACGCTGCTGCATACTACTCTGACTCTGAAGCATCTCCCTCTGCACCGCTGATGTCTGACAAGCTGTCCACCAACCACTGCGTTGCTACTGCAACTGTATTGTGATGATTTTTGTAGCATCAGATAGTGCTCTAAGTCTCAAATTTGGTGGAGAGGCTTAGACACTTGTATTCCAAAGTACCCAGAAACCGTTTGTGGAAATTCCACTCGGTTCATGTTTTATTAAAATAATTAATTATTTTAATGGGGACCCTAAGTTTAAACTTAGGGAAATTAAATAATTAAAGGGTATTAATAAAACAAAATGTGAATCTTCTAGAGAACAAAGATCAAGTCACGTTTTAATCTTAGCAATCGATTAGACATCTAATCTGGGCCGTTGATATGTCAACGAGAAGACTATAAAGGAATGCTTGAGGGTCATTTGGAAAATACACCGAAGCAAATACTCAGTTGCCCAAGAAGATCGATTTTCTCACTAGCTGAAGTTCGGCACGAGAAATCGATTCAGAGGGAGAGTTGCAGGGTGGAGAGAGAGAGGGATCGGCAAGGGCTAAGGATACAGATCTTGACAGAGAGAAGCAGCACAGAGGAAGGACTGCGTAGAGGCAATGACGCAGTAGAAGTGACAGCACAGGGTTTGTGACGCTGGAACTGCATAATCACTGCGCAACGGCTGACACAGTGAGACGCAGAGGCTCTCCGGGGTCGGAAAATCACTGGGAAGTAAGTGAGGAACTCAGTTGTAAATTTCTCAGTATTTGCTTTCTGCTCTACTGGTCATTCTCTGTACAAGAGATTTTTGCTGAAGAATAAATAAAACCCTCAACCGCTGCACTAGTTTTCCCACATTGGGTTTTTCCGGGGAAAATTGTCCAAAAACAATTGTGTCATTGATGTGCTTGTATTACCTTATGTTTTGCTCAACATCTTATTTGTGATACTTGCAGTTGTATTTATTTCATTATTTACTAAAGTAATTTCTGTAAATAACTTGTTACTCGATACTAAGTAGGAGAAGTAATATCAGAAACTGCAGTAGAATTTCATTTTAGAAATTTTCACATGGTATCAGGGCTAGATCGGGCAAAGGCACAAAATAATTTGCGTTGAAGGGAAGCCGAGGTGCTGTAGCTTAAACAACAAATCAAATCCCAGAAGGGTGACAGTTTTCTGCAGCGCTGCTAGAGAAGGAAGAAGCACGATGGAAGATCATGACATCTTAGAATTATCTTGCAGGTTGGAAGAGGAATGTGCTTGCTTATCTACTTCAGCATCAGCTGATGATTGGTACATTGATAGTGGGGCCTCAACAGATATGACTAGGGTTTGAGAATATTTCTAGAGTTATCAAGAAGAAAGGATGAACTTCGAGATTTCTACGGGAAACAAAACAAAGTGTACCCCAGTAGGAAGAGGGACCATAGTATTTCAGACAGAAGCAGGAGATAATCTCCAGGCCACAAATGTACTGCATGTGCCAGGATTGGGAATGAATCTACTTTCAATGTCCCAGTTACAGGACAAGGGATATGATGTATACTTCATTGGAAGAAAAGTATACGTCAAGCATCCAGGCTGGAAGAAGAAGGCTCAGATTGGAACTCGAAGCAACAAGCTTTACATGTTGCAACTTGAGTCTCCAATGGCACTGATAGGCAACGATCTCACTAGAGGAAAATATTTGAATGAGCTATCGCATAGACGAATGGGGCATCTTCACCATGGAGCTCTGAGAATGCTCAGAGAAACTGTTTCAGGGCTTCAGTCTTGAGTACCACACATGATGACGTGTGCAGAGGATGCGCACTAGGGAAGTACGCGAAAGCAGCATATTCTAGAAGCAACAAGAGGGCTCCAAGTGTATTAAGTCTAAATTATAATACACTCAGATATCTGCGGACCAATGTCTACTAGAGCTCTTAGTGGTGGCGAATACTTTGTCACCTTCATTGATGACCACTCCAGGAAGACTTGGATCTACTTCTTGAAGACCAAGGATGAGGTCTTTGATAGGTTTAGAGATTTCAAAGCTCTAGTTGAGAACCTAATAGGGAAGAGAATAAAAATTTTGCGCTCAGATAATGGTGGAGAGTACACAGACAAGAAATTCACAGATTTCTACACAAGAGAGGGCATGATCTAAAATGACTGTATTAGTTTTGTTGTGCTAAGTGTATTTTCAGTTTAAAAACATGTGCATAATCAGTTTGTTAGTTTGCATAAGGATTGAGGTATTTTTCAATGAATTGTAGATGATTTTTTAGTGAATTAGAAGCTTAAAACAAGCTTAAATAACACTGAACAACAGTGTAAAACAGAGAAAAAAGTCACCACATGAAATTTACACAGCAAGCATGATGAAGCAGTTCACCCCTCCTGGGCTACATCTGCTGGTCCAGCTCCCAATGGCATGTCCATCTTTCATTATGCTCAAAATTTTGCTAATACATGTAGTTACTGTGCTCTAATGATTGTTTTCTCTGCACCAATGGCTCCAGAATGCTCCAATTAGTCAAAAATGACTCTTCATTCACTCAGAATGGGCGAAAATTGAGTCTCCTACTCTTTTGCCCAGTTTCACCTAGAAAAGCTCCACTAAAAGTGGAGAACTCCACTTAACTAGAGTTAAAATAGCAATTTCGCCAACTAAGGCACGCCCTCCAAATATTCCGCCGAATCTGACTGTAGCATTTAAAGTTAGTGGTTGGGGTGGCCACATGCCAACCACAAATCCTGCGGTTATGGTGGTGTTTAGCGGAACCCGAGGCATAAACTGCGGTTGCAAAGGTCGGAACTGTGGGTTGAATGTCGTGGGTTAGCGCTGACCGCAGAGTTTGGTTGGCATTTAACATATGCCATGTGACAATTGCAATGTGGAACCGCTGGCGGGTTGGGACAGCCGGCGGTTCCCAACCCCCAACCTCATTTGCAACACATAATAAATATAAACCGCAAACACTATGGTTAAGAAACAATGTGTAGTGCGGTTGGTAAGACTTCTGCGTGCCCGGCGGGAGGTCTCGAGGTCGAGCCTTGCGGACCCAACTTAATTTTACAGTGTAGTTTTGGGGACACGTGGCGGCCTCAGGGCCAGCCACGTGGCGCCCTTTAATTGGCCCCTCCAAACTCATTCAACCAATATAATCCTGACACTTGTCAAACCACGATTGGTTCTGAGGAAGGAATATTCCTCGAAATATTCCCTTTTTGCTGACTATGCATCCTTTTTTGCTAACTGTGCATCCCAAGTCAAACTTGGTCAAAGTGTCACAATTTTACCTGTTTGGCATTTCGATCAAAACGCGATATCTTCCTCATACGACATCGGTTTTTCGAACCGTTCACGGCACCGGAATCAGAAAGACGAGATCTACGCAACCATTCTGGTTTCAACCCAATCCTGTAACTTTGAATTTTGAGCAAAATTTATGAACTCCTGCTCAGGGCATCAAGAGAGAATGGAAAACTTCGTATAATCCATAGTAGAATGGGGTTCCAGATCGAAAGAACAGAACCATTGTTGGGGTAGTGAAATCCATGTTGTATGGTCAAGATATGCCGAGATTGTTATGGGCTGAAGCATGCAACACAACTATATATATCCAGAATAGGACTCCACATAAGGCTTTAGGCAAGACTACTCCCAAGAGTGTCTTCGTAGGGAAGAAGCCAGAAGTGAGTCATTTCCGGATATTTGGAAGTGTGGCATACTGTCATATTCCAGATGAAAAAAGTAGCAAGCTAGATTAGACAGCAGAGAAGGGGTACCTTGTAGAATACAACGAGACCTCGAAGGAATACGGGATCTACATTCTTGGGAGCAAGAATATTGTAGTTAGAAGGGATGCAAATTTCATGGAAGGCAGAGCTTTCAGGAAATCCTAAGAGATGCCTCCTGGAGAGAGGTCAGAGGATGTTCCTCTTGTACAAGAGCAAAAGGGAGTTGAACCAATAGGCAGACAGACATCTGGATCAAGCACCAGTATTTCTGTAGGTGGGGAAGATTCAGATGATTCGCAGCAGTTGACTTGATGTCGATGTGCTTCGACCAATCATGAAAACAAGATTCTCAGAGACCTTAATGCCTTTCATTATCACATAGGATGTTGGTCGTCTCCATCTTCCTTCCGAAAATATTCACTAGTAGTTTCCTTAGCCATATGGCCTCACACGAAGTTGTGCTAGCTTCCATATATTCAACTTTAGTCGAGCTCAGTGCTACGAAATTCTGCTTCCTACTGCACTAGGAGGTCATTCCTGATCCAATATTGAAATAGTATCCTGAGGTACTTTTTTGACCTACCAAACTTCCAGCCCAATCTTCTTCTATGAATCCACTCAATCTGATATCATCGCCTTGGATGTATTTTAATCCATAATTGACTGTTACTCGCACATATCGGAGAATGTGCTTAGCAGCTTCCCAGTGCGCCCTCTTTGGTTCTACCATGAACTGATTGAGGGAATTGACAACGTAGCAAATTCCCGGCCTAGTGTTGACCAGATACATGAGATATCCTATGAGCTGCATGTATAAGGTGGGGTCCAATTCTTTATCTTCAGATGCATCAATTTTCTTCCAATTGGTAATCATTCGAGTAGCCATGGGTCTACAGTCCTGCATCTTGAATCTCTTTAGAATTTCTGTAGCATATCTCCGTTGCCCAAGGAAGATTTCTCCCATCTTCTGCCAAAATTCCAATCCTAAAAAATAGTGCATCAGCCCCAAATCCTTCATGTCGAATTCTTCTGCTAGATTCTTCTTGCAGTCCTTGATGAGCCTAGATGATCTTGTCAAAAACAAATCATCTACATACAAAACCAAAATCATAGGCTCATTCTCTACTGTGAGATAATAGAGATTGGGATCAACGTCACTCTTGACAAATCCCATCTTCTGCAAGTAACCATCAATTCTGTTAAACACACACATGGTGTATGAGAAGATAAAACACACAAATGGGAAAGATAGGCATTCGTTGCATATTATTCACCATAGATGTACATTTATAATACAATGGTGTGACTCTTGGATTCATCTTCCAAGGTCACTTGGACTCCTTGTGACTCTTCGCCTTCCACACCTACCCATAGAGGATTAGGTGTTCAACATTCCCCCCTTAATCCGAAGGGGTATGTGTGAGTCCAAGAAGAGAGTTGTAATACAAATTTGCAAAATATGCATGGCAGCACTTAAGCTGAATCAGCTCTCTGAAATGTTGACAAAAAGAGGTGGTTTAAGGATGACCACCAACACTGGAACGCAACGCTTATTGTAGTTCCCGGAACTCTTCCAAAACTGGCAAGACGTTGAGGGCTTCTGCTAGAGGAAGTGTCCCTCATATTTGAAAAGGGAGACCTTCAACCTAAAAGAAGGGAAGTCTACAACCTGTGATGGTTTAAGGATGACCACCAACACTAGAATTCTTAATGCATTTCCTGGAACTCTTCCAAAGCTGGCAAGAAGCTGAAGTCTTCTACTAGAGGAAGTGTTTTGAAAGAGGAAGAATATCAACCTCACATAGATGGTTTAAGGCTGTCCACCAACCAAAGGCATGCTCATGGGCATCCATGTCTCTGGCTACAACTCTGAATCTGGAATGAGAGATTGATCCGGATTTTATGCAGGAACGCAACAGAATACAGATATAACCATAGATACAGAGATGCAGCGGAAATAATGCTTCAATTTATTAATAAAATAATGACTGCAATAAGCTTACAAACATAATGGAAACAAGCTAGGGCGCTGGTAGCGTATCTCTGAGAAGAGATGTAGCGTACGCAGGCCTCTAAACTGTGTTACATTGAGGCTCGCAGGCCTATTACAGACATAATGGAAATAAAAGAGCTATGGTACTGGCAGTGTATCCCTGAGAAGAGATGTGGCGGCTACCAGCCCTTGAACTGTGTTACAATGCAGACATGATGGAGATGTGGCGAGCTAGGGCACCGGTAGCGCTTATCTCTGAGAAGAGATGTATCGGCTCCCAGCCCCCTGAACTGTCTTACAATGAGGCTCGAGGGCCTATTTATTGTTGAGAAACAATGTAGAATCCGAAACGTCCAAAACCCTAACCGTAGGAGATGAAGCGCCAAAACCGTGGGCCCCGTTTGGGTAAATTGGTGGTTCAACTTCCCGGGGACGTAACTTTGGCATCCGATCTCCGTTTGACGCGCTCAATAGCTCGTTAGAAAGATCTGTCCGAGGAGTACAACTTTTGAACGAGCAACATCGGTCCATGGACCCATGTTGCTCTCCGTTTTCCCAAAAAACGTCGTTTAGGGCCTCAAAACGGCTCCGGAAGTTTAAGACCCGAAAAACTGCTAAAAATAGTAAGTTGTGCCAAAACTTACAAACTAAAATAACTGATGGTGGGGGTTCAAATGGACTCGATGGGTGGCCACCAATATCCACCTCGATTATTAATGCCCCAAAACGGCTCCGGGTGTGCAGGACCCGAAAACCTGCTATAAATAGTAAGCTGTGCTGAAGCTGAAAAACTGAAAGAATTGATGCTGCGGGTCCAAATGGAATAGGTGGGAGGCCACCGATATCCACCTGGATCAGAGATTGTGGCTTAGGCTCGCTTGAATTGCTGTGTCTCTGGCTACAACTCTGAATATGGAATGAGAGATTGTGGCTCAGGCTCGCTTGATGTGGCGTCGAAGCTTGTAGATGACCACCATTTTCCCCCCTGTCAAGTACTAGGTGAGATGATGGCGAAAACTCAACTGCAAGATTGTTCAATATTCTAGAACAAGTTCTGACATGTGACTTAAACATCTTCTTGGATGTTGATGCCCATTGCCAAGAAGCGATCCATCCAAGATAAATCTTTGTTCTTGCAGGAGGCTTGTTTCTAAAGCATTTGTGTGAAGAATGAGTGTGCCGACCACAATGCTTGCATGGGTGAAGATCGAAATAGTGATCTTTCATATGGCCAATGTGATCACAGTGTTGGCATTTTACAATTTGTTGTTGTTGCTGTGGAAGAGGAGCAGGATCTGGAACAGCTGCAGGTGAACTGTCATAAAGAAATCTGGCACTCTGAAATTTGATGGGCTTGGAGTAGTTCGGAATATGAAAGGACAACTCCTTGTCATATCCAAGACCTGTTCTATGCTTGTTATGGACAAGTTCTTCCCAAGGTCTGATGATGGGCTTGGGAAGTGCAGACTGAGCTGCTTCATTTGCATGTAAATCTGCTCTTATACAAGGAACTGAATGTGAATCGACTGCAACTTTATATTCTTGCTGCTGATGGGAGTCCCTCTCAATTTTCTGAATAGAAACAGGTTCAGAATGATGACTCTTTTGCTGAAGTTCATCTTGTTGGAGCTGAGACTCCAACTGCAAAAACTCAAATCTTGTCTTGTGCATCTTGCAAGCAAGTTTGAATATTAAAAAGAATGTTCTTGCTCATTTTTACCATATCATGAACAGTGGAATGAATGAGGTTATGCAACAACTCTAATGCATCATTGATTTTAGCCATTTTTCTCAACAACTCAAATTCAACAAAAAAATATTCACAAGCTTGGATGCTTCACTATCGATGAGCAGATGGTCTTGAGCTTGCTATATTACCTCACAATAAAGACGAAGGAAAATTCCAAAAAAATCTTTGTGGCAAAACTGAGTGAATTTATGATGCCACTGCTATTTTGAAAATGATGACCAATTTCCAACATTTGCCTTCACATGTCAATATCTTTCAAAGAGTCACCCTTCTATACATGCCACAAATCTTGGTCATGTTTTTATAATAGAAAAACATACAACAAAAACTTCACTTTTCACTATATAGAAAATCCATTTATTCATATACCATCTCCCCTCTCTCTTCTTCTTCTTCTCTCTTCTTCTGCTTTTTTTTTTTCTGTTGGAAAGAAAAAAAAAATTGGGAGAAAAAACAGAGGTATTATTTGGGGGAGGTGTTTTTTTGGGGAAGCTATTTTCTGGGGGAGGTGATTACTGGGAGAGGCCAAATTGTAAAAAAAATTAAAATTATATCATGGCCAAATTAAAAAGGGGAACGCAGAATCTATGTGGGAGGGCCAAGCAGCCGTGAGAGGGGAGGGGAGGGTCGAGCGAGATGGGGAGTGGCTGTGAGAGGGGTCAGGGGTCGTGAGGGGGGGAGTGGCTGTGAGGGGTGAGGGGTGGCTGTGAGGGGTGAGGGGGCGGGGGAGGTAGTGCAGTGAGAGGGCGGGTCGTGAGGGGAGGGGAGGAGCGGGCCTAAGAGGGGTGTGGGAGAGTATGGAAGGGGGCGGAGAGGAGTAAGGGGGCGGGAAAGGGAGGAGAGGTGACGGAGTGGGTGGGTGAGTGGGAGAGCGAGGCTGTGGGAGAGGGGGGATAGTGAGAGCGAGGATGAGGGAAGCGGTGAGGGGGCGGGAAAGGGAGAAGAGCGGGTGGGGAAGGCCAAGAGGTCGTGAGTGAGTGAGGGGGATGGGAGTGTGAGCTGAGAGCTGTAGCGAGGGTTGAGTGGATGTTGTGAGGGGGATGGGAGAGCGGGTGAGCGAGGTTGGGAGTGGGCAGCGCTGTGGTGAGTAGGTGGGGAGGGCCGAGAGCTGTGAGAGCAGAGAGCGACTATGAGGGGAGGGCATTGTGAGGTGAGGCACTGTACAACGAATGGGAATGAGTGAAATTTTTTAAAAATGTACGGTAAATTTAATTGTGCTCAGAATTTGAGCAGAAATTGCACATTAGCAGAGATTGCACAGTGGTGTGCAAAAAACAATACGTAGAATGTGGATGAAAAAATTGCAGAATTTGCAGTAAAAAAACTCAGAATTTTCCAGAATTGCAGAATGGCAGGAGCAGTAAAACAAAATGCTAGGAGCAGTAAAAAATTGAACGCAGCAGGGAGCAGTGAGAAAACCTGCAGATTTTAAAATGTACAGACTTTCAAATTCAGGAATATGGCAGTACACAACGCTGCTCTTCGCAAAAATAATTTCTGAATGTTGCAAAAATGATTTCTGAATTCTGCAAAGGATTTCTGAATGCTGCAAAAATGCACAGGATTTTTGCTGAATGCAACAAAATAATTTCTGAATGCTGCAAAAATGCACAGGATTTTGCAGGTTTACACAGGCCACAAAAACAAGTGGCTCACTCAAGATTGAGCTGGTTATAAACGTATCAGCTCCGATACCATGTTAAACACACACATGGTGTATGAGAAGATAAAACACAAATGGGAAAGATAGGCATTCGTTGCATATTATTCACCATAGATGTACATTTATAATACAATGGTGTGACTCTTGGATTCATCTTCCAAGGTCACTTGGACTCCTTGTGACCCTTCGCCTTCCACACCTATCCATAGAGGATTAAGTGTTCAACAAATTTGACCATACCATGCTCTAGGTACCTGTTTAAGCCCATACAAGGCTTTCTTCAACCTGCATACATGAGTTTTCTTCTTGTGTTTTGAAGCCTTCTGGTTGTTCGATGTAAACCTCTTCTTCTATCACCCCGTTCAAAAATGCAGTCTTGACATCCATCTAGTGAATCTCCCATCCCATCTGCACTGGAAGGGATATAATGAATCTAACATAGGTATATCTCGCTACATGGGCGAAGGTTTCTACGTAGTCTATCCCTTCCTTCTGAGCATATCCCTTAGCCATGAAGCTGGCCTTGTCCTTCTCTACACTGCCATCTGCAACATATTTGATCTTGTAGATCCACCTAGAACCTACAATTGATCTGTTCTATGGTCTGGCTACGACTTCCCAGACATCATTAGTCATGATAGAGCTGTACTCCTCTACCATATCATCCACCCAAACTTGATGTTGTTCGGCCTCCTAAAAGCTAGAGGGTTTTTCAACTTGTGCAACCAATGCTTGGTATCTGTTAGGATGTCTACGCTGTCTTTTCTCGGTTATAGGAGTCCCAACAAACTCCTTTGCATCCCTCAGCGTCTGTCGTACTTCTCTGTTAATTCCGACACTAGTGGTGGGTGGCTCAATCACTTCTACTTCCAACTGTCCCATCTGCTGTGGGCTACCTGGATTTTCTTCTCCTAAAGAAATGCTGGTACTGGTCACAGTACTTGACCTTGATGGTTGTCCATCTGCTGGATCTTCTCCATGCTGCTGCTGTACAACAGGAACATCCTCTGATCTCTCTCTAGGAGGAATCTCTTGTGATTTCCTAAAAGCTCTTTCTTCCATGAACTTTGCATCCCTTCTGACTACAATTTTCTTGCTCGCAGGAATGTAGATTCTGTATGCCTTCGAGGTCTCGTTGTATCCACACTTCCAAATATCCGGAAATGACTCACTTTTGGCTTCTTTCCATCATAGTATTAAAAACCAGAACCGGTGACCGGACCGGTGGACCTAATGAACCAGGTTTCTAACCGGTACTGGTTAGATCTAAATGAATCGGTTTTAAAAAAAATACATTAAATATTAATTTTTAATTAAAAAAAACTATTTTTAAGATTTGCAACCATGATACCAAGCCAATAGAGACAAAATATGCAAAGATTTCTCATTTATATACCATGTAAACATGAATATATCAAAATGGCACTGAGTGCAATACATATCATCGAAAAAATACATAAGCAATGAGGCTCCAAATGGCCTATAAAGTCCAAAAACAATGCTACAAGCTATGAGGCCATTGGCCTAGTATAAGACTACAAGTCTAGAGTCTAGACTCTACAATGTATACATGATCAATCATCAAATTCATCACCACTACTAGACACAGGATGAACATCAAGAGTTGCATAGACATCATCTGGATCAGAGTCTGAGGATGCCTCAGCCTCATCTGCAACCTCAATACCACTGCCACCAATAACAATAGAAGTGGACCTAATGGAAGCACGAGTTACTTGAGTTGCATGAGTAGTTCCTTCCATTGGTTGTTTTCCTTTCCTTGATGCATCTACCAATCCTGGGTCTTATGGTGCCACCAAATCTGCTTCATCCCCTGCTAATGCTGCATCAATATCAAAATCAGCCTCAAACACTAGATCTTCAATCTCTTCCACCCATTCTGATGTTGGATCAATATCGTCCAACACAATGGGATCTAGATCAGGTGTTTTATTCATCATTTGGTTCCACCGCAAGCAAAGGTTGTATTGCACGAACACAAGGTCATTTAACTGTTTCTGTTCCAAATGGTTTCTCTTCTTTGTGTGTATGTCTCAAAAACAGACCAATTGCACTCACAACCTGAAGCACTGCAAGTTTGGCTGAGGACTCTAATTGCAAACTTTTGCAATTGAGGACATTGGCTGCCAAATGACTCCCACCAATGTGTTGCAAATAAAAAGACATTAATTAGTAACATAGTTCATTTCATTACTTATTTACAAACAATTTAACTTGAAAAGAAAAACAAATTGGAATTGCTTAACTGGTTGATCCACATCTCTTAACATTTTTGCCAAGGTTTTTCCAAAGGTACCAACTGCCATACTGAAAAGAGTAAGTTGTTTATGTATTTCCAACTGGTCTGCATGGATAGGGACCATGTGCTCCAAGCAATCAATCAATCCAGCTCTGACCTCCCCATCCTGCAGATCTCCTAGCCGAGCTTTATAATGATACTTTGGGTTCAAAAAATACCCAGCTGCATGTATAGGACAATGGAGTTGATTGTTCCATTTGTTATCAATGATCTCCCATATATGGCCATATTTAGCTAACCTGTCCTTGTAAACTGCCCGTATCTGCTCCTTTGCCTAATCCATAGCCTCATAAATGTATCCCATTGACAACTTTTCCCCATCCACCATCCTTAGCACCTTAACAAGGGGATCAATAATTTTTACAAGCTCTGTAGACCTTTTCCAAAAATAATTGTCAAAGACTTTCTTTTTGGTGTCCTTGCCATCTTGTCTACGAGCCCACCGAGATTCAGTCCAATCATTAGAAGAAAACATTTTTCTGCAGGTTTTTCTGTTGAGAATTGAGACGCTGCAACGTGAGGAAGTGAGTTGCAAATCTCATAATTGCAAGCCTAACAAGCTCTTTGCCCCTAGTGTTTTTCCTCATTAGGCTCAATACCCATGAGTGGTTGTAAATGTATTTTGTAATGCACTTGGCATGCTCTACAATGTTTTTTACCCACTCCACTTTGCCTATGTCCTCAAGCATGAGGTTTATGCAATGTGCAGCACATGGAGTCCAAAATATGGTCCTATGTTTGGACTCAAGCATCTTTCCAGCAAGAACATAGTTTGAGACATTATTTGCAATGACTTGCACAACATTCTGCTCCCCCACTTCCTGAATAATTTCATCCAAAAGCTCAAATAGAAGGGTTGCATCCTTCACCTTATCAGATGCATCGACTAATCTCAAAAAGATTGTTCCTTGAGGGCAAGAAACAAGGAAATTAATGATAGTGCGGTTCTTTCCATCAATCCATCCATTTGACATGATGGAAAAACCTGTTTTGATCCATGAATCTCTATACTCAACCAAATACTCATCAATAGAAATCTCTTTTTACAAATGAGATCCCCTCAAGTCATGCACACTAGGGCCTTTGAAGCCATTTTCTACAGCTATAACAGAGTCCCACATAGCTTGGTAATAAGGTGAGCGAGCATCATTAAATGGGATATCTGCATCAGACCACCATCTAGCAATGTACTGATAAGAAGTTTCTTTGCATTGTTTTTTCCAATGTTGATCCAAAGTGGGTTGACGACTTGGCTTGGAGGAAGTGGCTGTGGAATTAGCGGTGGATGAGAAATAACTCTGTATGTTGGGTCTCTTTGTTGGTTTTGAACTTTTGATTTTTGGCCAAGAGGAGGAACATAGTGAAAGGGGTCATTGGTGGAAGGGATAGAAGTGGAGTCTTGAATCTCATAATCATCATACCCACTCTCTTTCATGGCTTCTATCAACTCCCTCTTCCTTGCAATTTCATCTTGGATGGCCTTCTCCCTAGCCTTAATCTCCTCAAACTTTTCAAACTTGGCAAGGTGTTCTGCCATAACAGGACCTATCACTTCATTAGGTGCATCACATGGCTTTACTTGGCCTCTTATCCCAACCAAGTGTTGTTTCAATCTAAGAATACTCCCACCTCCAATAGATTTTTCACAAAATTTTCATATCATTTTTCCATCAACCACATCACAATGGGCCCATGCACTATCCTTGACTTTTGGAGCCATCTTGACTTGAAATAATTAAGATTTGCAAAGAAATTTGCCATTTAAAAAAAATTGCAGCTAAGATAAATGGAAAACCAAGGCTAAATTTAGGAAAAAAAATGCACATTGAAACCTACAAAATTTGATGGCATAGGACTAGAGATTTGATAGCAATAGCATAGCTGAACACATAAAAAAAATTAATACATGGACAACAGTGAAATGAGGGATTTTTCAAGTGAAAATCCTTACTTGGAAATGCAAACTAGCTTCCTTAGCCTCATCTTGAAGATTCCAACTCTACTGACAGCTCCAAACTATCTCCAAAATAGCTCCAACTCCAACTCCAAGCCTCCAAGATCACTGCCCTAGCAAAAACTCAACACTCTCCAAGCTCTCAATCAAACTCACAAAAGCTCCAAATGAGATGTGTGAGACAAATGAGAGGCTGTCCTTGCTTATAAAGGATTGGGGAGGGAGTTTTTGGAGGGAAACAACCCTCTTCTTCCCTCCAAAATAACCCTAAACAACTGAAATTTCCGTGCGTGGGTTCCAACTGCGGCCTGGCAGCTAACCGGCCGGTTTTTTCCTAAACCAGTCGGTTTCATCCTTAATCAGCTGGTTAGCACCTGTCAGACTAGAAAAATGGGCGAAGAGGGGTATCTAACCCGGTTTTTTGGCTAGTTTAGCCTGGCTGGCATTCTGACCGACCGGTTTGACTGGTTACCAGTTCAAACCGGCTGGTTTTGAATACTATGCTTTCCAGTGAAGACACTCTTTGTCGTTGTCTTGCCCAAAGCCCTATGCGAAGTCTTGTTCTGGATATACATAGTTGTGTTTCATGCTTTAGCCCATACGAATCTAGGCATATCCAGATCATACAACATGGCTTTTGTCACCCCAAAAATGGTCCTGTTCTTCCGCTCTGCAAACCCCATTCTACTCCAGATTATACGGAGCTGTCCACTCTCTCTTGATGCCTTCTCTAGCACAGAAATATGTGAAGTCCTTGTCTGTGTACTCTCCACCATTATCTGAGCACAAAAATTTTATCTTCTTCCCAATCAGGTTCTCAACCAGAGCTTTAAATTCTCTGAACCGATCAAAAACACCATCCTTGGTCTTTAAGAAGTAAATCCAAGTCTTCTTGGAATGGTCATCAATGAAGGTGTCAAAGTATTCGCCACCACCAAGAACTCTAGTGGACATTGGTCTGTAGATGTCTGAATGTATTAGACCCAATACATTCTTCTCCCTCTTGTTGCTTCTGGAATATGCTACTTTAGCGTACTTCCCTAGTACGCACCCTCTGCACATGCCATCATGCTTGGTGCTTAGGACTGGAACTTCCGTAACAATTTCTCTACGAATTCTAGAGCTCCATGATGTAGATGCCCCATTTGTCTGTGCCATAGCTCATTTAGATCTGTTTTTTCACATAGACTGCTGCCTACCAGTGCCATTAGAGACTCGAGCTGCAACTTGTATAGTCTGTTGCTTTGAGTTCCAATCTGAGCCTTCTTCTTCCAGCTTGGATGCTTGACGTACAAGTTCCGCCCAATGAAGTATATATCATATCCCTTGTCCTGCAAGTAAGACACTGAAAGTAAGTTCATTCCCATTCGAGGCACATGCAGCACATTTGTGGGTCAGAGACTGTCTCCTGCTTCTGTCTGAAATGCTACGGTCCCTTTTCCTACAGGGGTACACTTTGTCTGGTTTCCCATAGTAATTTGGAAGTCCATCTGTTTCTCTTGATAACTGGAGAAATGATCTCTTACTCCAGTCATATGGTTTGAAGCCCTGCTATCAATATACCAATCATCTGATGATGCAAAACTAGATAAACACGCACATTCCCTTTCCAGCCTTGAGGCCAACTTTGAAATAACGTGATCTTCCATCTTCTTCATGCTTTTCCTTTTCCTAATAGATTCTGTAGAAGGAATGTGTAATTCCTCAGGAGTACGATTTGCTGCTAGAGCAGCACCACAAGTTCCCTTTAGCGTAGACCCTCCTGCTTTCTTGTCCAACCTTGCTCTGATACCATGTGAAAATTTCACACTTGAAATCCTATTGCAATATCTGATATTATTTCTCCTACTTATTATTCATAAATAAGTTATTTACAGAAATATCTTCAGTAGATATTGAAATAAATTTAGTTATAGTCTTCACCATATAGTTACTAAGCAAAATAATAAGGAAATACTAGCACAAAAATGACACAGATTTTTGGACAATTGTCCCCGAAAAAACCCAATATGGGAAAACCGGTGCAGCAGATGAGGGTTTCTATTATTCCTCAGCAATAATCTTCTTGTAAAATTTACAATCATAAGTAATAAAGAGAATTCTCTATGATAACACTAGAGAAATTTCTCACACAATTTCTAGATGAGAAATGACCCCAGAAGGACCCTCCTCGGTCACCTACGTCACCACTGTATCGGCTCTGCGTGGGTACTGCGCAGAACTACGTCATCCCTCTGCGCTGTGCCCTTCCCGTCTCTCCGCTGTCTCTTCCTGTCACCTGCTCCTGCACCCCGGATTGATGTTGAACCCTCTTTGTCTCTCCTCTACCTGCAACTTGCAGAAATTATATAGAAACCCTATATCAATGGATTCAATCCGATCATGTAATGTACTAAAACAAGATACTGGATATTTGCAGAATATAAAACACGATCGCTCAATCACATGCAAGTAAGAGAAAGGAAATTATCAATCACACAACACAAGATGTATCTGGGGAAAGAACCTGCTCAAAACCCCTCTATCATATATTGTACATAGTCAAAGAATCATGAAACAATACAATGCTTTCTCACATCGAGAAAATCCTGCAGTCTACTGATCGTCTCACCCTGATCTTGCTCAAAACTGACTAGCAATTCTTAGGCAAAATTGACCAACACTTAGCCAATTCTCAGCCCCTGCTTAGCCCAGCCTTGCTCACGCAATCCCTAGGTAATTAATCCCTATTAAATGGGATAATCAACCTTCCTTGACTGCGCAATCCATCATGAGCCTTCCTCTGACTTTATAATTGTGCCCTGGCAATTTGCTAATAATACAACTGATAGTTAACTTTCCTTTAACCTCTGTCTCAACTGGGTTGTCATCAGAATTGACATGCATGCAGCTATTAATAGCGAATCATCAGTTATCTGATTGATCACTACTTGTGAATTAAATCTAATTTGATTCACTTGACCTCTCAGTAGCTCATCACTCAGTTAGAACTAGTTAAACTAATTTTAACTCAATTAATTTGAGTTAACTGATTACACATGCACCAAAATAATGCATTAACTACAACTGGACCCCATAAATAATAGAATCACTCTACATGCCTCACCTTTGACCCTAAACTCAAAATTCTTGAGCTAACTCAGTGTTTCTCTCTTAGTTAACTCATATAAGTTGTTATGAGATGAAATTACAAATTATTTTCCAATTTATTTAGGGGATTAATAAATTAGACACCGATATTTAGTGCTAGTGTGTAACTGAATTCCTCACTCATGTGTCACTGGGATCCCACACAAGTTATGTGGTCAATTTTTATCCTTTCTGGATGCCAATTTCACTGTTTCTTGTTGCAAATTTCAACACTCCCTCTCAACAAGAAAGGAATTCAATCTGTCCCGATCTGGTACCTTTGGAATGTTCTGCATGGTACACTTCTCTAGTTTTGTTTGCACATACAACTCCTGAAACTGAATAGCCTCCGAACAGCTGAATCTGTATAATGCATTTGTCATCAGAGTCTTCTGACTGCTGCTAGCTACTGTACCTGTCTACTGGACTCTCTGCACTTTTGCTGACATCTGCATCTGTGCTCTCTGCACTACTGCCACATCTGTCACTCTTATTTCTGTCTTCCTGACATCTGATTGCATCAATCTAACCGATCCTTCCTGCTACTGCTATACTGTGAGCTCCTCGTAGCCAGGTTCGATCCATGAGACACACCATCTCAATGGACCTTGCCCAAATTTATTCTGGGGATTAATTCTTCACATCGCCCCACCTCACACTTGGAGGTATAGCTTCATGTACTCCCTTTGCTTTTCTGGCTCGAAATTTCCCCCTCCTGGAGATCTCTGCTTGAGTGGACTCTTCCACTTGGTCTCCTCTCTGCTTCTCCAATTGTGGCTGCTCCATAACCTTCTGAGGCTGGATGTTGAGAGATAATTTCTCCCCTTCAACCACCAAGTCATTAACCACTGCTTTTCTCCTCAAATCTTTGCATGCATCCTCAACCTCGAAAGCATACATGTTCTTGACTCTTGAACCAATCTGCTTCACCTATCTCGTGGCTATGTGTTTAAGGAAAACTTTTCCTTTTCTAAACATCACCTCATAACCATGGTCTCCAATACCGCTACGGAGACAAGATTCTTCCTTAGGCCTGGAACATACAAAACGTCTGCTAGTTTGAGAGGGGAGCCAGAATCCCTCTAAAAGGTATTTGTACCTATGCCGGTCGCGCTACACCTCCCATCATCTCCAAACTCTATGTTCTGTTAGAGGTCCTTCTCCTCCAAGTCACTGAAGAGATCTCTATTCCCTGTAAAATCAAGCTCAAACTGTGAAGCCAATGCTTCACCCGCTGCAAGTGCAGGCTCCTTCTTGCTTACCTTCTTTTGTGGACAATTCGAAGCATAGTGCCCATGCTCGTGACAGTGAAAACCTCTGATCGTGGACAAGTCTCTCTTGCCCTCTTGGCCTTGGGAATTCTTTCCCTTGGCTTTCTTTCCTTTTCCGACCAATGCACAATCTTCTTCTTTGTTGGTGCTAGAGGTCCCGTCTATGGTGCTCCGCCTTATCTCTTCTATTACCAAGTTGGACCACAAACGCTCCCAATCTGGTAACTTCTCCCTCCCATTCACAGAGTCTTAGTAACTATGCCAGCTCTTGGGAAGGCCTAGAAGTGCTAGGCTCACCAAGTCATCATCGGCTAAGGTCACACCAACACTTCCAGGCTCATCTCCACATTGAGTGAAGTTCGCCAAGTATGTTGGTACCGTCTCGCCCTCCTCCTTCTTGATCCTTTTGAGCTTTTCCTTCAGTGCCAACTTCCTTTGGTCGCTATTGTTTCGAAACAGATCTGTCAAGACCTTCCACATAGCATATGGAGTCGCCTTCCCATGGAGACTCGAGACAATATGATCTCGAACTCCCTCTAACAAGATCCTTCTCGCCTTTACTACCTTCTTCTGCCATGCATCAAGAAATTGGGCATCTGTGTTGAGATTCAACAAGAAGATTCAGCACCAGGTTGCATTCGACACCTGGTTGCATTAAGCACCCAGACTAGGGTGGGGCCCATGGTGATATTTTTGGGTGCATGTCTATTTTGATTATCCCTTAATTAAGATGGACATTAAACTGTAATCTATTCTCAATGTGGACTTGAATGAGTTAAGTGAAAGTGATAAATTCAGTTAGCTAGTGGATTTCGAGTTAGAGGTTGTTGGCGAGGCATGCAGAGTAATTCTAGTTGTAACAAAGTTTGAAGTGCAGTGGTGCATGAAGTTGGTGCAAGTTGTAAATCAGTTTAACTCAATTAAGTGAGTTAAACTCAGTTGTGCTAGTTGTAACTGAAGATACACTAGTGAGAGATCTAGTGAATTGAATATTAATCAAGATTCAATTCACAATCAGTGATCTCACATAAAACTGAGGATTTACTATTATTAGCTGCATGCATGTCAAATCCGGTGGAGACCCAGTTGAGTTCTAGGTGAAAGGGAAGTTGACTATCAGTTGTAGGATTATTGGCTTGCACACATGCAGACAAACACCTATTGGAGTGCCCATGATACTTGCGCAGTCAAGGCAGGCAAGAATTCCTATCTTTTAGGGATCTTTACCATCAGGGATTGTGCAAGGCAGGCAGGTTGTCTGGAGGCTGAGAATTGGCTATGTGTTGGTCAGTTTTGCATATGACAGTGTGAGACAATTAGCTGAGTACAGGAGGGCTCTTGTGAGAAGAGTTTTGTATGTAATTGTTTCATGATCCATGCTTAATATACAATAGAAGATAGTGGGTTTTTAGCTGTAAGCTTTCCCTGGGAAATTATCTGTTCTGTGTGTGATTGATCTTTCTTCATGTTCATGTGATTAGCGATTGTGTTTTTAATTCCGCAAAATATTTGTAGAAGCGATTCAGTATTTAACTTTAGTACATTGTTAGATCGGGTGAATCCAAGATATACATGCTTGTTGTATAATTTCTACATGGTATCGGAGCACAGGAAATTGCAGAAGTGAAGCAGGAGCTTAATTTGCAGAAAGACTTTCTTGGTACTACAGCTGATTCAACATCAAAATGGCTTTCAATGGCTTGAGGTTAGAGTATGTACTCGAGGGCAGCTCGAACTACATTGCTTGGAAGGACAGGATGGAGGCAGTACTCGAAGACAATGGGTTGAAAGAATTCAATGACAAAGATATTCCTAAACTCGATGTTGCAGATGCTGCAAATCTTGATGCATGGAAAAAGAAAGTGGCAAAGGCGAAGAAGATCCTGTTGGAGGGAGTACGAGACCACATTGTCTCAAGCCTCCATGGGAAAGCCACACCATATGCAATGTGGAAGGCTTTGACGGATCTATTCCAAAGCAGCAGCAACCATAGGAAATTGGCGCTCAAAGATAAACTCAAGAAAAACAAGATGGAAAAGGGCAACACCATTCCAAAATATCTAAGTTTGTCCAATGTCGAGATGAACTGGGGAGCGTTGGAATAACAGTTTCTGATGATCATTTGGTGAGCTTGGCTCTCCTAGGACTTCCCAAGAGTTGGCACACTTATCAAGACTCTGTCAATGGAAGAGAAAAATTGCCTAATTGGGAATGACTGTGGTCAGATTTGGTGCAGGAGGAGTTCAGACGTAACACCAGAGATGGACCTTCATCTAAGAATGAGGATGAAGAGGATTGTGCTTTGGCTGCCAAGGTGAGGAAGGGGAAGGGGAAGAAATTCCATTCTAAATCCGAGTCCAAGAATGGCAAGAAGCAGGACATGTCCAAGGTGAAGTGTTTTCACTTTCACGAGCATGGGAATTTTGCTACTAATTGTCCACAAAAGAAGAAGAACAAGAAGGCTGCTGGATCTGTAGCTGGTGAGGCCCTTGCCTCGCAATTTGAGCTTGAATTCTCATTGATCGCATGCATGGTGTCCAGTGCATTGGGATCTGTGTGGTATTTGGATAGGGCGCTTCTTTTCACATGACAGGCGATAAGGAACTTTTCAGTGACTTGGAGGAGAAAGATCTCCAGATGCATATTGAAATGGGCGACAACAGACAGTACAGTGCTACTGGGATTGGTACCATTACCTTATAGAGGGAGTCAGGGAAACCATTTCAATTAAAAGATGTGATGCATGTACCAGGTCTGAAGAAAAATTTGGTCTCAGTCGCAATGTTGGAGGATAGAGGCTATGACGTTGTTTTTAGTGATGGAAAAACTTTCCTGCGACATAAAACAACAGGTCAAGCCACGAGGATAGCGATTCGAATTAAGAATCTCTACAAGCTGGAGGTAGATGGTTGTGCAACAATGATGGGCAAGGCAGATCAAGTGGTGAGCGGGGATGAGGGCGAATTATGGCACAGGCGATTGGGCCATCTTCACCATGGAGCCTTGAAAGTCATGCAGCAAATTTCTACTAGTCTTCCCAGGGGTACACTTGTGCAGTCAGATACATGCAAGGGATGTACTATGGGAAAATATGTAAAGGCCACCTTTCATGAAAAGGAAAACCGAGCTTCGAGGATCCTTGAGAGAGTTCACACAGACGTGTGTGGTCCTTTCTTGGTTGTTTCAACAACAAAACATAAGTACTATGTAATCTTTGTTGATGACTTTTCTCGTAAGTGCTGGATCTTCTTCATGCAGAAGAAAGATCAAACATTCTCTAAGTTCTGTGAGTTTAAGGCACTAGTGGAGAAAGAGTCGAGGAAGCAAGTGAAGGCTCTTAAGAGCGATAATGGTGGAGAATACATCTCTAACGAATTCAAGAACTTTTACAGCAAAGAAGGAATTCAAAGAGAACTCATAGCGCCTCATAACCCACAGTAGAATGGGGTTGCGGAGAGGAAGAACATAACTATTGTGGGTGCAACACGAGCGACGTTGCATGATCAAGGCCTACCTATGCATCTGTGGGCGGAAGCATGCAATACAACAGTACATCTGCAAAACCATTGTCCTCATAGAGTACTTGGCATGAGTACACCTGAAGAGGCTTTCACTGGTAAGAAATCTAATGTTTCACACTTTAATATTTTTGGCTCATCTGTTTATGTGCATGTGACGAAGGACGCCAGGAAGAAGCTGAAACCAACAACTGAGGTTGGGATTTTTGTGGGGTACACTAAAACACCCCATAATTATCATGTGTATTTGCCAAAAAGCAGAATGACTGTTGTGCGACGGGATATCAAATTTGATGAGGAGAAAGCCATGAGGTTGTCCCTTGAGAGGGAGCTGGACTTGCATGCAGAGGAGGAACTGTTGGTTCCCAAGGATGAGTCTCAAGATGTGGATCAACCACATGAGGAGATTCATGGAGTGGAGGAAATCACTCATGCAAAGCCATCCATCAGAAATGGCAGAAGGTGCACCACGAAAGCTGATAGGTTGAGACTTGATGCTGCACAGAATGTAGGAGCCCCTACTTCATAGCGCAGACAAAGACAGTCTCCTGACCGATTTACTGGATACATGGCTCTTATGAGAAAATGTATTGTGACTGAACCATCTTCCTTTTAGGAAGCAGTGCAGCAACCTACTTGGATTGATGCAATGGTGGAGGAGTATGACTCCATTGTCAAGAACAGTGCATGGGAGATAGTCCCAAGACCGGTAGACAAATCAGTGGTTGGATCAAGATGGATCTACAAGGTAAAACAAGCTGCTGATGGGAGTGTGGAGAAATACAAGGCCAGATTTGTGGCCCTGGGATTCTCACAGATCGAGGGGATAGATTATGATGAGACTTTTGTGCCTGTCGCAAGGTACTCTTCCATAAGATCCATCCTTGCACTTTGAGCACAGATGGGCTGGCGCATTCATCAGATGGATGTGAAAACTGCGTTTCTCAATGGGATCATTGAGGAAGAGGTGTACATAGAGCAACCTGAAGGTTTCAAAATATTCAATAGTGAGTCGCATGTGTGCCGACTCAAATGAGCGTTGTATGGGCTGAAGCAAGCACCCCGTGCTTGGTACACTCGGATAGACAACTATTTCACCGGACTAGGCTTCACCAAAAGTGAAGCAGATGCAAACCTGTACCAGATTGTGGTTGAGGGTAAGCTATTGATCATTGTTCTTTATGTTGATGATCTAATTTTGACTGGTGATGGGAAGCTGATACACTCATGCAAGGAGAATCTTGCAAGGGAGTTCAAAATGAAGGACATGGGACTCCTTCATTATTTCCTTGGATTGGAAATATGGCAGCGGGATGGTGAATCTTTTGTGTCTCAAGGCAAGTATGCAAAGGAGACATTGGGTAAGTTTAACATGGAGAGCTGCAAACCCATGGATACTCCTCTTCTAGGAAATTGGAGGAAAGAGGATGCTACTTCTGGAGAGGTAGTGGATGCTACTGTCTACCAAAATTTAGTGGGTTCGCTCATGTATCTAGTGAACACAAGACCGAACATTTGCTACACAGTTAACCAGCTGAGTCAAGCTATGGTTAAGCCTACCAAGCTCTTTTGGAAGGCGGGGAAGCATGTCCTGAGATACTTGAGGGGCACATCAGAGTATGGTCTATGGTACAGACAGACAGATGGAGTGAAGTTGCATGGCTTCACGGATGCAGATTGGGCTGGAAGTCCATCAAACAGAAAGAGCACATCAGGGAGGATCTTTAACATTGGATCCACAGTTGTTTCCTGGCACAACACGAAACAACGATTCGTGGCACTCAGTTCAGCAGAAGCGGAATACATGGCAGCAAGTCAAGCTGCATGTGAGGCTATTTGGATGAGAAAGATCTTGGTTGGTTTGTTTGGTTCTCAGATGGATCCGACAGTGATTCATTGTGATAATCAGAGTTGCATTAAACTCTCGATTAATCCCATGTTTCATGATAGGTCCAAGCATATAGATATCTGGTACCATCATCTCAGAGATTGTGTGTAGATAAGGATCATGTTGCTTCAGTACATTCCCACGGAAGATCAAGATGCAAATATTCTGACGAAGGCGCTCACCCAGAGCAAATTCGAATACCATAGAGATAGGATCGGGGTGAAAGATAATCCCTTTCTTGTTGAGAGGGAGTGTTGAGATTCAAAAAGAAGATTCACCACCCACGCTTAGTGCATTAAGCACCTGGTTGCATTCAGCACCCAGACTAGGGTGGGGCCCACAGTGCTATTTTTGGGTGCATGTTTATTTTGATTATCCCTTAATTAATATGGACATTAAACTGTAATCTATTCTCAATGTGGAGTTGAACGAGTTAACTGAAAGTGATAAATTCAGTTAGCTAGTGGATTTCGAGTTAGAGGTTGTTGGGGAGGCATGCAGAGTAATTCTAGTTGTAACAGAGTTCAAAGTGCAGTGGTGCATGAGTTGATGCAAGTTGTAAATAAGTTTAACTCAGTTAAGTGAGTTAAACTCAGTTGTGCTAGTTGTAACTGAAGATACACTAGTGAGAGATCTAGTGAATTAAATATTAATTAATTCACAATCAGTGATCTCACATGCAACTGAGGATTTACTATTATTAGTTGCATGCATGTTAGATCCAGTGGAGACCTAGTTGAGTTCTAGCTGAAAGGGAAGTTGGCTATCAGTTGTAGGATTATTGGCTTGCACACATGCAGGCAAACACCCATTGGAGTGCCCATGATACTTGCGCATTCAACGCAAACAAGAATTCCTATCTTTTAGGGAGCTTTACCATCAGGGATTGCGCAAGCAAGGAAGGCTGTCTGGAGTATGAGAATTGGCTATGTGTTGGTCAGTTTTGCATATGACAGTGTGAGACAATTAGCTGAGTACTGGAGGGCTCTTGTGAGAAGAGTTTTGTATGTAATTGTTTCATGATCCATGCTTAATATACAATAGAAGATAGTGGGGTTTTTAGCTATAAGCTTTCCCTGGGAAATTATTTGTATTGTGTGTGATTGATCTTTCTTCATGTTAATGTGATTAGCGATTGTGTTTTTAATTCCGCAAAATATTTGTAGAAGCGATTCAATATTTAACTTTAGTACATTGTTAGATCGGGTGAATCCAACATGCTTGTTGTATAATTTCTACAATCTGCCGCTGCGGGCTAGGGAATATCAGGATCTGTGAATTCCTTCAACCCGTTGTCTTCCAACACTGCCTACATCCTGTCCTTCCATGCAATATAATTCGAATTGCCCTCGAGTGCATATTCGAGTCTCAAGCCATTGAAAGACATCTTAATCTGTTGTTGGACCCTGAAGAATAAATCTGCAAATTTGAAACTACTCAAGACAAACTCAATTTCTTCTCTTCTATTGTGATTCTTGGCGCTCTGATACCATGTAGAAATTATATAGAAACTCTATATCAATGGATTCAATTCGATCATGTAATGTACTAAAACAAGATACCAAATCCTTCTACTATATTTGCAGAATATAAAACACGATCGCTTAATCACATGCAAGTAAGAGAAAGGAAATTATCAATAACACAACAAAATATGTATCTGGGAAAAGCACCTGCTCAAAACCCCTCTAACATATATTTTATATAGTCAAAGAATCATGAAACAATACAATGCTTTCTCACATCGAGAAAATCCTGCACTCTACCGATCGTCTCACCCTGATCTTGCTCAAAACTGACTAGCAATTCTTAGGCAAAATTGACCAACACTTAGCCAATTCTCATCCCCTGCTTAGCCCAGCCTTGCTCACCCAATCCCTAGGCAATTAATCCCTATTAAATAGGATAATAAACTTTCCTTGATTGCGCAATCCATCATGAGCCTTCCTCTGACTTTATAATTGCACCTGGGCAATTTGCTAATAATACAACTAATAGTTAATTTCCCTTTAACCTCCGTCTCAATTGAGTCGTCATCAGAATTGACATGCATGCAGCTATTAATAGCGAATCATCAGTTATCTGATTGATCACTACTTGGGAATTAAATCTAATTTAATTCACTTGACCTCTTAGTAGCTCATCACTCAGTTAAAACTAGTTAAACTGATTTTAACTCAATTAATTTCAGTTAACTGATCACACATGCACCAAACTAATACATTAACTGCAATTGGACCCCCAAAATAATAGAATCACTCTACATGCCTCACCTTTGACCCTCGACTCGAAATTCTTGAGCTAACTCAGTCTTTCTGACTTAGTTAACTGATACAAGTTGTTATGAGATGAAATTACAATTTATTTTCCAATTTATTTAAGGGATAAATAAATTAGACGCCCACATTTAGCGCTAGTGTGTAACTGAATTCCACACTCATGTATGACTGGAATCCCACACAAGTTATGTGGTCAATTTTTGTCCTTTCTGGATGCCAATTTCATTGTTTCTTGTTGCAAATTTCAACACAACTCTCCCTCTGGATCGATTTCCTCTTGCCGAACTTCAGAAACTGAGAAAATCGATTTACTTGGACAGCTGCGTATCTACATTGTTATGTTTTCCAAATGACCCTCAAGCTTTCTTAAATAATCTTCTGGTTGACATTCAACGACCTAGATTAGAAGCCAATCAATGGCTAAGATCATTCTTACTTGATCATCGTCTTCTTCTAGAATTTACACCCACAGTTTAGATTAATACCCATTAATTATTTTAATTTCCTAAGTTTAGACGTAGGGTCACATTAAAATAATTAATTTATCAAATAAAACTGTCTCTGGGTGGAATTTCCCAAAACGATTTCTGGATTATCTAGAATACATGTGTCTAAGCCTCTCCACAAAATTTGAGACTTGGAGCACATCCGATGTTACAAAAAATCAACAATCTAGGGGCCAACCCCTAGTAGATGATTTATGGAGCCCTCTTGACTCACTTGGGACAGAGAGAGGTCAACCCATGCCTCCAGGAGGCCCATGCATTGATGACGTCAACATTTCAACCCTCTTGTGGGTTTATATTTTTTATTTTACATTGGCTATGTGGTTGGCTTGTAACTAGAATTAGTTTTACTCTCCATTTGACAACTAAGAGGGGTTTCCAGGTTAAAATTAGACTTGATAGATCATGTATAAATAGATGGGAGCTCATTTGTGTGAAAAATCCTGAATCTAGATTCCTACTGCAACAAATCTGACTTACTTCTCCTATTATTTTTCATAATTATTTCATTACAGTGAAATATCGAAGTAATTACTGAAGCAGTCTACACAAATATTGTTGCGGAATAAATCTAATTGCTGAAACAAACTGAACAAAATACAATGAAAAACATCCACATTTGACACAGTTATTTTTGGACTGTCCCCAAAAAAACCTAACTCGGGAAAACCGGTGCAGCGGATATGAGGGTTTTGTATTATTAAGCAACAGAATCTTGAGTACAACTAGGGTGCCAATATCTGGCTCACCCTTCAGAGAAAATCTAGGCAACAGAAGAAATGTGAGGTATACCTCACTCTGCAAATCCCCGACTGATCTGAACAACGCTGGTGAAGCCCCTCTCTTCCTCTGCATGATGCCTACGCTGTAACTGCGTAAGCCTATGTGGGCAAGCTGAAGAACCGTGTCACCTCTCCTCTGCAACTGATCAAAGCTGATCTGAAACTAAGTTTTGGCCCTCCTGGCTCAGAAACCCCAGCTTCCAGTTATCTCCGGACTGAATCAAGAAGGCACTACGTCACTTCTGCGTGATTCCCTTCAGGAACTGCGTCACCCCTCCAAATGACTGCGTTGCCTCTCTCTCTGAAATGTACTCCTGGTCCTCCTGACCAATTACTTCATCTGCTCCTCTCTGGAATTGATCACTGAATCAAATCACTTAGCAAACCCAGCCCTAGTGATTCGATCTTGATCAAAAAGTTGTGTCTCTCTCACAAGCTCGAAAATGCCAAATGCTCAATGTGATTTCCATAGGTCCCTCACCCTCCTTCTTATAATCCTTCGTTGACCCTTCGACTTCCAAGATTAAAACATAATCAAGGGCTAAGATTAACTTGGAGGTGATCCATGACTTTATCTAGAAGATTCACACTTAGTTTAATTAATACCCTTTAATTAATCAGTTTCCCTAAGTTTAGACTTGGGAAAACATTAAAAAACGATTAATTAATTTAATTAAACCATTTCTAAGTGGAATTTTCCAAAATCCTTTCTTGGTATTATGGAATACATGTGTCTTAGCCGATATACAAAGTTACAAGGCTACAGCATATTCGATGCTACCATAAATCAACACTCCCTCTTAGCGAGGAAAGTGCTCTAGCAAGACAACTCAATGTGTTGCTCTGACTTCTGGAACATCTGCTGTTGTGATGTACAAAATGTTGCATCTGTATTGCTGCTGACTCTGCATGCTACTACCAACTGATATTGTACTGCAACCATGCTGCTACAGTGCGTGAGCACTGCTCTGCACTACGCTGCACCATTGTGCACTACGTTGTTGTTGCTGCACTGCTGCTCAACTACTGCTTCTGCTGCTGCTGCACTACTGCTCAACTACTGCTTCTGCTGCACTGTTGCTAATTGCAACAGAAAAACATCTGAAATTGGACAAGTAAAACTGCATCTGAATAATAAGACTGACTGCTGCTAACTTCTACACTAGCTCTCTGAATATGTTGCGCTGCTGTTGCTCTGCACTACGTGATTACTGCACTGCACCATTGTGCATTGCGCTGCTGCTGCTACTGCCCCTTCTCTGTGCTGATCAGGCTCTAGTACTGCTAGCCACTGCAATGTATCTTCATCTTCCGCTGCAACTGTCCATCCTGCTACTGTCTTAAGGCTGCCGTAGCTCACATGTGATCCAAGAGTTCGGAAATACTCAAGGATCCTGCCACCCGTAGATTATGGATCTACAACTCCAAGTCAGTCGATTTCTCTCCTTTCAGAATATGAGCTAACATAACACAATCAGCTTCTGCCTCAATCTTGGAAGCTCTGGCTTGAGGATCTTGCTTCTCCTCCTTATCCTTTTTCTTAAGAGGACATTGTGTGGCATAATGTCCCATTTCCCCACACTTGAAGCACTTGATCTTAGATAGATCTTTATTCTTCTGCCTCTGTTGCCCCTTTGATGCAAGGGTTGTGTTTTTTTCCTCGTTGACTTTCGAACCACTGTTGCCATCCTCAATATGGATTTTGAGGAGATCTCTCCTCAGCTCTTCTTGTTGCAAGGCTGCCCACATCGCTTCCCATCCTGGAAGCTTTTCTTTGCCCAAAATGCTCTGGACAAAAACCTGATAGTCTTCTAAAACAAAGTTCAGAGTGAGCCTTAGTAGCTCTGAGTCTTTGGGTGTTGATCCCACTGCTGACAGTTACTCTCGGTTATCCTGAATTCGAGACAAGAAGGAGTCAAAATGCTCTCCCTTCTTCATCTTGGTATTACGCATCTTCTCCTCCAGATACATCTTCCGTTGCTCGGAAGATCCTTGGTATAGCTTTTCCAGCCCTACCCACATTTCCCTAGCAGTGTTCTTTGCTGCTATGTGATCCTTCACACCATCTAGGATCAATCGTTTGGCTCTTGCCATGTTCTTCTTGAAGGCTCTCAGATGTGCTGCATCCAGCGACTCTGCAACTGCTCATCAAGGAGAAACTGAATCCTTGACTTCCAAATAACATAGTTGGAGGCACCCTCCAATCTATCTTGGTCACGCAATCCATTGTTGGCCATCTCCTCAACTGTCGATATCTTCCTCTAACCCTCTGCTCAGCTAGACTTACGCACTCCTCGAGGAGCAAGTCAATGCTTCTGTTGCTGCACGGGAAAAACTAAGTTTCTTTGAGTAAGAAAACTCTCTGAGGTCAAGAAATCCCCAAGCTGTGTTTTTCAGAAATTTTCTGATGCTTATGCCCCAACACTCACTGTTGTGCAGCAACTGCGTCCTTCACCTGCGCTGGTCTGCTACGCTGCCTCTTCTGCAACTGAAAAATCTTACCCCTCTGTCAACTCTCTCAGAGGGAGCTTTTTTTGCGTTGGAATGCCCTTCTGGCCTAGACTGCGTAACTACTGGGGTATTTTACTGCTGCTTACGCAGTACCCAGTCTCTTCAGCACTGATCTGCTGGTTCTCTTTTGTTTCTTCTGCACTTCAGCTTGAATAAGCTTTGATACCATGTGAAAAATCCTTAATCTGGATTCCTACTGCAACAAATCTGAATTACTTCTCCTATTATTTTTCATAATTATTTCATTACAGTGAAATATCGAAGTAATTATTGAAGCAGTCTACACAAATAATGTTGCGGAATAAATCTAAGTGCTGAAACAAACTAAACAAAATACAATGAAAAACATCCACATTTGACACAGTTATTTTTGGACTAAATCCCCGGAAAAACCAACTCAGGAAAACCGGTGCAACAAATCTGAGGGTTTTGTATTATTAAGCAGCAGAATCTTGAGTACAACTAGGGTGCCAATATCTGGCTCACCCTTAAGAGAAAATCTAGGCAACAGAAGAAATGTGAGGTATGCCTCACTCTGCAAATCCCTGACTGATCTGAACAATGCTGGTGAAACCCCTCTCTGCCTCTGCGTGATGCCTATGCAACAACTGCGTAAGCCTGCGTGGGCGAGCTAAAGAACTGCGTCACCTCTCCTCTGCAACTGATAAAAGCTTATCTGAAACTGAGTTTTGGTCCTCTTGGCTTAGAAACCCCAGATTCCAGTTATCTTCGGACTGAATCAAGAAGGCACTGTGTCACTTCTGCATGATTCCCTTCAGGAACTGCGTCACCCCTTCAGATGACTGTGCTGCCTCTTCTGCGTGACTGCTGCCTCTCTCTCTGAAATGTACTCCTGGTCCTCTTGACCAGTTACTGCATCTACCCCTCTCTGGAACTGATCACTGAATCAAATCACTTAGCAAACCCAACCCTAATGATTCGATCTTGATCAAAAAGTTGTGTCTCTCTCACAAGCTCGAAAATGCCAAATGCTCAATGTGCTCAATGCGATTTCCATAGGCCCCTCACCTTCCTTCTTATAATCCTTCGTTGACCCTTCAACGGCCAAGATTAAAACATAATCAAGTGCTAAGATTAACTTGGAGGTGATCCATGACTTTATCTAGACAATTCACACTTAGTTTAATTAATACCCTTTAATTAATCAGTTTCCCTAAGTTTAGACTTAGGAAAACATTAAAAAATGATTAATTAATTTAATTAAACTATCTCTACGTGGAATTTTCCAAAATCCTTTCTTGGTATTGTGGAATACATGTGTCTAAGCCTATATACAAAGTTACAAGGCTAGAGCACATCCGATGCTACCATAAATCAACAATTTGAGCTACTCATCATCATCACACTTTGGATTAGTCTTCTTGGGATATTTTCGTACTTGTTTCTTTGGCTATTGGAGATATTTTGGATGCACTTCGATGTATGGAAGCTAGTTTGCATTCTTCTTTGGAGCCATTTCTTGGATTTGTGGATGGATATATTGCATGTCATTTTGTAAGTGCCTCGTGTTGATTAATTTTTTCTCTTCAATTTGTTTAATATATGTAATTGCTACTCTAGAATATGCTAAAATTGTTCCTTAATTGTTGGAAATTAATTTTGAAAGGATTTCTAGTGGAGTATTTCATATGTTATTCAATGTATGGCATGTAATGAATGTTCCTAGTGGAGGAAAATCTTTGAACTCTCCATGAAACTCCATTATCTCTTGAAGTGGGTAAATGTTTAGAATTGGTACCTAGGGCATCAATTCTAGGCCTCCTTAAAGACGTTTTAGCTCATCTTGAACATTCTAAGACTCCATAGGCCAAAAGGATAAGGCACTAGTCCAAGTCCTTGGTGGTCAAACTCAATTATTCTCCATAAATTTGTGAAATTTTCAAGAGAGAAAAAAAATTCTACAACACTTGGTTTATTTCTCCTACTTATAAGATAAGTTATTTACAGATGCTTCAGTGAATTCTGAAATAAACAAATTTGCAGATCTTCGCTATCATTAAGAGCATAAGAATAGAAAGATAATTTACACAAGTAGCACAATAGAAACAATCACATGAACACAGTTATTTTTGGATAATTGTCCCCGGAAAAACCCAATGTGGGAAAACCGGTGCAACAGATGAGGGTTATATATTTATCTTCAAAAATGGAAAGTAGATTTACAAGAGTCTGATGAGCAGAAAAAGATACCACATGAACACAGTTATTTTTGGACAATTGTCCCCGGAAAAACCCAATGTGGGAAAACCGGTGCAACAGATGAGGGTTATATATTTATGTTCAGAAATGGAAAGTACATTTACAAGAGTCTGATGAGCAGAGAAAGATTTGCAAACACCTGGCTGAATTTTCTGGACTCTCCAGAGAAATTTCAGTCCCTCGGGGTGACCTCCTTCACCCTCTGCATCATCCAGCATGAGAGCTCTGCGCAGTCTCTCCCTGGACTGCATGATTCTGCATGGAGGGGGTCTTGCTGCTGATCAGCTCACCCTTCCCTTCATCCTCCTGACTTCTGCTTCCCGATAACTGACTCCTCCCTCCTACTTCTGCAACCCTGCCTCTACAATTTCACCCACTGAAATCGAATTCTCTTGCTTCAGAATCGATTTCCTTCGGGTACTGAGAGTGTCCCCGGCTTGATTTCCAAATGGCCCTCAAGTCTCTTCTTATAGTCTTCTCACTGATGAATCAATAGCCAAGATTATATCGTTAATCAATGGCTCAGATTAAAAGATGACTCAATCTTCGTTTTCTAGAAGATTCACACTCTGCTCTATTGATACCCTTTAATTATTTAATTTCCCTAAGTTTAAACTTAGGGTCTACATTAAAATAATTAATTATTTTAATAAAGTCATATCCGAGTGGAATTTCCACAAACGATTTTTGGGTTCTCTGGATAATTGATGTCCAAGCCTCTCTACAAAAAATGAGACTTAGAACACTTTTCGATGCTATAGAAATCAACAAAATTATCCTCTCTAAATTTTGGTCCTCTTAAGGTAGGTCGACTATCTAGGGCTTAAAGCGAATTGCTTAGGAGGAGGTTTGGTGGGATTCCAAGAGCCTCAACATCAAGCCAAGGGTCTTGATTACTTGATTCTAAAGTTTGGTGGGAATCCACTTGATTTTCGTCTTGTTTTCACCTGAATTGTACACCCAATGCGACAACGCTTAGGGCATGGGTTGTACACCCATTGTATTCTAGCTATCTCCTAGGCAAGCTAAGGGTGGTAGTCCCTGAAGGTGAAAGATGAAGGGGAAAATTGTTGGGAACCAACAAGTTCTAGGAGATGCACCTAATTATCTTGATAAACTTGATTAGAATTAGGAGGCAAGTTTGTTTGATGAGCAATGTAATATAGATTAGATTAGATTATTTCAGACACTTGAGATTAAATAGTGAGACCAATGCCTTACACAACAATGGCCAGTAAAACTGTGCACTTTCACAACAAATTGACATCATTCAAGTCACAACATAACCAGTGCTGCAAGGGAAAGATAGCTTGATAATTAGAAAAATGAGCAACAAAGGAAGATTGCAAAGACTTGGAAGAACAATAACAATAGGTTGCAATTATGGAATTAATCTCACAATTTGAATTACCAATAGATGCAGTGCAAGAACTACTCTAGGTGAGATGCAAAATCTTGGTTGATTTTATGAAGATGCCTATTTCTAAGTGAATACCTTCTCCTCAACTGTTTTGAAGCTTGTCTCGCTCAAGGTTGTAGAAAGAAGGTCTGAGGAAGGAGGCTATGGCCTCATTAAGGATACGTCCTCATTATTCTAATAACCCAAGTGCCTCTGTTCCTACAAGGGGTTTCCAACAAGAGAACTGCAAGGTCGCTTGTTTTAACCATTGAACAAGGGTCAAGCGTCTCAAGTTAGACGAAGAAGATAGCCCTAGACTTTCTATTCAACCAAGCTTGGGCTTTGAGGTTAATTTTAGATATGCAAGTCTAAACTAGGATGACAATGCAAGACGAGGCAATTAGAGATGCAAAATAAAGAAATGCTTCAACAAGATAAAATAACTTCTAACCAATATAGCCAATACACTTGTTAAACAAGATCACAAGATGCAATTAGAGAAGCACTTTTAAATGAACAATGATAGCCATGTCTCTTTATCACTTGTATATGCTTATTAGGAATTCTCTTTTAATTATTAGATTATCAAATTAATACAAGAAGAAAACAACAAGATTGCAAGAGCAAAACTACAAGGAATTAGACGAGATTGCTAACAGTGAGATTAGTTGGTCAAATGCAACAAAAGATATGCAATACAATTTGCAAGATATAGATACTTATGTAATGCAACTATGCAAAATGGGATGCAACTAGATGCTCAATGAGAGATGCAATGAGGTAGTTAGTATCCAAGAAGGCTATCCTTGACTAGGCTAGGGAGAAAAGCCAGCAACAATGCCAATATGCTAACTCAAGAAAGTACTAGTCCTTCAACGTACCACTGTCAATGAAACATGGACTGCTGTAGCTTATTGACAAGTATATATCAGTCAATTAAATGATGATATCAGCCCTTGAATCATTCTCAAGATGCAAATAACCATACCCAAGTTTAGTAACCAATTTGAATGCCACTGTAACCTCAAATCCAACCCCTGCAATTTATATCAGAATACTATAACAATGATATCAGTCCACTGTCAACAAGATTGGTTAAGCAAGATTTGAGGATAGATTAATGTGTGATAAATTTTAATTGTTTTAGGCTTATTGTTATCAAATCTTCAATGTGATTAGCCTTTGTATTGAATGCTTCAGATCTGATCTTTTTCGACAGTCTGCAATAGGTCACTGTTGAGGAGAAGTAAGCTTACAAGTTCTTGAAAAAATACACTCCAATCATCAATAACATGCAGCAGAATTTAGAAGGTCCCAACGGCCTAGACAAATCAATCAAATAAAACCCACAACTTTGCAAGAGAAAGCTAGAAAATTGATTAAGGATTTTGTGAGTTGTATATGATTTGATTTAATATTCCAAGCCTCCTATATTATCAAATTTTATGTGTGAAAACCATTCCAATTATGAGTTTCAGTTCAGAGATGTATTCAGTCACCTGTAAGGCTCACGTGAAGGAGAAATACGGCCTTCCAGGCCTTGCGGTCATCCTTTATTGACTGATATATCAACTTTCAAAAACAAAATGTCAATATTTGACCGCAAATCAGTGGTATAACCCCTCCAAAATATATCACTCCAACCAGTGTGTTAGTTATGAAATGAAGTGAGGCTGGGAGAAGACAATAAAAGGCTAGCGGCTAGGTTATGGGAGCTCGAAAAGGCTTGCGGCTAGGGCCTAAAACCAAGATTGATGGATTAATCAGTTTCCAAGGCTAAACAGAATTGAAAAAAGTCCTTTTCCAAGTCTGAAACAACAGACTACTCAAGCATATGCCATAGATCAGACCCTGTAATGCCAATTTCTCAATGAAATTTACAATCAAACCCTGGCAAAAATCAGATTAAGTCTGCAAACACCCAAAAGTTAGCGTCAAAAATCAATTACAATGAATTCTTTAAACTTCCAATGTCTTCATTAGGGTTTGATAAGCCACTACAGGCCTGCGGCTGGGGCTTATTGGCTTCTAGGACCTGCAGCCAAGTCTTTCAAGCTTCCTAAGGCCAGGATCTGTTTTGAGTAGGACGCAGCCCCACAAATTAATTTGAGGGGCAGCGTAGGGGTATCCATGCCCCGAATTGCAGCAGAGAAGGAGGGGACCTCTCCTAGGGCAATCCGCAGCTCTAAGGAGCTATTCTGGGCCAAAAATAAAGGGCTGTTAGGGACAGCGTTTTGTGCCCTAACCAGACACTGATTTGTAGCAGTCAAGAGACCTAAACAGTAAGCTTGACGTATGTTTTTTGATACATATGTGTAGATGTTAGATCCTAATTTATGTATCTGTTTGTAGATTATATCTGAGCAGATTTGGGTACCCTATTTAATGAAGTATGCTGTGTTGAAAATCGAAATTCTTTTGTGACTTAATTCTGGAATTTCTCCTTGAAAAGAAGCAAATGGTTGACAAGGATTGGATGCATGCCTGTTGCATTGGACGAGTTATTTTCTGTTGATACAAAGTATAAAATATCTGATCTCTGTCTCGGTGATGAAATATCTTTATGATACAGAGGCTATTATCCTTGTGATGCAAAGACTTCGTAATTCTAAAAAGGGGCTGAAGGAACAAGGCTTATGATCACTGTAGCAATCAAATTCATGAAATATTAATGACTAATGAACATATTATCAGAAGCTTGAATTTGCAGTGATTTGTGACTTGAATTGTAAGGTATTACTGTGGTATGCATCTTGCATAGGCAGCATTTGACATTGTTTGAATGATAGTTTGCATTCTCATAGACAACATTATATGGCACTACAAGATATCTACATATCAAAAGGACACCTACAGGCTGAAGGCTGAATTTTGTAGACAAAGTCATCATTGTTTGTATTGATGGTACTCCTGAACACTCATCATTAAGTTACGAGTGTGGAGTCTGTTAGCAACAGTTTGTAGCGAGAACATCTTATCAATTGCTTGCAATAAAGGCTTCCAAAACAGAGTAATAAGAGTTGTGGCAGTTACTATATCATCCCCTGGGTATTATTCAACAAGGAGGGATTTTTCATAAACTCTACAGAAGTCTCTTTATCAATTTCTGCTATAAGAGTGTTTTTTGATTAGTTGGATCAACATCTTACTGTACAGTATGATGTGAGCCTTTGCATAACAGTGACATTTATGTGCTGCTACGTATGACAATATCTCCTTGAGTGTTTCTGGTACATGACAGTTTTATACATATATATAACCTTGACTGTCATAGAACAGTGATAGCAGTATATCTACATGGAAGTAGGTGTGTCATATTGCAGAGTATATATGGCCTCAACTGTTTTGATATCTTCAGCACCATGACAGTGATAAGTATGATAACAGCAAGATATAAATAGATGATGTATGGCATGACAGAGATATATGGTATTAATACCTTTGCTTGTGTCAGTGATACTTGTCTCTGACAGTGGTGCATATGACAGAAATATAAGGATACCTACAGCTTCATGATGGCAGCCTTGTCTAAAATCACCTTGACAGTGATATGATGTATATATTGGGCATTAGTATCTGTGATGTTTATGTTTGGGCTGTAGGAAAACTCAAGGGAGCCATTGCAGAGATGCTGGGACTAAGAGGGAGACCTCCATCATCTAAACTCCTGAGCAAATGATGTTGCTGAGAAGATGGATCAAGACACTGTGGAGGTTGCCCGTGCCATGCTATGTGACCCAGGTTTGCCAAAGTTTCTATGGGGAGAAGCTACAAACACTGCTGTGTACATTCCAAATAAATGCCCGCATTCCGCATTGGACTCCAAAACTCCCGAAGAAGTCTTCTCTGGTAAGAAACCTGATGTTTCTCATTTTAGAGTTTTTGGTTGTCATGTTTTCTTTCATGTGCCGAAAGAAAAGAGAATTAAGTTGGATGCTTTTGGGAAGAAAGGAATGTTTGTGGGCTACAACGAAACTTCAAAGGCATATAGGATCTATGTGTCTGGTCAAAGAGAAGTGGAGATAAGCCACGATGTCACCTTCGATGAAGACACTACCCTCCAGAAAGTGATGAACCTTCCTAGCTCCAAGGAAGACAATGATGCAGGGACAGAGAAGTAGGAAGTGCCAAAGGATGAATCGTTGCTTGATGTTGAAGGTCCAATGGACCCTATTGATCCTCCTCCTTTTGGTAGGAAGAGACCCTCATGGCTCAGGGATACTCTCGAGGATGCCGAGAGACATATGGCCTCAAAGGGGGACATTTCGTGAAAGCAAGAAGCTGAATCGATACCAAGGGTATCTAGCAGCCATGAGTACTATTTTACAATCTGAGCCTAGAACGTTTGAAGAAGCCGTAAAGCATCAAGTTTGGAAGGATGCGAGGCACGAAGAATATGAGTCCATTATGAAGAACGATGTCTGGAATGTTGTTCCAAGACCGCAGGACAAAGCTGTTGTCACCTCAAAATGGCTCTACAAGATCAAGCATAGATCTGATGGAAGTGCTGAAAAATACTAGGCAAGATTTGTCGTCCAGGGCTTCTCTCAAACAGAAAGCATTAACTATGATGATATATTTGCACCTGTGGCTCGCTATACGACCATTCAATCTATTATTTCCCTTGCCGCTATGCAAGGATGGAGTCTCCATCAGATGGATGTGAAGACCGCTTTTCTGCATGGGTCGATAAAGGAAGAAGTGTATGTGGAGCAACCTTTGGGGTTCAAAGTCCAGGATAGAGACTCTCATGTATGCAGGTTGAAGAAAGCTCTCTATGGGTTATAGCAAGCACCCAGGGCTTGGTATGAGAGGATTGATAACTACTTGATGAAGCTGGGCTTCTCTCGAAGTAATGATGATCTGAACCTTTCCTTCAAGATCGACTGTGAGAAACCTCTCATACTGGTTCTCTATGTGGACGATCTCTTCCTGACAGGTGTTGACCCTCTCATTCATCAGTGTAAGAGTGAGCTAGCTTCCAAGTTCGAGATTGAAGACCTAGGACTGATCCATTACTTCCTAGGCTTGGAGGTCTGGCAGAGACCTGGCAAGATTTTCCTATCTCAAGGAAAATATATTAAGAAGTTGCTGGACAGATTTGGTATGGTGGACTATAAGTCCGTGTCGACACCGATGGAGCTCAACTTCAAGAAGTTGTGTGGAAATGCTACTAGGCCAGCATTGGGAAATCCTACCGAGTATTGCCAACTCGTAGGTGCGCTGGTGTTCTTAGTGAACTCTCGTCTGTACGTATGATTTGCAGTGAACGTTTTTCACTTGGTTGGTGCTGAGAATCTCTTAAGATATCTCCGAGGCACAATAAACCATGGGTTGAGATACACTGCCGGGAGCGGGACACTCCATGGATATTCCGATGTCGATTGGTTTGGCAGTGTGGTGGATCGCAAGAGCACATGTGGATGCTGATTTACACTTGGTTCTGCTTCAATGAGCAGGAAGCAAAAGTCGGTAGCTTTGAGCACCACTGAGGCCGCATACATTGCTACGAGCATGGCCTATTGTGAAGCGATTTGGTTACGAAATCTCTTTAGTGAGTTGTTCGACCATGTGCTAGATACCACAGTTATCTTTTGTGATAACCAGAGTGAGATTCGGTTGTCCGAGAATCCTGTGTTTCACGACCGATCCAAGCAGGTACCACTTTGTTCGGGACATGGTACGTGGCGCCGTAAGGCTCATATAGGAACTGTGAGTAGGTCACAGATATTCTCACTAAGTCCTTGGGGAAGGGTAAGTTCCTAACCTTCTGTGAGAATCTTGGAGTCGTGAAATGGTTCTGTTGAACGATGAGCTCTGAAAGCTCCAAGTCTGGTTGGATGATGAGCTCCGGAAGCTCCAGGACGATGAGCTGTGAGAGCTCTAGGACGATGAGCTGTGAAAGCTCCAGGTCCTGTTGGACGATGAGCTCCGGGAGCTCCAGGGGCGTGGGAATAGCTTTTTGAAGCTATAAGCAACCACAGGGCTAGGCTTGCCAAACCTTGTTGGTGTGCTTCCGACCCCACCTTAATGACATTGAGTTGGTTCGCCTCTCTTTGGTCTGTGCCCCGCATGCATCCTACCCAGGGAGTCCGAGACTCATGGGAAGTACCCCTCATCTTGTCCAATGAGGTGGGAAAAGTTAGAGACCATAGCAAGACCGATGGACACATTGGGGATTGCCGTACTCTCTATGATAGGATGACATGTGTCCAACGACTTGATCGGGGATCAAGTGAAGTGGGGTCTGGGACCTCCAACTGACTTCAGGTCAGTTAAACTAACTTCGGGTTAGTATGAGACTCTTTTGAGTCTTGGAGAGGTTTTAACCTCTGAGCTGACTTCGAGTCAGCTGGGTGTGATGTCTTTGTGACTCACCGTTTGCAATAAAGATGGCAGTAAAGCACGTTACGGCGAGATGACGCACGATGTTTGGATTGCACAAGTGGACGGAGTTCTCCCTAGTTGAGAGGGAGTGTTAATTTTGGGCAACTAGGTCCAAAATCCGGGTTGTGCTGCTCAGATGATGATCCCGATATTTTTATTGGATTCCTCTTTCGAAGAGGTGTAAGATTGAATTAAAGATCATCTCGATCGGATGAGTAGAACATGTATTTTGAATTTATTCCACTTATGTGTTAGGTCAACCTGGAATATAATATAGATTTAAATGTCTTAAAGGACATGTCACACACCCCCACAGATAATTATAAATAGGAGAGTTTTCGAGATCATTTCACACACATTGTGTGGAGGAAATTATCTTCTCTCTTCTTGGTGCATCTGTGTTAGGGCTTTCTCATGGAGTTGAATTAGGGCTTCTTGATGTAGCATTTTAGGGCTGTGTGACACGCTTGGCTGAATGACCTATTGGAGACTTTGCTGGTTGAAGCATCCTGCTGATTGCCGCAACGCCATCATTCTTCTTATTTTTTCTATCGTTGGCTTGTCTTCCATCAATCGATTTATTTGTTCTATTGGCTTCAGTGTTTTGTGCCCTAATCTGAAATGGCATAAAACATGTTCAGAAATTTACAGTAGTTATTTTTTAAGGAAACTTTATTTAAATTCCGAAAATCAACACACAATCTGATCTAGTCTGTCTTCTTCCTAGTGGGAACTAGGTTTGAAACCCAATCAGAATATCTGATTGGTGCAATTATCTGGGCTTCATACATTCTCTTAACCTATTTTTCAATTAAAGGCATCAAAACTAGATTGATTCTTCTAAGCTTCTGTTTGAAAGGTTTTTTATCTTCTTTTATGGGTATTTTTTGTTGTATTATGCTAGTGTCATAGGATTTTAAGTCCTCATAACTCCATGCAAATACATCCTAAAATTCCTTAAACAAAGCTATGTATTTCACTTTTTCTTCTTGAGGTAAGGCTTTTGAAAGTTTTATCATCTTAGGCTTTAATTCTATTCCTATATTGCACTCTTCAATGTCAGATCTTAATGTTTCCATCTTAGGTTTTCTTGCAACATCATTAGAATAAAAAAGATCCTCTAAAGGGGCTAATTCCTTAGGTAAAAAGTTGTTCTTAAGATTTAAAATGTCAGAATCATCATCTGCTAATTCTTCAATCTCTACTTTCTCTAAATTATCTATTTCTACTTGAGTAAATTTAGTGGGTTTAGTAAAATCTAAATTATTTACATCTACATTGTTTATATCAATCTCACTATCTATGGTTTGATCTACTGTACAATCTGTGTCTATATTACAATTTCGAAATTCTCCTTCAACATTCATGAAATAATAAATCTGTTCATCCTGTGAAAATATTTGCCAATATTTTAGATTGTCTGGTATTGTAAGCTTGCGTTTAACTTCTGTTGTACATTTATGATTTGGTTGAAAAGGCAGATTACAGGTGCTAGCAAAAGTTGCTAGACTGTGTGCCTATATATTCAGTTTTCTAGGAATTGCAGCAAAGTCACATCCAAGTAGTTCACTAATCAGATCTAAAACAGTTTCTCTGTATTGGCTTAATCTTGGATTATATACAAAATATTCTCCTCTTATCTGTTTCACAATTAACTCAGAATCTCCCATGATTGACACCCTTTTGGCTCCTAAATTTCTAACAATCTGTAGTCCTAAAATAAGAGCTTCATATTCAGCCATGTTGTTGGTATATTTGAAATTTAATCTAAAAGCATGACCTTCTGCATGATTGTTTTCCATGTTATGTATCCAAACTCCTGCTCCTGCTCCTGCTCCTAATTTATTAACTGATCTATCAAAATCTAGGTGCCACATTGATTCATGAAAAATGTTGTCACTGTCTAGTGCTTTCTTTTTCTGTTTTAGTTCAGTGTTGTTTTCAATTCCAATTTCAGAATTACATAAAATGAATGAATCCATATCAGTAGGTGTAGAGTAAATAGGATAGTTCCGAGGTCTTTATACACTACTAACCATGTATTTCATTAATGTCTCTTTATAAAGTTTCTTAGGTTGGCCAAAAACTAATATTGTTGCATAAGACATATCTAGTTGAAGATATCCTTGCAGTTTAGCTCCCCATGAGCGAGATAACAACATTCCATATTTAGGAGGGATGTAAGCTACTACAATATCCATGATTATGCTTTTTCCAGGGTATTGAACTAAAGTAACACATAAATCTTTTATCAAGCCTAAACATTTCACTTTACTGGAATCAAATGAGAAGAGATCTTTATAAGGTCTAGTGATGTCTAAATTTAAGGTTTCCATTATTGCTTTTGGCATCAAATTATGTGAAGCCCCTGAATCTAGCATGGCATTATGTAAAATCTGATCATGAACAGTTAAACTAATGTAGAAAGGAGGAACTCCTCCCTCTTGGTGTTTCCCATTAACATCAGGACCAAAGATTAGTTCTGGTTGATCATCACTCAAATTTACAGAATGTTCTCCATCGTTCATATTTAAAGTTTCAGTGATATGTGTTTTGTATAGGTCATGTTTTACCAACTCTGTAAAAGGAATTGGTATCTTTAATTTGGTAATTTCAGCTTGGATGTTGAATGGTGCTTGTAATTTTCCTAACTGAATTATCTCTTCTTTTGTAACTGTAGTTTGGGTGGGTTTGTCTTCTTTTTCTATAGTTGGTTTTTCATTTTCTGTTTGTATTTCCACTGTCTTACTGCGTTTATTTTTCTTGTCAGGGATAGTTTGAGATGCAGTGAAAGTTTTGGCAGATTTTGTGGTTTCAGCAGCTGTTTTAGCAGTGGCTACTTTAGGATCAGCAGTAGATGTTTTTGGATCTGCAATTGTTGTTTTAACTGAATTTGTTGTCTTTGCAGCAGCAAATTTTTGAGGATCTGTTTATGTTTGAACAACAATATCTGTGATGTCAACAATTTTAGGACTAGGTGAAATTTTGGGACTTGAAATTTTCTAATTTGAACTAGAGTTTTGTTGGGTTTCCCTAGGGAGAATTTGCAGAACTTTAGTGGTAGGAGTCTCTACTGTCTTCTTTGTTTGAGTTTGGGCAGATTTCTTAGTAGAGGGCTCTACATTTTTATTGCTCCTAAGGTTATATTGCTTATGAACTTCATGAATTGCAAATTCATAACCTTTCTTGTAATCAAAAGACTCCCCAGAATCTAATTGTAGTTGTTGTAATTCATATAACTCTTGTTCTTCTTGTGTAAGAAAAATGGTGTTATCATCATTAATGCCCATTAGATTAATCTGGGTGTCTTCATCATCTTCGTTTTGATGAGAACTTTTAGCATAGTTCTCTTGGAAAGGTGGTCTTATTGTTTGGTCAAGTGCCGATTCTCTAGATTATCTAGTGTTGGTGTTTTTCCTGAAATTGGGATTTCTAATTTGAGGTCCTTGTTGTTGGTTATCCCACTGTGGCTTCCTTTCCATATTATCTAACCTATCCATCATTCTCTCTAATGTTTTTGCTAAGTTATCTATTTTCAAATCTAAAGTTGATGTTTCCTCTTTTATAGTCACTCTCCTTTCATTTCTTAATCTAGCTTTCTTTGCTAACAAGTTTACCTCTACACTAACAGCATTACTTTGCATCTGCTCTAAGGTTTCTGGATTTCTCTCTCTTAGTTGGTAAGCCATATCTGTATCAAATCCATCAGGGAATTTGATAAGAGCAGAGTCTGGAGGAGGTTTAAGATTAGCAGGAATTGCATTATAAATACTGTTATATCTAGTACAATAATCTTGGACTGTTTCATTTGGTGCTCTTTTTATGCTTTCAAATTCAAATAAAATTTGTAGTGGATTTTTCTTCTTCTCCCATCTATCAAGAAACATTCTATGAAAAATTGCTAAATCAGCAATACTACCAGCATTCAAACCTTTAAACCACTTTTTCACATCACCAGTTAAATTTTGAGAAAAAAGTCTCATTTGGACATCATCATCATCAATTTCATGCAGTTCAAAATAGTCTGTCATCTTATTAACATGCTGTTGTGCAGTATAGTGAGTTGTTCCATCAAATTGAGGGATTTTTCTTTGATAATCCTGGGGCATGTTATGTAACTGTGCTAGTAAGACCAAGGGAGCATATCTGGCAACCATGGCTTGGATTCTAGCTTGGCTAGGAGGTAAGTTTGAAGTACTTGGTGAAGAACTAGAAGTACTTGCTAATGTAGTTAAAGCACTTGCAGATGAAATTGGGATATAAGAAGATGTACTTGCAAATGTGGTTGAAATACTAGAAGATGAAGTTGGAATGCTGGAAGAGGTGCTTGGAAATGATAATGATGTATTGGAAAATGCAACAGAAATACTAGGGGATGAACTTGAACTGCTGGAAGATGGAAATAAAATTCTAGGTTGAAATGGTTGCTTGAGAAAAAATGAATCTGTGGAATGAAGTGTGGTGGAAACAATGGATGAAGTGGTAGTAAATAAGGATGAACCTACAGATTCTAAAAGATTGGTATCTAAATGACTGGTAGAAGGCTTAGGGGTATAGGCTGATAAAGCAATCAATTCAACTAAATGTTGTAAATAAGCTTCATCAATTTCTTTAATCAAAGTTGTAGTTATGGCATCAAGTTTATCATAAACTTCAAAAATATTTTGATCAGAATCAATTGAAACGGTTTCCTTTTTAGTTTCAATGAATGAAATTAAATCAGGATCTATTACAGTATTATGTAAGTCACTTTTTTATTTAGTTCTAAACAAAGATTGTTCAAAATTTAGATCAAATTCAATGTCTTGTAAACTTGATAGTTGTTTGGGAAGGAAATTTGTTTTGACCAATGAAATCTTATTACCTAAATCTTCTACTCTTTTGTTTTTCTTTCCAATTATGTCAGGATTATCTACTATGACAGCAGGTTGTGGATCTGGATTGGACCTGGTATAGTAGACTCTTCTAGAAGTCAGAATTACAATTTTTATGAAAATATACTCACAACTCTTTAAAACAATCTTAAGGTGAAAAGATAATTGAAAATATTTCCTTTAAGATCTATTTAAAAACTGAGGATCGGTTAGTTCCCCAGTGGAGTCGCCAGTATGTTATCGTTCCAATAATTCTCAAAAGTCGTGAGATTTTTTATTTTAATTTTAAAGATTATTAAAGGTAACCACAAACCTACTTTTAATCCTTAGGATCCAGCCTTCCTAATGCTCAGAGAGGGCTCTCTCTATATGATTTATCTTTGTTGATTGTATTTGATTTTAGGCTAGTTATGTAGGGTAAATTGGTTTTGGGTTTTGATTTGATTTGGTGGTGAAATCACTTACTTAGATGGATAGATGTAGATCTGTATTCCATTGGGCTAATGGAGTCAATGTGTCAAGCAGTCAGATCAGGATCAAGTTCTAAAGGGAAATGTTTACAAGGCAAGATAGCTGAGTCACTTCAGATCTTCAAGGCTGATGGTGAAATGGTTTTGATCGGGATAAAAGAGAAATTAAGGGTTCTTAAATCCTAATTATGAGTGAAAGGGTAGAGGTCAATCGAAACTAGGGAGCAATTAAGGGTTCCCTAATCTAGATATCAGTGGAAAACGTATAAATGATAATCAGTCAAAACAGAGTGTTTTCAACATATTCTGAAATAACAATTCCTGATTTATCATTTAGATTTAGAACACATTTAAGTATTGATGAAAAACATAAGAAATTGACAAAGAAACAAGTGAAAATACTTCATTGTAGTGGCCCAACACATGAATCCTGTAATATGATGCTTTATTGCTTTGATCCAGCCTACTAACTTGAAATTGGTACAAAAAACCTTTAGGTTTAGAATAGTACAACTACAGAAATGTTCAGCTATTCATCCACACTCAATACTTCCAAATGAGAAGTATTTATACAAAAACTCATACAAAATATCCTAGAATAAACTTAGGAATTATTCATGGAAAAGAAATATCTTCATGCAAGAAGATAGTGACAGCTTCCTAACTAATGTTAGTTGTCCCTTTTTTATTGAAATAAATGGTTTTCTGTCTTGATTTTGTTACTGCTTTATCTCTTTGTTGTTCAATGAAGCTGCAACTGGACAGTGAGGTGTCTTTCACGCCGGCAGATTCATCTTTGCTTTGTAATTGCTGATTCACTTTAAATTTTTGATCTGGAATGATACTCTTTCATCTAATTCTCTTTATCCTGATACTCTTTCATTGTAAAACTGTAAATGCTGATGTAAAAACAACAAGCTCCATTTTTTACTTTCATTGCTCTGTGCTTATTGTAATCTGATTTCACAGTAAATCTGTTAATTTTTCCCAGAATTCTACCTCTGGCAGTTTTATCTTCATCATCCTTCTGAAGTTTTCATCAGCTTCAGTATACTTTGAGAATGTTGGTTTGTTCACAAATAAGAGTTTTACTTCATGCTGTAAGTAAAACAAATTCTCAAAATTCTTATATAGCACCTTCCCTGTTGGGATTCCTTGTAAGGCTGAATTGTTCACTTGTTCCCTGGTAAACTCTCTTATCTTTTTATCATAGTCATCCTGCTTCATTAATCTATCATTAATCACTAGAGGATTGGGAAGGCCTTTTTGCCTTAGAACATCAAATTTGATCATGAACCTTGTGATAGCAATCTCCATGTTTTGGCATTTCTCCTCTAACTATATCATCAAATTCTTCTTAGAGATTACTTTCCTAACTTTCAGTATGGGCTCTATTCTGTCATTTATTCCAATTTCTTCCAGCTCTTGTCTATTTTTAGAATTAAGAAACTTGATGATTTCAAGAGCTTCTTCAGGTTTCTTGCCAAGCTCTTCTTTGATCTTCTGGATGGCTTCTCTTGCTGATTTCACTAAGTCTTTTTGCTCATATATCACCTATATGGAAGGCCAAATATCATTGACTGCTTCAATGATATTGGACCATAATTGCTGCTTGACATGTGCCATTGGTTCCTTCAGTGTGAGTTCTTTTTATAACATTTTTCAGTTGCTCATTCAATTTGTTCGCTTTTTGTTCTTCATTCTTAGCATTTATTTGAGCCAGTTTCTTAGCATCTTCAAGATTTTTGAGTTGTTCTTTTAATCTGTTTATCTCATTGGTATGAATAGACATATCTTGCATAGCCTTTACTAGTTTTCTTGCTTCATCTGAGTGTTGTGTTGTTGTTGTTGAAGATTCTGTGGCTGAAGTTATAGATGAAGTAACTGTAAGTTCTGTGCCCATTGGGACATTAGGAGCCAGTGATTCTGCCAAAGTAGAAGGTACAGCTGTTGTAACTACAGGGATGACAGTGTCAGGAACTTCCTCTGCTTTGTTGGCTTCTTTCTCCTGGACTAACTTGTCCATTTCAATCTCCATTTCCTTTATCTGAGTTGTTAACTGTAAAATGAGACTCATCATCTCATATTTTTGATTGGTATCCTGTAAGACCTCCTTGGCTTGAGGATGTTCTGTAGGGGGCAGCTTTAGTTGTTTCCTTAATGCAGCAATGTCTGCATTTTTATTTTTGATCAATTCTTCTGTTGCTTTTATATTTTGAGGATCATATCCTACTTCAATCACTAACTCTTCCAAGGATTTGATTCTAGTGTCCTTTGCATGTGAAGATGTTTTCTCCAATTTGAGCTGATCTCTTACATTTATCAGAGTGTTTTGCAGTTTTTGTGCACTCATAGCCTTAGCGGTCATTGTAGAATAAATCATCTCTCCTGCCTACTTATGGAATTCAATTTGATCTAGAGGATGAATATCCAGACTGGGACTTCAAACTCTATCTTTTTATAGTCTGAAGATAATTTAGGATTCTGATCTATAGATTGGAGAAATGGCATCTGCATCTTTTTATTCTTATAGTCAAAGGCTGAAAATAGCTTATTCTGGATGCCTGGAGTTTGTTTCAGATACTGAGAATATATTTCTGTCTTAATTTCTTCATTTCTGGCTTTAATTTCTTTGTATCTTTCTTTGATATCCATGTCCTTTTCTGCTGTTTTCTTAGATGAAGAAAATTCTATACTGTGTTGTTTCTGAATTAGTTGTGTCTTTGAAGTTGTGGGCTATTGTTCCTCTTCAATTATTGTACGAGGTGCATTGTCTTTTTCTACTATTTCTGTATCAATCACCTCTATTGTCTCCTTTTCTTTATTGGCAGGATTTAGCTTTGGCTTTTTACTGTATCTTAATTTGAATTTAGTCTCTGATGTAGTCTCTATTGTATAGGATCCTTCCTCTCTGTTTCTCTTCACATTTCTGTCTTCTTGGGCTAGAGTTTGCAAAGTTTGACTACTATCACTAATTACTTCTCTGCCTCTACCAATGTGTTCTCTAACCAGTCAGATTGGTTTGAGAATTTCTCAATCTCTAGCTTCCTTTCATGTACATATGGAGTTAATTTGCATTTAACTCTTATTTTACTAATAACACCAAGGGGATCATAATACCATAGGAAACTAGGACTGAACTTGAACTCCTGCAACTGTTTTTATGCCTCTGGACCCGCCTCTCTATTATTACAGATAAAATGGCCAACCTGGTTCTTCAACTTGAACTATGTTTTATTCTTTGCTATTAAGAAACTAACTGCATCTGAATTTAGAATCTGCCTTATATATTCCAGGGAAAATAACCTCATAGGGAGGTATTTGGGCAATTTATAAGGGATAAGACTTGATCCATAAACTCTTATTTCAGTGTGATTTTGGTACAAGTACCAATCACCTGTCCTATTATGCTCAGAGAATTGCAGGACTTTCTTGATTTCATTACTAATTCTGGGTTGTACACTGTTGTTTAGCAAATTGACTATGGGATGGATGAAGGAATCTGTAAACTCTGAATAGGTGAACTCATTGGAATCTTTCCTTATCAAGGAAGTCCAAAAGATGACTAATTGAGGATTTCCTTCCACATCAAGCTTCTAAAGGCTTATATTAAACTTCTCAGACTGAAAATATAGGAACATGTGAAATAGGAATGAAGAGTACTTAAAAACACCTTCAGAAGGAATTTTGTCCAATTTCTCATGGATACTGTCAGCAAGGTATTGGACAAAGTAAAAAATGGTAACAGGAGGCTAACCAGGTGTAAAATAGACAAGAAACCAAGCACTGCAACATCAACATGTTCATCTGTAAAATAGCCAAGAATGAAAACAACATGGAAATAATATGTCTTGTCCTTTCAGAGAATTTAGCAGAAGAGTATGGAGGATTTAACTTGGGAATTTCTACATAAGAAGGCATGAAGGTCTGAAAAATCTGGAACCTCTTGGGGAATTCCAGATCCACGTATAACTTAGTGAGGGCTTCAATGGACAAAGGAACTTCATCTGGTCTAGGCTGTATCTGAAGCATTTGATTGATAGAATCTGCTGTAATAGTAAACAAGACTTCTTTTTTAGGGTTTACTATGGCTCCCTGATCAGGGAAGTAGCATTATTGGCAGAGTTTGATTGCTTTTGGGCATTGGTAAGTATGAGGAACAACATATTTTGGCAAATTTGATTCCTAGATGAACACTCCATCACCCTGATCTAGGGATTTTTCTTGGCTCTAGCAGTGGAGCTCAAGAAGGTTGAACACTGTCACTGTATCAGTGATCTTGAAGTCTGTATCTGCTAGTGGAATGTGCTCTACATCTACAACAGGGGGTTGTAGAGGATTGACTGCTAGAATGTTTTTGGAAGCCATTTCTTTGCTTGGTTTATCAATCTCAATACTTTTTGACCTTAGAAAACTGATTTACGCTTGTAAGAATACCTCTAGAATTTATGACAGTTTGCAGAAGGAATTTGAATATAACAGGGGTTATCTATTGTCCGCAAAATGGTTTTAAACTCATTCAATTAACCAACAAAAGGGCAACAGCAGGACTTTAGAGTTTCTGCAAAAGATATCTAGGGCATGTAGTGCATTCTTTGTGATAAAAACAATCTTAAGACATCAATTTTATGAAAAAAGGATGCCTAAGTACTGTAGGAAAGGGTTTGAAGGTCACAGAAGGCTTTATTAGGTCTGTAGATGGCTTAAACTTCTTTAATTTACTCAATCTGTGATTTTTAATAATCCAGGGTTTCAGAATCTGTGAAATGATTGCTCAGGGTTTACAGAATAAAGGATTTAGGAAGCAAATGGGGTTTTCTTTAGGTTTAAAGGCTCCTAAATGATTCGATTAACTGTAATACTCTTTTAGATCGATGAATGAGTTTGTTCTTCTGAAGAATACCTGGGAAAACTGAAGTTTTGCTTTGTAGGAGGGTTTTTGAGGTTGTAGAAAGCTTTTAGAAGCTTTTGTTAGTCTTTATAGCACTTGGATGACTTCTGCAGCAATTGTAGCAATCAAATTGGTGAATTTTGTTTCATTTAGGCTTAAAAACAGAGTCGGCAACGGTCTTTTTGGTCTGCAATGCTTCTTCGTGAAAACGGTAACAGAAAGGATAAAAGAGTGCATTTGGGTGGTTTATAAGCATTTTCATTCAACAGTAAATGCATTGAATGAACAGTCAATTCAAATGGATGAGTGGTTTGGGTGCGGGGAAGGAAAAAACCGCCAAGCGGTTTTTCGTAGGCTTCAAAGGTAGTAAGTTGTATTAGTTTGATTGGTGCGATCCAATACTATTAAGACACATAGAGGGGAGAGAAAGCCCGAAAACCACGTTTATCGCAAGGTTCAGGGTGTGCTAACTGTCGCGCTAAGGAATGTGCGACAAGGGATAACCGCCGTTGAATTTGGTAGATGATAAGCGAATGGCTAGGATGATGCGATAGAGATGCAAGGTCAGATGGCATGGGTCTCGGAGTTTCAACAACGCGGGAGGTTTAATAAGTATTAAGGCTAAGGTTTTAATACATATAAGCGGGGGTTATAATGATAGGCGGAGAACAATGTATTTAACAAATGGGATGCAGGTAAGTGTAACATTAGAACTGGCAGGGATTATATATAATGGGACCGGAATAATTAACGTGGTTAAATAATTTAACCTATGGGATGGTGAGATTTATATAACACATGGGGAAAATAAAACATAGGTTAAATTAGAAATATGGGTTGGGATATATTATAAATGAATTATATTAATACGGGCTAAAAAGTATATATAGGGAGTTAAATACATAAATTAATGTTAATAAAGAAATGTATTTGCGGGATGTCAAAATACACTAAGTATAGTGTAAAATCTGATGTTCGGAAATAGATTTTTTCATAATGGGTCCCAACATAATATTTTAACATTTATACTTAAAGTATTTTATGGGTTTTTTGGGTATTTTTGAATAAAGGGAAATTAGTTAAAGGGCTTTTACTTTTCTTAAGTAAAATGTGTTTTAAACTTAGGAAAAAGGGATTTTTACAAAGGAAAATGGATGATAATGGGAAAAAGGGGAAAGAATGAAAATGGAGGGGATGGAGAATTTCTACAAGGAGATGATTATTGAAGGAAGTTAATAAATGAAATGACCAATTTTTTGCTTATCCATGATTGTAAAAACTGCTTGTACCTATCCATCTGCTACCCTAACATTTTTACTTCATTTTCATGGGTGCATTTGAGCTTGCAAACCCTTGTTCATTTTTCTTTTTAAAACAACAAACTAACTAATTCTATTCTTATTTCTTCCAAGGGCTCAGATTAAGCTATTGAGCTCCTTATTATTCTCTACCTAACTACTGATCTGCCAAGATTAAACTGTTTGGCTAGATATTTATTCTTTATCTAACATGAAATTTAAAGCATGAGAGATTAAGATTAAGCTGTTTAACCTTCATGGATTGTGGCATTTTAACAAGTTGCACACAATCTTTATTTTGTGGTAAAAGTAAATAGTAGTGGCATTTGGATTTGCATCACTTTAATGTTTTATTTTTTATCTCTTTTTGTTTGGGGTCCATTTTCTTATTTATTTTTTTGATATTTTTTCTTTCAAATCCTTTGATTTTTCTTTTAGGACTTTTACCCTCTTTACATTTTTTAATTTTCTAATATGGGAAAACAATTTGTAGAAAGCAAAGTATGTACATATTTACAAGACTAATCAAAGTCAAATCAAAATTATGAATCCTATTATTATAGGACCCTAACATGATTATTACCGAATAAAATTCTAAATAGATCATATTGTGTCGCAGAATTGGGGAAATTTTTGAGGGTATGAGTCTAAATGTGTTTTCCCCTTTCAAGGGTTGATATTGTAATAATTTGATGTAAAAAAAAAATTTAGTGCATGGTGTTAGCGCCCTGTAATTCCGATGGCTGAAGACAGAATCTTGGAGGGCCAACATCAAAACCGCTTCAGGCCTAGGATCTAGCCCTCCTAGACCCAGAGAGGGATCTCTCTATTAGATGTAGCTTTGTTGATTTGGCATTTTAGGCTAGTTATTAAGGCAAAGGGGTTTGTTTGAAAATTTGTGGTTGAGACAGTAAAAGAGTGACCATTGGGCTAATGGAGTCAAATAGGTGTAAATAGATTTAAATGGATGAATAACTGAGATCATATGTGACCAGGAAAGCTAGTCATGTCATTGGATCTCTACAATTTGTGAAATGGAAATGGAGAAGAGATTAAGGTTCAATGTGAATGCAGAGCAAACCTTATCTGAATTCTACATTCAAATTTCAGAAGAAAACATAGATACTGCTTCAAGACTGAGCAGGGTGCCCAATAACAAATCCTGAAAAAAATTTCTTATCAATAGTAAAGAAAGAAACAACATGTGAAACTAGAGGGTGACAAATTACCTAGAGAAAACACTTCACCACATATCATGACACAAGAATCTGGAAACATCAAGGTCTTTTTCATTCATCCAAAAAAAAGGGTGCTTACAAACAGATGAGCATTTACAATAGCTTTTATCCCTACAGGTCTCACCCTGATACTACCAATGCATGCAGTGTTTAATTAAACTTAAGTCGGTTTCCCTATCTATTTCAGCGATCATCATTAATTACATTCAAGCAAAAATTGGACAAGTGGAACCATGCAATGGTGGTGATAAGATAAATCTGGCCAAGACAGTGGTTGTATTTACTTTGGCAGTCCGTTATTGATTGCAAAGTGATCAGAATCTGGCTACTGTGATGCCGAAGAGGCAGCGATAAAACAAAACTGACATCTGGCTCTGCTTTTTCTTCGAAAACAGTGACTGGTTGATCTGATCTGATTGTTGTGTTGGCTGTCATGATGGTCATTCTGTTTCTAACTGCCTCTGCATTAACATTCAATCCTGTAGCATGATATAATTTTAAACAGAGAAAACCTTCTTTTCCTTTATAAATGGCGCAAAACCCTGTTTGAATTACCGGTCATCAAAATGCAATGCCATCGTAAAATCTAGTTGGCAGAGTAGATGTGGAGTAGCGATGGTGGGAGTGATAATGGTAGGGCGGCAGGTGGGTGGTTTTTGTTGTGGTGGGGAAAACCATTTCGGAGGGGTCTTGAGGTGGTAGGTGGTTTCAGAAAAGGGGGGTGCAAACTTTTCTAGGTGCGACACGTAGCAAGAATGGCGGTAAGAGATACCGCTCATTTCGGACCCCACCCCCCGTGGTTAAAGTTCGAGGGCTGAGGGGGGTGCGAAATGCATTGAATACTGTCGAATGTATGCGAGGTGAGGTAAATAAGCAAAGAGATGAACGGAGTTTAGTCGTGGTGTAAGTTGACGGGTTTATCGGACAATGGAGGATAATGTGACGAGATGGTGGGGTAGGGGCGGATTTTCACTTAAAATCAAACTTAGGGTAAAGGGTATATGGTAAATTAAATCATATATGACAATATTTAAATGACCGAAATTCATAGCATAGGTTTATAATGATGATGGCATTAATCATATGATATGGTGGAATTGGTAATATAAAGTCTGAAAACCTTTTTTGTTGGCGATGTTTTAGAACTTAGGATAATTTCTAAAGACTTTTTTTCCAAAACAATTCTTTATGCATCTTTAACTTGTACTGAGATTTCCAACCTAGGAGAAGCCATTCTTTGCCCCTTTTAACCAGAAGATCCTTCTTGGAAATAAATGACAGCCATGGAATATTATTTTCAATAAAAATGATCTAATCAGAAATAATCAGTCACCTTATGATACTGTGAATTATAGGAGTCTAACACATGGCTAGAATATTTGAGGGTGGAAAAATTATTAATCCCCTCTGGTGTCAATTAATTAATTTCTTTCGCTACATTAAATTAAAATCCTAAGCCAAAAAATTAATTAATTTTGAGTCAAAAATAATTATAGAGAAATCAATTTCTCTCGAAGTAGAAAATAATAAAAAATTTGTGGGTCAAAGAGAAGTCAATTTTTGGAGGTCCCCCACTAAGGGAAAAAATGATATTTTAAGAAAATTTGAGCCCTTGGACCTTAATGGTTAATTCAAAGTCAAATGTTTGAGGAAATCAATCCAAAATATTAATTCTTGGATTAATTAAAAGAGGGTTTTAAGAAAAATTCGAAATTTTCTTTAAAATTAAAAATTCAACGGTGGAGATTAAAAGATGACCAAATTATTTTCGACGGTCAAGATTATTTTGATGAGGATCAAACCAACTCGCCATTATTTTATACTTGGAGGGCTGTCTCTATATAAAGAAGTCATTTTTCTTCTATTTGATATCTTTGGATGATGTAATTCTTGAACACTTGTATTGAGTTGTTGCTCTGCTAGGAACATTTCTTATCATAATAGAAAGACTTTGGGGTTCAATTCATGGTATTCTTTCTCCGTTGATCTGTGGTATGTGTTAGCTATGTGTGATCCTATATTGTCTTGAACATTGCTAAATAATTGTTATTTCATTTGTCAGTGATAAGAACATTCTATTGGTGCACATTATCTTAGGTGATTTGATTCACCATATGATCTAACAATTTTCTTTGAGAATATTATAGAGATTTACAGGTACGCTAACCCTTGGGCTCCAAGTTCATGGACTATGGGGAAGAGTTGACTATGTTTGGGCTTTGAGATTTCATTGTGGTATTTGATTTTGCATGAGGGTTTTGGGCAATATCTATTTTTTGAAATTTATTCATCCATTGTTATTTATCCAAAATTATTACTCCAAAAAATTATTATTTTGTAAATATTGTATAGTTGTAAATTATTTGTAGATTATTTTTAACCCATTTATTTTGCAACACTTGGGATTTTATATTTTGGGGTTTTATATTTTTGTATGTATATTTGGGATTTGCCATTCTTTGATTCATTTGTGCAGGTGGATTTCAAAATAGCTCAAGGAATTGAAGCAACAATGTTTTCTGGTCTATTCAACCAAGTAAGGAAGGCTGATCTAGGCCCTTGAGGGTAAGATCTAGCCTCCCCATCTTCCTCCAAGCTCAACGCCTAGCCCAAGAAGTTAGCCGTCTAACTTTTTTACAGTGATTTTTGGCAATTGTAGGCTTCCGATTTTTTTTTTTTAGGACCTAAGGCCTATCCATCCAGCCTATTTTCCCCTAGACGTGAGCCTCAAAGGGCTGTTTAGGCCCTTGACCTCCTTTTTACTTGAGCTTCTAGCCCTTAAAGGGCTAGCCGCAGCCCTTAGAGGCCCTTCCAAGGCCTCGACCCCCTTGATTTGGCTAGTTGTAGGCCTAAAAATGCCTTGTACCCCTTTGTTTTCCTTGGCCATAGCCTTGGGCTGCCTCCCAAAGTCCTCATCCCTCCTCCTAGCCCTTGTCGCAGCCCTTTTAGGGCTTTTTCCCTTAGAAACAACCCTTTAGGGCTTGGCCGCAAGCCCTAAGGGCCTTTCCCCTCTAGCTGCAAGCCTCATTAGGCTAGAGGCCCCTTCTAGGGCTCCTCCTCCCTCATCGCAGGCCTTAGTGGCCCTTTTTCCCTAGCTGCAGGCCTTGTTGGGCCTTTCCCTTCCAACGTTGGGCATTTTTTGCTTGGTTGTGGGGGTTTGGCATCAAAATTTGACATTCTCTTGTGGTTGCAGGCTCATGGTAAGGTTTTACATTATTTTTAATCTCTAACACTTTGTGTTTGCAGCAATTTTCTTGCTAACATTGTGGCTGCAGGAAGTGAAAGCCATCATCAAGCCTTCTAGCCCTCAACTAGGCCTTTAGGCATCTTGATTTGCATCTCTGCCCCTCATTATCTTCTCTGTTTTGCTACAGTCATTTATGCAGTCATATAAATCTAATATAAACCATTAAAATTGACCAAAGATCAACCAATAATTGCTTAACTTAATTAGCTAATCATTGGAGCTTATTTGGCATTGATAATTTGACACCTTGTTGGCTTATGAAGGATTGAATCATTAATTTTCTGAGTTATTACAAGTCTGATATATGTTATTTTGAGGTCTGATCTAAACATTAAAAGTCTAATATATAGCTTCTAAGCAGTCTCATAATCAACTGGAAATCATTGGAAGGTTTAATGTATTGATTTTCTAGCTTATCTTTGATATCTTGCATTGTTTCTTGACTGCTGATATAAATTTGCAGACCTCTGAAAACAATGTTGCAACAGTGATAAATCACATATAAGTCTCTAAAATTAACTAAAAAACTTTCATAATTCACAAATAATGATGGTTGAAGTGATTTGGAATTAAAATTTGGTCAAAAGAATCTTTAGCATCTTGTTATCTTTTGCATCAACATTTTTCATTCAAGTGCTCTAATTGGATTGGTAATTGTTGATGAGATTGACTTTAATTGACATTGTGGATTAATGTTCTTGTTTCTCATTGCTCATTATTGAATTAAATAGCTCTTGTGGATTTGTAATCTAAATTCAGTCTTGAAGCACATAATCAAGTTTAATCATAGTTGTGGTACGTGATCTAATTGCATCCAAAAGAAATCTAAATCTCTCTCTTGTGTATCTAATTGGCATATTGGTGATTCATTGATTATAATCTTGAATAAAGCTAATTGTCTTAAGAAGCATTGATCTTGTCTTGTTGTCTATTGGTATTACCAGCAACATTTTCTGGCACTGTTAAATTTGAGCACTTTCTCTTGTGGTGGAGATTGTCATTCATCTATTGTTTAAGTACTTCATTGTTCATAATTGAAGATCATTGTAATTGAGTACTTAAGAAACTTAAATAATTTCACCTTAAGAGCACTCATATCTTTCATTTGAATTTTAGGACTAGCCTCTTCATTAATTAATTAAATCAAGCATAAGCTTGGTCAATAGAGAGATAGACCCACCTTACTCATCTAGCTTGAAGAGCCTAGCACCTCTTTCGTGGTTAACGTGGTGACCTTGCAGTCATCAGAGCCACAATCTCTACAGCGTCGGAGGCATCAGGTGATTAGAACCCAAGGGGAGGGATCGTTAATCAATCTGTAGCTTGCTTCCCCTTGGCCTCTCTCTCACAACCTACTCTAGAGACTAGCTTCAAAAGAATTAAGAGGAAAGATACACTTAGAATAGGCATATAACTTAAAATAGACCAAGATTTTGCATCTCACCCACATTGTAGGATTTGCATCTCATTTAGGATAGTGAAGCATCCTTAAGAAACAACTATTCATCTGGTAAATTGGTATATAATCTATCTTAAGAAAGTAATTGACTCTATTTAAGGCACTGGTATTCCACGACAATCTAATTAAATCATTCAACTTGCTAATTCAGCCAAGTTGCTAGGCGATTCAATTGTGTCTCTCAGACTTGTTGGTTGCCAATGAGTATCCCATATTCACATTTCATAAGGACTACCCCCCATAGGTTGTTGTAGGGAGAAAGCTAGAATGGAGAGGGTGGGGATCAAGGTGAAAACCCCCATCCTGAGCATTGTCACATCTTGCCTGTACAGTTTAGGCAATAACAAACCCCAAAACCAACTCTTGTCTAATATCATTGATGCATCTACCTCTAATCTAAAAAAGAACCCAATCCAACTATGGGACAAGATATGGAAGCATGGTCCATATACAGCCCTTAGGAGCCACTAATTCTATATCTAGTCATTCAAAGTTTCCATCACATACCATCTACCTAGAAACTTCTCAACCATAATTTTGCTTGAGTAATATTATATCTAGATAACCCTTATGCCTTCGCCTATGACCAGTTGCACACCTCCTCTCTTCTTCCATTAGACCTTATTCCTTTTCCTCACCTTCGTCTTAGAGCCAAAAGGGGATTCCTTCCAATCCACAACTATACAACTTGATAAGTAGGCGAGATCCAATTTTCCATGTATGAATCCACCACCACAAAGATGATCCTTCGATCCAAAAACTATTGATTTTTGTAGCATCGGAAAGTGCTCTAAGTCTCGAATTTTGTGGAGAGGCTTAGACACTGGTATTCCAAAGAACCTAGAAACCATTTGTGGAAATTCCACTTGGTTAATGTTTTATTAAAATAATTAATTATTTTAATGGGGATCCTAAGTCTAAACTTAGGGAAATTAAATAATTAAAGGGTATTAATAAAACATGAGTGAGAATGATCTAGAAACCAAAGATCAAGTCATATTATAATCATGGTCGTTGATTAGAGATCTAATCTCGGCCATTGATATCTCAATGAGAAGACTATAAAGAAAGACTTGAGGGCCATTTAGAAAGACACACCGAATTGATCTGGAGTTCGAAATTTCTGGAGCGGGGTTTGTTGAGAAATTTGAGCTAGAGATCTGAGCAGTTAGCGACAGAGATAACATTCGAAGAGGAAGAGATTTTCTCATTCGGTGGAGCATCAGTCAGAGAGAGACAGAGGTGATATAACCAAGCCAACGTTGAAGGAAGGAGGGCTAACGTAGTGACTTTGTAGGGCTCACGCAAAAGCAGTGCAGAGGTAGAGGAGGGTTTCTGAAAATTTTCTTGTAGATCAGTTTCAGAGGCCGGGATCCAGAAAGTGACATCGGGAGGTTGATCCTTAGGGTCCACAGAGGCAAAACGACTTGGTTGGGGCTGAACGCTGAGCCTGGAAGGGGGTGACGTAGAGGCTGGAAGGTACAACGCTGGGACTACACAACGACTGCCCAGTCTCTCCCCAAGACAGGGTTTTCTTCATTCGGATCAACCAGGAACTCAGTGATTGAGTGAGGTAAATCCTCAAAAATTCCTCTGCCAGTATTTCTTTCTGTAACTGAATTACCCTAGGGGTATTCAAAGATGTATTCAGACATTTCTATTGCTTAATAATAAAACCCTTAGATCTGTTGCACCAGTTTTCTCGCATTGGGTTTTTCCGGGGACTTAGTCCAAACAAAGGTGTCATATGTGTGATTGATTTCCTTGTTCAGTTTCCTTGTTTCAGAATCATGAGTATTATAGTGTAGGTTGCTTCAGGGATTGCTTCAATATTTCATGTATGATTCAAAAACAATTGTGTAAAATAAATTACATAATAGAAGAAGTAATTCAGTTGGTTGCAGTAGGATTCCTTAGATTGTTCAAATCTAGGAATTTTCACATGGTATTAGAGCATTGATGTGAAACAGGAAGAGCAGATCTGAATTCTAAAGTGAAGGTCATTTTTGTTGCAGTCCTACAGAACGAATCCATGGAAGGATTGCGTAGTTCTAACCAGGAGGGCTAAGATCTTCATGGCAGTCTCTTTCTGAGTGAGTCGACAGAGAGAAAGGGCTTCCATATCAAGATCTTGTTGTGGCAGAGGGAGCAATGCAGAGCCTCCACGCAGAAGACAGACAGACGCAGTTTTCTGAAGCTATTTTTGGGCAGAATAACATTAGAAGGAGTCAAGAGCACATATTGAGGGAATTCTTCCTCAATGAGTTCCTAGCCGAGGAACTCAACATTTTTCCAGGATCTGAGCAACAGATCCAGGCAGAAAAACTACAAGATCCAGAAAGAGTGCGTAAGACTTCCTAGGTTGCGCTAAGGGGGAAGAAGAGGGAGCAGTTCGACAGTTTTCGATAGAAATGGCAGCCGGCGGTTTGCATGACACTAAGGGAAAGTCTTCCTCAAAGAATTCCAAGCCACAGAATTTGATTTCTCACTGTAGAGAAGCAGTAACTGGGAGCGTATCTGCTTACTCCAGCAAGGAGTGCATAGAGCCAGTGTTAGGTCCCTATATTACTAGTATAGTCCCTTATTGTTGTTAGTGTAACCCCCTTATTGTTATTATTGTACCCTTGTAACCCTCATTTTGTTATTATTGTGCCCTTAAATTATTATTGTTAGGTCGGCTAGGATTACATAGTGGCCCACTAGGATTACATTATGGCCCCATGGACTCCTATATATAGAAAGGAGGTTTTGTAAATTGTATCATCCAAGAATTGTTCATTTATGTAATGTATTGGAGGTTGCCCCCTCGAAGTGGCTTATTTCTAAGGCGTTGATATCTCTTTCTTCTCTTTTTGGAGCTGGTTACACAACATTTGGTATCAGAGCTTTGGATTCTAGGGTTTCGCTGCTCCAAACAGGTCATCGTGGCATTTTCGCTATAACTTTTTTTCTACAAAGTTTCAGAAGCTGAAATTTTTAGGGTACGAAGCCAAAATCCCGAGGAAGCTTGTCTAAAAATTTCAGAGCTTGGTTCACAATATTTGAGGAGATAGCATCTATGGAAGTTAGGTATTGTTTAAGGCTCCTAAACAGGTCATCGTGGTATTTGCGCTATAAATTTTGTTGTACGAAGGGTCAGAGTCTGAAATTCATATTGTGCGAAGCTGAAATCCTAGAGAAATTCACAAAAATTTCAAAGCTTGGTTCGTAATATTTTTGGAGATATGATCTATGGAAGGTAGTGCTTTTTCGTGCTCCTGAATTTCATCTCAAAGAGGTGATCGTGGGGAAAGTTCAATAACTCTCTCTCTGGGCATCGGATTGGAGTGCCGTAAAAAATTGTCACAAGTAAACGGACTGTAGTTTCTTGGATATCAGTTTCAGAGACGAAGGATGAAACAGTGACACATGGAAAGTCATACAAGTTCTCTCTACTGAACCAGTCCATAATTAGGTCATTGTCAGAGATTGGACACAACATTGTTTTGGAGAATCCAAATCAGGTCAGACCTATGGCATTCGAAAAATAATTCAGAGGGCTACGTTGGTACCGAAAATCAAATATTGAAGTGCTGCAATCACAAAGATAATCCAATTTAAATATCGAGCTCCTCAAAAGAAGAAAAAGGTGTGTATTGTTTTTCGAATTGCATAAGTCTTGTTTGAAGAATCAATTTGAATTGATTCCAAGGGCATATTGTAGAATAGATATTAGTATTGGGTTCTCAAATATGCCCCGTAAAAATAATTCAACACCCATTAAGCCTTCAGAAGTTTCTACTATGACTCATGAAGATGAAGAATTGATCATCAAAATTACAAGAGCAAGCAACAAATTTCACTCTCGCAAAGAGCAACAAAAATGAAATGGAAGTTTTGAAGAAAGGCAAGGAAGAGAAGATGGAAGTTTTGAAGAAAGGTGTGGAAGAGAATATGGATGGCATGGAAGCTAAGATGGAAAACATGAAGAATGATCTAAAAATAGACATCGAAGGTTTGAAAAAGTTGATGCAAGAACGGTTTCCTAATGGTGAAAATATAGTAGAAGAACCTCATGATGAGAACAAAATCAATGTTAATTGTGATTTGATAAACTCTAATGTTGGCAGGAAGAACCACCATATTCGAAAAATGGATATAAGGAAGTTTGATGGAAAGGATCCTGTAGCATGGATACTACAGATGGAGCAATATTTTGATCTCCATAACGTACAAAACACACAAAAGGTACGCATTGCAACTTTACATTTAGAACAAAATACATTTATTAGACGATGGCTTTGCTCTCGTAAAAACTTTTTCTCACTTGTCACACTTACTAAGAAATGATAGCACATTATGAGGATACAAAGAGCAACACCTTCTTTAGCCAATTGATAAATCTCAAACAAAAGTGTTCAGTGGGGGAGCACATTGAGGACTTCCAAAAATTGAATATAAGGGTAGCTGATATTCCAGAGGAACACATGATTGATCTCTTCATAGGTACTTTAAAGGATAACATCCAACATGAAGTTTGCGTTTTGGAACCTGTTTCATTGGAGAAGGCATTCGGGTTGGCAAGAAAAATTGAATGTAAAATTATGGCGACAAGGAAGCCTACCACTCACTTCTATAAAGATGGAAGTGTTGCTACTCCTAGATTTCCACAACCTACAAGGTTTACACCACAAAAATTTGAAGAAAAAAGAGAAAAAGGGCTTTGCTACAGTTGTGATAGAAAATACACTAAAAGTCATAAGTGTTCTGAGAAGAAATTACGAGGCGTAATTGCACAATTATGCTCACTAGAAGTTCCAACATCAAAATCATCTATTTCTGCAGATCTCCAACAAGTCTCGGACAATCATTCCAAGGTGTTTGAAACTCCCAAAGGACTCCCACCTATTCGTGATCATGATCATGCTATTCATTTGATTCCAGGAAGTGTTCCTCCAAACATCAGGCCTTATAGATATCCTTACTGCCAAAAGAGCGAAATTGAACGTATGATTGCAGAAATGTTAGAGGCGGGTATAATTCAACCCAGTCAAAGTTCTTTCTCTGCTCCTGTAGTATTGGTACACAAGAAGGATGGATCATGGCAAATGTGTCCGGATTATAGGGAGCTCAATAATCTCACCATTAAAGATAAATTTCCCATTCCTGTGACTGATGAATTATTGGATGAATTACATGGAGCAATTTATTTTACCAAGTTGGATCTTCGTTCAGGATATCATCAAATTAGAATGAAGACTGAAGATATTCCAAAAACAACATTTCGAACTCATGAGGGTCATTATGAATTTTTGGTCATGCCTTTTGGCCTTAATAATGCACCTTCTACATTTCAAGGGTTGATGAATTCCATTTTCAAACCCTTCCTTAGAAAATTTGTGCTAGTATTTTTTGATGATATACTAATCTACAGCAGGTCTTGGAAGGATCATGTTGAACATGTTGACGGGGTGCTCAAACTATTGCAGGAGAAACAATTATATGCAAAAACATCCAAATGTTTCTTTGGAGTACAAGAGGTGGAATATCTGGGTCATATTGTATCTCACGAGGGTGTTAAAGTAGACCCTAACAAAATTAAAGCCATTAAGGAATGAAAAATCCCCACAACCATAAAGCAGTTGCGAGGATTTCTTGGGTGAATAGGGTATTATCGCAAGTTTGTTAAGAATTATGGGAGAATAGCAGCACCTCTAACAACATTATTGAAGAAAGATGCATTTTCATGGACTCCTGAAGCAACTAAGGCCTTTGAACATCTTAAAGAGGCAATGTGCCTAGCACTGGTCTTAGCTACGCCGGACTTCACAAAAACCTTTATTGTGGAATGTGATGCCTCAGGAAATGGAATTGGTGCAGTTTTAATGCAGGAAGGAAGACCCATTGCTTTTGAAAGTCGTCCAATCAAAGGAAAGTATTTACAGAAACCTATTTATGAGGAGGAAATGTTAGCAATACTGCATGCACTAAAGAAATGGAGAACTTACCTAATGGGAAGACACTTCAAGGTAAAAACTGATCATGATAGTCTGAAACACTTTTTGGAACAAAGACTATCTTCAGAAGAGCAGCAAAAATGGGTCACAAAGATGTTGGGTTATGACTTTTAAATAATCTACAAAAAAGGAAAGCTTAATGTTGTTGCAGATGCACTCTCAAGAAAGAATGAAGAGGTGGAAGCATTGCTTTGTACCATTTCTATTATCCAACCAGATTGGATAACTGAAGCAAGAGATGAGTGGAAGAAGGACAAAGATTTATGGACACTCATCCAAAAGTTGCAGCAAGATCCTAGTACATCTGATACATTTAGTTGGAAAAATGATTCCTTATGGTACAAAGATCGCTTATATCTTTGTAAGAATTCCCAACTAAAACAAAAGATTCTTCTGGAAGTGCACACTTCTCCTTTAGGAGGACACTCAGGATTTTTAAAAACTTACCACAGGGTGAAGAAAGAATTTTTTTGGGATGGCCTTAAATCTGATATTCAAAAGTTTGTGGCGGAATGTTTGGTTTGCCAGCAGAATAAAGTGGAGACAATTAAGACCCAGGGACTTCTACAACCTTTATCCATTCCAAGTCAGCGTTGGGAGGAGATTTCAATGGATTTTATCACAGGTTTACCTAAGTCTGAAGGAAAGAATGTCATCATGGTGGTAGTTGATAGACTTACCAAGTATGCACACTTTTGTGCATTATCTCATCCATTTAAAGAAAGTACAGTTGTTACTACATTTGTGGACGGAATTCAAAAGCTACATGGAAGCCCAAGGGTTATTGTGAGCGACAGAGATCCCATTTTTACGGGAAATTTTTGGACAGAGTTATTTTCTTGTTTGGGTACTAAATTAGCTCATAGCTCATCTTATCATCCTCAATCTGATGGTCAAACTGAGATGGTAAATAAATGTTTGGAAGGATATCTTCGTTGTTTTGTATCTGATAAACAAACACAATGGGTCAAGTGGTTACCTCTCGCTGAATGGTGGTATAACACTTCCTTCCATACTGCGGCAAAAATGACCCCATTTATGGCACTTTATGGATATCATCCACCATCGATCACATCATATTTAAGGGAAAATTCGAAGGTTCAAGCAGTGGAAGATCACATCGAGCATCAGCAAGAAGTTCTCCAACTCTTAAAGGATAACCTGAATTTGGCACAAAATCGAATGAAACAACAGGCAGATCAACATCGCGGCGAGAGAAGTTTTGATGTAGGAGATTGGGTATTTTTACGGCTACAACCATACAAACAAATGTCCCTCAAGCAAGCTAAGAAGGATAATAAATTATCGCCAAAGTACTATGGTGCTTACAAGGTGTTGCAAAATATTGGTACTATGGCATACAAATTGGAGCTTCCTGCTTCTTCACGAGTGCATCCAATTTTCCATGTTTCATGCTTAAAGAAGGTTATAGGTGAAAATCTTCCAGTTCAAACAATATTGCCGAAACTTGATGAGGAAGGAAAAATCATATTGGAACCTGAAGCAGTCACGGAAACAAGAACTCGACAGCTACGAAATCGATCAATTTCAGAGTATCTCATCAAGTGGAAGAACTTACCCACTGAAGGTTCTACATGGGAGGATGAGAATTTTATACAGAAGCACCCAAAGCTACTCAAGCGTTGGGGACAACACTTTTTTGAAGGAGAGGGGCATGTTAGGTCCCTATATTACTAGTATAGTCCCTTATTATTGTTAGTGTAACCCCCTTATTGTTATTATTGTACCCTTGTAACCCCCATTTTGTTATTATTATGCCCTTAAATTATTATTGTTAGTTCGGCTAGGATTACATTGTGGCCCACTAGGATTACATTATGGCCCCATGGACTCCTATATATAGAAGGAGGGTTTGTTCATTTGTATCATCCAAGAATTGTGCATTTATGTAATGTATTGGAGGTTGTCCCCTCGAAGTGGCTTATTTCTAAGGCGTTTATATCTCTTTTCTTCTATTTTTGAAGCTGGTTACACAACAACATCCTTTTTCTATTGTTGTTGTTGGTGGTTATGATGTGCTGCTATATTGAGTTTCATATAGTTGATATTTTTGTTTGAATGTTGTTGTTGCTATGATATATCTATTTGTTGTTGTTGCGTTGATTGTTTCTATTGTTGGAGTTGCTGATTGACCATGATGTTGAGAAAAAAACTTGTGTTATTGCTACTATTAATCTTTTTTTCCTTTCTTCCATGTTGTTTATTGTTGCATTATGATTAGATCCAGATAATGTCCAAGGGGAGTATTTCCTATTCAACTAAATTCACGTTTGATGAGATTTTCCCTTTTCCATTGTGTTTTAGTGGCTACAACCACGCTCCAAAATTTTTCCTATGCTTATACTTTAGAACCTTCATTTTGCCCACAGGGGCTTATCTTGTCATGTAGTCAAGTATTCAAGATTTTATCAAGACTTATTATTTTCATCAATTCTGTGTTTGATTATTTTCACACTTATTTTATCTTTTTAAGTCACAAGCTAACTGTTCTGACTTGGCCTTACAATAATTTTGGGCTTGCATCTAGAAACTGCACAATCCATGAGGGAAATCTAGTCTTGATGATTGGAATTGCACAATCTATACTGGTAGTTCTACCTTGAGCCCAGAAAATTCGCAGTCATTTAAGGTAGCCCAACACTGACCCCATAAATTGCGCAATCAATCCCTTAATTTCAGAAACTGCGAAATGCACTGAGTAGGAAAGTTTCCCAGTTCCCCAAAATTACACAATCTTTCCCGATAGTGTGCATGGAAATTTTCCTGAAAAAAAAAATAGGAAAGATAAAAAGGGGAAAAATCATCCCTAGAAAACAGGGATTCATTATTAGTTTCCCGAAGGAGGCACAATTTATATTTTTAGGAATTTCCGCCAAGTGTCGCTTTTTCATTGATTTTAGGAATGCGTGTCAAAAACCCTAATTCACTCAAATATATTTAATTGATGCTTCTAGATCTCATATGTACATTTTATCTTGGAGCTCTAAAATTCCCAATTATATCAAGTAACCTTTAGTGGAGTTTTCGTCACTTTTCCAGGCGAGTTTTTCCTTTCTTTTCTTTTGTCGTTTTTTTAGTCGCTTTTTGTCGTTTCACTTCTATGAGTGTTGTTTTTCTTGTTTCTCTTCATGGTTACTATAATTTTAGATTATATTATATTTTAGAAGTTCTATTTTATTTTTTCATTTTCCTTCCACAAGTTTTGCATTAGTTTTCTTGTTTTTTCACGGATGGTCGTCCTTTTGACGACCCTCCCACATATTTGATTTTCCTTCTGTTTGTTGCGTTTTTTCACTTGATTCAAATTCATTCATCCATGCTTACTAAGATATTCTCTCAAACTCACATCATCACTTAGATATTCTTATTTCCCTCATTTTCACTAGGCATATCTACCCTTTCCCTTGGCCAATTTTCACCTTGCTCATCTAGGCATTGTGCAAATCCAAGGCATAGTCTGCCACCTTGGCCACTAAGACTGCACAATGTGCAAAATCTCCCAATAATTGCCCAGGATGAACTAAAAATTATGCAGTCTCAATCCTTAGACTGCACCCTTGGCTTCTAGGATTGCACAATGATCAGTTCCCATAGCAAGTCTCCCTCACTTGCTCATGAAAATTTTACAATCCCTCTCACTAGTTCACCGATTTGCTGCCTAATATTTTTTTCAAGGTATGTTTGAAAAAGCTAATATTTGATTTCCATGAATGTATTTTCTATCCCATAGTTACCATATTTTTTGAGCAACTCTCTCCAGCAGTCATTGTTACCATGGCACCCAACTGATCTTCTTCAAAACATAACACTGAAAGTAGTACTAGGAAGTAGTTGAGAAAATTCTAGTAGACTTGCCAGTATATGCACACACTCAACTATTTGTGTAAAAGGATTGAAATCTAAAATGGAAGAAAGTTAAGGAATATTTTTTATCAAAAAGCTTCAAGGCAGATGTAGAAGACCGACAGGTATATTTGAGTGTTCAATAGTTAGGATTATTGTAATGAATAAAATAATATAAATAATGATTAATTAGTTAATTAGTAATTAGGTTGAAAGGGCATGTCTAATGAGACATGACCTTTATTGAAGAGGCACCTGTCTAGGTATATAAGCAGGCCTCATTTTTAATTCTCAACCAACTAATTCATTCTTCATACTATTTAATATAATATTTGTATCCTTAATGGATATTCTGATATTCCAAATCTTCTAGAGTATTTAAACTTGAGAAGGAACTTTCTTTGCTTCATTTAGTATCAGAGCGATTGAGCCTTCAGCTGCATAATTGCTGCACAGAGCCACGCTCTCCGATCCAAGCCCTTGGCCATAAAAAATTCATCAACTTTGTTGCCGTTGAAGCATTTCTCTACACATTTGAAGTTTCTCCGTTTGCTAATTTCGCCAAAGGCCCTTGGCCATTTTTAAAGAATTATAAAAAAGGGGATATGAGAAAAGGGTAAAAATTGTTTTAAAAAAAGAGAGAATATTTATATTTTAAAAAATAAAATTAAAAAATTAAAATTAAAAACAAAAACAAACTAGCCGAACAAAAAAATCGTAGACAGACTTTGATTCCCGAGCCGCCACCCTCGACCGCTGCACCACGCAGCCCACAACTCTAGATTGTTACATGTCCACAATATCGCTCAAGCCTGTACTCACTGCAATCATCATCGCCCACCATTCCTTTGCGTCATCCTCAGGAACCCATCCCAAACTTCCCGCAGCAAAAACGCTCGACATACCTGCATGTCACCTGAATTCCATCGTGTTTAATGCATCATTGACCGACCACACTGCCACTGACTCTTCAAAACCACTGTTGTGTCTGTCTCCTCTACAATCTTCCGCATTTCCCAATGCATACACCTGACGTCAAGTCTTATGCGTTCCCCAACGTTGTCTGTCCGTGATAACCTGTAGCACAATCCACTAATAAACTGACTATAGCATGCCAATGCCCATGTTGTCATCCAACAAACATCACTGTCCATGCCCTTGTGATACTTGTGTTCCGCCAACACCTTGTATCATACAAATGCATAGTTTTCTGCTGTGATCATCCACGTTGACTATACCAACCGTCATGTCTTTTGTCCACACTATGTTCCCCTAATTTCTCTCCACTGACTTCCACCTCCACCGTCGCTCCCACAATTCTTGCAATCCACCTTGATGCATTGAAACACTACCAAATTGGCCGACTATCAGCCAATAGACACCATTGTAACATCGTTGCGAATTCGTCTGCTACTGACTCCGTCATCTGTGTTGACCCTTATCCACTGTGCCCTCCGCTACTAATGTCGTGTCCCTGTCATTTCCAAAGTTGTATCCATTCGTAACATATATTAGTTAAATTAATATTAAGTTATATAAAGGATATATATATATATATATATATATATATATAGTAACTTATAATTTATATAAGAGGGTAAATTTTGAATAAATTTTTTGTAAGGAAAAAAAAGAGGAAATATCATACAAGAAGTATTCGAAGGTTAAATGATATTACCTGAATATATATATATATATATATATATATATATATATATATATATAGATAAGAGTATAAGGGTTTATTAAAAAAGGGTTAGCAAGTAATATTAAATAAAAAAAAATTAATAGAATTATAAAAAAATGCATTTCGGAAAATAAAAAAGTATTTAATATTCAACAAACAAAATGGAATCAATCATTGATGAAAAGGAAATTGAATCCAAATCGGAAATGAAAGAGAGAAGATTTCCTAAAAATTATAGTATGTGTGTCTATGCATTAATTAAAATCAAAGGGTCACTTGCGGGAAAGGAGGTTCTCATATCTATCGATCTTACTCAAAAGAATAATTATGTTAGTACTGAATGTGCTAATCAATTAGTGATCCCTGCATAAAATACAATTGAAACGAATTTTGTTAACGAAAATGACAAACAATACGACATAGGAAATATACACCTAAGTATTGGGGAGTATTCCTTTGTCTCGCGATTCACCGCTAAAACCTTATTTTGCAACGATAGTGATATAATTATGAGTTCGCTCTAGATGGAATCACTAGGGTCATTCCTCCTTAATACGAAAAACAAGATTTTGAGATTTTCTTACAAAAGAAAAAAATAATGCTACAAGATGTCACAGTAAATCCAAATTCAGTAACACTGGAAGAATATTAGATATCTCAAAAGTAGTTCTTCAAGAAAGTAAAAAAGCAATACAAAATTTTCAAAGAGAAGTTGAAAAAATCACCACTAACAAGAATGAAGAAGTTGCTCACCTCAAGGACCACAACGAAAAATTACTAATGCAAATTAAGAAGATGAAGAAGGACAAGAAGTCATTAGAAAACAAGGTACAAAAATTTGTTGAAAAGGAATCTTCGAAACATTCAAATGTAGAAATTCAAGTTTAATAAGAAACACACATCGATCCAGTGAATGCCACAACTCAGGAAGAAGACAAGCAAGTTGCGGAAAATACAAACTTAGATGTTGTATTTAAGACAATGAACATCCCATGTGAAGGTTTTGTAACCAAGTAAACAACACCCTCGCCAGAAGAAAATCAAAAAGTTGCCACACACCTAATAAGGGAAATTCAAACCAAAAATGTTCCCTATCGACATCCGAATCATGAGAATAGGAAACTTGATCAAGCTACGTATTCAGAACATAAACAACAAACTGATGTTACAAAGAATACTAATGTTAGTGAAATCCACTCATGTGATAACAATTCATCATAAGTTTCTAGTCATTGCAAGATTCCACAGAAGATTAATCTAGGATGGCCTGATCCCTTCTCAGTGCGTCAATTTTTTTTTCACTGAGAGGATCATATCAACTTGTATCGACAAGGATGACTACCCCAAGATGAGAAGAAATTCGTAGCAGGAAAATAAATAAATGCCTTTCATCAACAAGCTTTGAGGACAAAGCTTTTTGAGGAGGAAGGCAATGTAATGAATAAAATAATATAAATAATGATTAATTAGTTAATTGGTAATTAGGTTGAAAGGGCATGTCTGATGAGACATGACCTTTTGTGAAGAGGCACCTGTCTAGGTATATAAGCAGACCTCATTTGTAATTCTCAACCAATCAATTCATTCTTCATACTTTTTAATATAATATTTGTATCCTCAATGGATATTCTAAGATTCCAAGTCTTGTGGAGTACTTAAACTTGAGAAGTAACTTTTTTTGCTTCAATTATATAGGGTTGCATGCAGATATCCAGTCTTCCCATGTGCAGATGTCATCTACTATATTGTTTCAGACATTGATGTGAAAACTATGACATTGAACAATTCTAGCAGACAGAAGCCTGCTAATTTTATGGCAGAATATTATCATCTTATGTATAATTTTCTCGAGCCATTAACACTCATCAACTCATACTTCTATGCCAAAACCAACTATACAAGAAAAATACATATTGTAAAATGATGGGTGAAAGAGACATCAAACTTTTGACAGACACCTACCTATTCATATAAGACAAACTCTCTTAGGAGGGCCTACCAACTCTTGGTTATTTTATCTTGCAAAATCTAAAGTCAGCAGATCACAAAGACCTTTCCTGAAGGGTGTGTAATATTATTAAACCAAATTGTCAATTAGGGGAAGCCATTCAACTTGTCAGATTTGTTGGCTCGACAGTTGAGAGCCCATGTAACACATGCCCTGAACCCTCCCAAGGGAAGGAAAGAAAGGTTATATATGTTTGCATATTTACTGGATGCAATTTGTTCACATAGTGCATCTCCTGGCATGGACTCTACATGAACACCATGAGACCCTACCATGTATGTATATGACAAGTTTCTTTCATATTGCAGTCATTTGGGAGTAATGGAGTAGCTAACTAAACATTTCATCACTCCGCTATACAAGCTAATATTTGAGGAAGAACCACCTTGCATGCCATGTGGAGAAATGGAGGAAATATTAGAGATCGAAGAATCGTTTTCCCCACCGGATGGCACCTTCCATATAATTTTCGACGATTAGAAGTTGCCACATATTTTTCCAAGGTGTGCCACTGAAAACATTTTCATACAAAAGGTTTCATATTATCTCGCTAGAGGGTTGTCATCAGCCTTACAGATGAATAAGAAAGCACCATGGCCCACTTTTCCTATGCAAGTCGGATTGTAGGAGATCAATAATCTCAAATTTGAGGACATCGAAGGAAATACAGTAGAGAATTTTGGATTCCGTACCCGAGACTTTAATCCATACTATCCGAGTGGTATTTTCAAATACCATTGTGTGAGAATACATTATGAGTGGCTAAGAAGGAATTTTCATTGGCTGGAGGAGGATCCATGGAAGAACTTATACAATGCCTCCAAACCCCATAAGTGGGTCAGCATAGCAGGAACTTCACAGGTCACTCTACAGAAGGTAGAAAATCCAGAAGCAGTGCCAACAGAAGGGAGAAATCCCGTGAAAGATAAGAGAAAGAGAAAGGTTACTCACAGTTGAGGGGGAGAAAGAATTCACAAGATGAAATCATATCCAATCCTTATGATAGAGGCTTTAGCAATAGAAGTGAAGAGGAAGCAGGGGATGCTAAGAGATAAACGGAATGAGAGAGAGAAAAAGAGGTTGTAGGAAGCAGAACTGAGATTGCAGGAAGAAGAATAGAAAATGAGGGAAGAACAAGAGAAAAGAAGAAGTGAGAACAAGAATAGAAGCAGAAGCAAGGAGAAGAAGAAATGAATTTCACAACAACAGAAGAAACAACAACAAAAGGAAAAAATGAAGAGAAAGAATAGAAATGGCCAACAACGAAGGAGGAGAGTGGACATATGCATGATCAGGAGCTTTCTCAGTAGATTCAAGAATTGATTGAGATTTAAGACATGGAGGAGGAACTAGAGCCACAAAATCAAGATGTTGACCTGATGCTGAGTGCAAAATAGGTTACCATTTATTCTCCACCACCTCCAACAATAGAGTTATCTCCAAGAAAGGAAGATGAATTTGTTCCTCTTGATGATGATACGATCATGGACATGCACAGTCTTTCTTAAGATTAACTTCATAAGAATATTGTACAAATGTTAATAGATCACTTTTTGGATGAACTCACATCGCCTACATTCATTAGATAGAGGGTGATAGTGGAAGGAACTAGGAAGAATCCTAATGCAATTGTCAAAGTAAACTTCACCTTCACTGGTGCAGGAAGATCAAACACTTAGTATTTGATGGCTGAGAATAAGAAATTAACATAGGATTTACAGGTTGTTATGCAAGAGGTACAAGAACTCCATGCAACAGCCAAGAGCGTAGCTTCCACAGAAGTCTACTTGGAGGAGATGAGATCAACAATACTTGGTGAAGTACCAACACTTGGAGAGACCATGCAGAACCTGTATGAGGAGATAGTGACCTTACATAAGGAAGTTGGCCACCTACATGGCTTGTAGTAGCAGAGCAAAGAATTTTTCAAAAATCCCAGAAATGTATAAGCCGCCATCACTATTGTGCAAGAATTGTAAATGTGATAGAAAGGGGCACCACGTGACTTGCGAAAGAAAATGAAGCCAAAGGTATAGCTAGAGAAAGAAAGAGTTGGAATTTTGATTTAGAAAAACAAGAAACACACCTTGTTCATTTCTAACATTTAGTCCTCATATGTACAATTATAGAATAGTTTGGATTTCCTGGTGAACACACATAGGAGTCGTTGTGTTCACCTGTTTCGAATCTTTATTTTGATGTTCATGAGGATAAATTTTTGGATGGAGTTGGTGTTGAGAAGTCAACTTGTGATATCATTTACGATGATTATGTGTGGGAGTCCATATATGAACAAGATTTGCGATGAAGGGTAATTTTCTTCCTTCCGCACCTCTCTCGCATTATCCTCAAATTTTCCATGATTATGTCATTCCTGTTGAATCTTGTGAAAAAATACATTTTTATGATCCTAAAACTTCCAATCATTCTTAGAACTCGTGGAATGTCATTTTTTCAACTAAATACGGAGAGGAAAATTTTTCTCTTCTTGATCTCCCCAACCTCTCATCTCATCATTCTAAATATATAAAGGGTGAAATTTATTGTTTCCAATATTCCCCTATTTATGATTCTTCAGATCATGGGGATGCCTCCGTTTCTTATCTTGAACTTTCTAGTCATGGCAGTCATGACCTTTTCATTGATTCATTTGGTCACGATTATTATTTTTCCGTTGTTGATCTTTCCTAGACACCAATATTCGATGATCCATCTCCTGATGAGTTGGAACTTCCGAAAGTTGTCGAGGAACTTCATCTTGAGCTGATGGTTATGTCAAGTTATCGTTTTCTTGAAGTCAAATCCCTTTCTGATCAAAACAATTTTGAATCTTTCAAGGCTCCTCATCACTTTGTTGCACATATTTAAAATCAATCTCTTTTACAATTTTTTGCATCCTTCACCTGTATTGCATGATCCTATTGCTTAGTCATTGGAGGAGTCGTCTGTGGTGAGAACTATCACAAATTATTTTTTTTCTTCTTTATTTATGTTCACTCGTTTCCATAGTTCAAAAGTTTTTTCTTTTATGTCTTCGAGTCATAGTGTGTTTGAGCACCATAATGCAGTCACATAATGTCTTATGTGAACGTTTCATTCATACTTTTACGTGTGCACTTTCAAAATTCAAACGCTTTGGTTTGTATTGTCTTATATTTTTTTTTCTTTTATGCCTCAATATCTTTCTCAATATGAATTCCCTCACTTACATAGGCTAGCCAATGCGTCAGTGGCTACACTGGAAGTTTCATTTCATGTAGGTGTGGCCTATTCTATTATTAGGTTAGAAGTAGGAGTATTTTTTTGTTTTCCCTTGATGATTTTATTTTTTTATTTTTACTTTTATTTACTTTCCTCTCCATTCAAATTGATTACAAAAACCAACTAAAAAAAAGTGATCCCAAAATTCCTCTCTACGTCCCCTTTTCTCACATCTATTGCACATATTTTTTTATAATATAGTGTAAAGGAAACGATGGTCAAAGATATCACATCAACTTCCATGGAAATCTCACTCCTATACTATAATTAAAATAACAAATAATATTTAAAAATGGCCTTGTTATGATTGGGGAGCATATTAGATTATTGATGGAGATGGAAATGATGCCACTTTCCATTAGTTGAATTTATTCCAAGTTTAGACATAGTTGCCCAAACTGTTGTTGAACTCTTGAATTGGTACCAAACTAATTGCCGAATTTCTGGAAAATGCCAAACTGTTACCGAACTTAGTACCAAATTTCTGGAAAATGCCAAATTGGTACCGAATTAAGTACTGAATTGTTGTAGGTGGAATTTAGGTTTGACTATAACTTTGAATAATGTCTTGATCTTCACATGTGAGCTAGGTATGATCCAACGAACATAAATCCATCCTTAAACATGTATTTGTAACTTATGGCATCTCGATAAGTGTCAATGTGTTAACCTTTACTTAGTACCGAAACTTATATAAGTACCAAATTGTCAAATTCAAATACTAAAACTTGTTATTTGGGCACATAAAATGTCGTTGGAAAAACACGTTAAAAACTCATTTAATCATTAAAAATAAAAAAAAAATATTAATAATTAACCACAAGGTAAAATGAATACATTTAGTGAAAATTGGTAATATAATGCTTGTAAATGAAAGGTTTGGATAGCCAATATGATAATGTATCTAGGGTCCCACACCCCCCCATGCCTAAGAATTTGCATGCCATCATGCAAAAAAAATATGGACTAGGAAGGTATAATGGATGATATAAGGTGATGATGAAGATAATGGCCAAAGAAATATGGACTTGGAAACTTGTATGCCCATAACTTATTTTGTGGTTCTGGAGTGTAAAAAATTTGGTAAACTTAAATAAGTATATATTATTATTGATAAAAGATGAGCTAATTACAAGTATGGATCACCAAGGCCTTAAATACAACCTTATGGTGTCCCTTGGCGAAGAGGCATGATTGTTGATCATGCCCTTCCACATTAATAAACCTAAGACAACTATACTTAACTAATAATTAATAAAATTATACATAACATTGCCCCTCTCTTAAGGATGCTTTGTCCTCAAAGCATGTGTAATGATGGGTGTTACTGACGAAATGCCTCAGATTCCCAAGAGGCTTCTTCTACGGGCAAATCCTTCCATTTGATTAAATATTCCGTAATAACACGAGAGCGTAGCTTCTTTTCTCGGGTAGATAGGATACTTTCGGGCTCTAAAATGATCCTTCCTTCATCATCCAAAATTGGGAGTGATGTTTGCGATGATTGATGGTCACCCAATGCTTTTTTTAAGAATGACACATGGAAGACGTTGTGAACACGACTTGTATTGGGAAGGCTCAACCCATAAGCGACTTGATTGATCTTTTTGATAATTTGATACAGACCATAGAACTTCGGAGCTAATTTATGTTTCCCTTTTTGTTTCAGGGACAATTTCTTGTACGGTTGGAGCTTGAAAAACACCTAGTCTCCAACTTCAAATGATCTCTCAGTTCGATTATGGTCAGCCTATTGCTTCATACAATTCCGTGCAATATTCAGATTTTCTTTTAGAACTTGGATGACCTTTTGGTGCTCTTTTAGCTGGTTTTTAACTGCTGGCAAATTTGATTGGACTAAAGCAAAATATTTCCACTTTGGGGGCTCATATCCATATAAATCTTGGAATGGAGTCATTTTTTTCGATGTATGGTAAGTAGAATTATACCACCATTCAGCGAGATGCAACCATTGGACCCACTTTTCTTTTCTTTTTCTTTTTCTTTTTCTTTTTTTTTCTGTAGCATAACACTTTAGGTAAGCTTCCAAAAAATTATTGACAACCACTGTTTGCCCATCTATTTTGGGGTGATAAGCTGAGCTCATGTTGAGGTAGGTTCCGATATGGTTGAACAATTCCTTCCAAAAATTTCCTTTAAATTTGGCATCCCTGTCGCTAACAATGACTTTCGGGAAGCCGTGTAGTTTATAAATATGTTTGCAGAATATCTCCACAATTTGCTTTGCAGAGTATGTTTTCTTGATAGCGATAAAGTGAGCATATTTAGTGAATCTATCTACTACGACGAAGACCTTATCCTTCCCATCAGATACAGGTAATCCTTCAATAAAATCCATAGATATGTCTTCCCATTTCTGAGTTGGAATATTTAAGGGATGAAGTAACCCAGGTGTCATAATATTTTTTCTTTTGTTTCTTTGACACTTGTCACATTATGCAACATATTTTTGAATATCGTGACTCATACCCTTCCAAAAAAATGACCGACGTGCATTGTAATAGGTTTTAAAATATCCTACATGCCCAAACGACATGGAATCATGTGATTCCTTGAGTATTTTTGATATAAAATTGGATTTGGAGTTTAGATAAATTCTCCCTTTGTACCATAAGATATCATTCTTCCACTCAAATTTTGAATTTCCTGAGATATTATTGATTATAGCCAACATTTCTGGATCTTTAGCGTACTCACTTCTAATCTCATTAAGCCATTCAGGCACAACAACTGAAACTACAAGTAGTGTTGATTCTTCATCTTTTCTGGACAGGGCATCCGCTACTACATGATCTTTTCCTTTCTTGTGTAATATCTCCATTTCGAAAGCGGAAATCTTCTCGATCCATTTTTGTTGTTCTTCAGAGAGTGTTTTTTGTTGAAGGAGATACTGAAGACTGTTATGATCCATTCGGATGGAAAATTTACTCCCTAATATATATTGTCTCCATTTGGCCAATGCATGCATAATTGCGAGCATTTCCTTGTTGTATGTGGACTTGAGATGCTCTCGTTTATTTAGCATTCTTCTTTCAAAAGCAATAGGGTGCCCTTCTTGCATTAATAGTGCACCAATACCGAATCCAGAGGCATCACATTCAATGATAAATGGTTTAGAAAAGTTGGTAGTTGCCAATACTGGTGCATTAGCCATTACTTCCTTCAAATCTTTAAAACACTTCCCTGCTTCCTCATTCCATTGAAATGAATTTTTATTTAAAATATTTGTAAGAGGTGCAGTTCTATGCACATAGTCTTTAATAAATCTTCGATAATATCCTGTTAATCCTAAAAATACTCTGAGCTTGGATATATTCACTGGTTTATTCCATTCCCTTATAGCCTTAATTTTAGAATGATCCACTTTTACCCCTTCATGGGATATTATGTGTCCTAGATATTCGACTTCTTATTATCCAAATGTGCATTTGGACTTCTTAGCATAAAATTGATGATTTTCTAATAATGTGAGAACCTTATCCAAGTGTTGCAAGTGCTCTTTCCAAGCTTTGCTATAAATCAAAATATCATCAAAAAATACTAGTACAACTTTCCTAAGATATGGTCGAAATAATTCGTTCATAGTCGCTTGGAACGTAGCTGGTGCATTTGTCAACCCAAAGGGCATTACTTTAAACTCGTAATGACCTTCATGTGTTTGAAATGCAGTTTTTGGTATATATTCCAATCTAATTTTGATCTGGTAATAACCTGACCTTAAATCTAATTTAGAGAAGTATTTTACGCCATGTAGCTCATCTAGCATTTCATTGATAAAGGGAATTGGAAACTTATTTTTAATTGTTATCTTATTTAATCCTCTGTAGTGAATGCATATCCGAAACGATCCATATTTTTTTCTTACCAATATAACTGGTGTGGCATACAGACTCTTGCTTTTTGAGATGACCCCACATTTTAAAAGGTCTTGGATTATCTTCTCAATTTCAGTTTTATGGTGATGCGGGTAGTGATAAGGCTTGATGTTAACAGGGTCTGATCCTGCCTTGAATTCTATTGTATGTTCGATTTCCCTATTAGGAGGCATTTTCATTGGCAGGTCTTGGAATAATTTTTCGTGTTTCTGAACTAGTGCTTGTACCTCTAGTGATTCTTCGTGGTTCCTTTTTGTAGATAACATTTCTAACTGATGACATTGTACTATATAGGCTGCCGCTCCTTTTTGAATCATCTTCATCATCTGGGATGACGATACGATTTGATTTTCTAGGGCTTGGAATCCATATAACTTGTGCTTCTGCCCTTCCCACTTAAAGCTTATAAACTGCTTCTGATGGTTGGAAGAATAAGTACCTAAGGTTTGTAGCCATTGAATTCCTAAGACCACATCTACTCCTCCTAGTGGTACGACATAGAATGGAGATTCTAGACTAAAGTCTTTAATCTGTAATTTTAATTTATGGCATTTCCCTACTTGCCCGATATTCTTACCATTGGCCACCATTACCTTCATATTAGGCATGGGGAAAGTAAAGATGTTGAGTCTTTTGGCCATGGTTGAATCAAGAAAATTGTGGGTACTGCCAGTGTCGATGAGAACCATTACGTTGTTTTTCTTAATATGTCCTCTTAATTTTAGTGTCTAAGGTTGTGATATACCTATCATGACTAATAATGACACTTTCAGAATGCTTTCATCATCTAATTCTAGAGAGAACTCTCGAGTGTCTTCTATTCCTTCTACATCTGAATCATCATTGTTAGAGTCATTAGTTGCTTCACAATTATACAGATTTTTTTCTTTTCCATTAGCACATCTGTGCTTAGGGTCCCACTTTTTGCCACAACGTTTGCACTTGCCCTCTCTCATCCTTTGTATTTCCATGTTAGATTTGTCTCCTTCACGAAGGTGTGGTGGAACATATTTCATGTTATCTTATTTTGTAGATTCAGGAAACCTTCGTCTCGAATAAACTCTTTCTGGTTTTGACCAAGATAACCTTTCAAATTTATTTTCAGTAGCTTTGGATTTTTTCCTTGCTAGTTCTACTAATGTAATGTCGTGTAGTTCGAGCTCTTCTTGTATATGGATTTTAAGTCCTGAGATGAAAGACTGGATTAGACGAGATTATGACAATCCCGGTACTCGTGTCGCTAAGGTCTCCCATTCTCGAGTGTACTCATCCACATCTCCTTTTTGGTGTAATTTTATGAATGTTGAAATTTTTTTTTCTTCTTTTATACCTTGGAATCTTTTAAAGAATGCATCCTTAAATTTCGTCCAACTGATAGCAAGTGTCGTCTTTTTCCACCACATATACCAATTATATGCTTCTCCTTCCATTTTCATGGAAGCGTGCTTAATTTTTTCATCATCACTATTAATGTCATAAATCTCAAAATATTCTTCGGCTTTATTAAGCCATGCAATGCTATTTTCTTCATTACCGTCAAACTTGGGTAGCTCGATTTTTGCTTTTCGCTGATATGGTAATGGTGGAACGAGAAGGGGATATCGATTAGCAAATGCATTCCAGAGCTGCTTATTTTGAGAATATGCATCACTATCTTCATGATGATGTGGGGAATCAGTTTTTTCCTGATGCTCTTCTGAGTTCGCTGAATCTGCGGAATTGTTCTGTTGATTTTTTTCCATATTAGGGAATATGGGTCGTTCTGTCTGGCTTATCTTCTCGCAGAGTTCTGTCATCTTTTGCATTGCTTGGCTAAGATTTTTTGTGGCCTCGTGATGATTTATCCACATTTTTCTTTCTATTCGATTCGTTGTATCTTGAATTTTTTTGATATCGTTGGAGTTTCTTGAAATTGACCCCTCGAGATCGACTAATCTTTTGCCGAAGTCTTCAGAATTATTATTGATCTGTTTCTCAAGATTTAGCAATTTTTTTTGGAATTCGGCCATCGACATTGATGACGTCATTGAATGCGCATGCAGTGGTGAATATTTTTCTGCCAGCTTTTTTTTTTAAATAATAATAATAATAATTATTATTATTTATTTAATTTTTTTTTAAATAACAATAATTATATAATAATAAATTGTATATTATATAGTTATAAACTATATATATATATATATATATATATATAAACTATGATATTTTAACTTAAAAAAAAATCGAACTGTAATTTTGTAAAACGTCACTTGTGGAATTAGAATCGACACACAGTTTCGTAGTTGACCACCGTTTGTTTTTTTTTTTACCCGATTTTTGTTTGATCGCAACACTATTGATTGGCTATGGGGGACGGAGAGGTGGACAGAGACAACGGGGCAGGAAGGGTTTCGGGGGAGTGGGGGTGACGGAGTAGGGGAGACGACGGGGAGAGGGTGGGCGGGTAGAGCAGCCAAAAGACGGTGGAAAGGCCCGGGGAATGACGACGGGGGTTTGGGGAGGTGAAAGGAAAGTGGCAGGGGACGCGGGGATGAAGGTGGCGGGAGGGTGGGAGGAAGGTGGCGGGAGGGCAGGAGGAAGACGACGAGAGGGGCCGATGGGTGGGTTGGCCGCGGGAGGAGCCGAGGGAGGGTTGGCTGTGGGAGGAAGATGGAGGGAGGGCGAAAGGATGTATGGATGTGGCAGAATGGGGAGGGGGGACAACAGATGGGGTGATCAGGGAGTAAAGGTGGGCATGATGAATGGGGGGAAGAGCGTTGAGGTGAGGGTGCGGTTGTGAGAGGAGTGTAGCAGAGGGTGCGAGGGGGCTGTGGGTTGTGAGGGAATGGAGGAGGGAATGTAGAATGGGAGCGAGGGGGGTTAGGAGTGGGTAAGGGAAGTGTTATGTGAAATGGGAAGAAGGGGATGGTAAGCATGGAAAGGGAATGATGACAGCGAGGAGAAAAAATCTGCGATTTTTTTTTTTTAAACAAATGTCGTTGCCCACAAGCACTTGTTTTTTTTTTATAGATTCTGCAATTTCCTCTGTAATTATTTAATCTCTTTGATGATCACATAGATCCTGAAGAGAAACTGCTTTGATACCAATGGAGTGTAAAAACTCTGGTAAACTTGAATAAGTATATATTATTATTGATAAAATATGAGCTGATTACAAATGGGGATCACCAAGGCTTTAAATACAACCTTATGGTGTCCCTTGGTGAAGAGGCACAACCTTATGGTGTCCCTTGGTGAAGAGGCATGATCGTTGATCATGCCCTTCCACATTAATAAAACTAAGACAACTATACTTAACTAATAATTAATAAAATTATACATAACAGGTTCTTTTCTCAGATAAGAAACAATGACTTCATCCTCTTATTGAGAGCATTCATATGATGATTTTTTGGATTCTTTACGATGTATAAGAGGAAGACACTATATATATTCAGGTACCACAATCATTCATATGGTCTTACTAGAATATGCATTAATGGATTTGGAAATGGGTGTTTAATGGTGGTTTAATAAAGGTGAAGATCTATGCAAGAAGAAGTGGTTAATCATCAATATTACTTAAATTTTAATGATTTAAAGAGCCTTTAAACATGTTTTACTGCAATTATACCTTTTGAATTTTGATATGTACCACAAGATCCAAGGGAAGTTGTATGGAGCTGAAGTTGAGGCGAAGTAAGGTTGAGAGTCAGAAATGATGAATGCAGATATGACCTGCTAAAGAGAATGAACTAAAGATGTTGAAAAGGTCCCAAGAACCACTCCCTCATGTATGAGTTTTTGCATGTACTCATGTAAAAAAGGTAAGGTACTGAAGAAATGAGGAGGGTTTCTGAGATGGCTCAGTACAAAAGAACCTTAAAAACAAAGCAATGTAGCTAATGAGATGAATACTGAACAAAAATAAGTCATCTTAGATTTATTAATATAATGTAAAACTAACACTAATCATAAAATAAATTCCAAATCATCATACATATGATTTAATCAATCCTTAACAGTCTTATGCTCAAGAAATGAAATTTAAGGGGATATATTTCTTTGAAGTTAGGAGGCTTTTTTATGATCACAACAAATGATGAACCAATGAAAAATTAACCATTACTAAAAAAATCCCAACTTTGTATAGTCATCCAAGTATTACAAATAAGTTTTTTAGTTGAGTTTTATTGATTCTCTGTGGTCATATGTCCTACTTCGAAGGTAATTAAATATTAGATATAGTATTAAAAAAAAAATTTAGAGGACCCAAGGTTACCTTAAGGCCATTATTTAGGATCAAATTGATGGATTTTATTTTTCCCTTGAATTCATCCACCATGAATCCTTTAGATTTTAACATTATAGAGTGACCATCATATGTATAGAAAAAAGGCCTGTTTTGGTTGAAACTTCTTTAGGAAGAATGCCCCATTTCTCGCGATTGCCCATAGCCCCGATGGGTTTTCCTAGTGGTATCACATGTCAGTACCCGCTGCTCGTAGGAGTCCATAGCCTCGGCGAGTTAACCTCTTAAACATATTTTTATAATGAAGGCTCTACTCCCATGTTTCCTACCATTTTAGGTTTAGATTATGGACATTTCTTTTGAAATTGGTATATTTGGGAGAAACTTTAGAAAGCCCCTTAAACATATAGGATGATACCTTTCAGAGTGACTTTTATTACCTGCATAATTTCTTAGACGCATAAGGTATTTATATGTGAGAAAAGGATAGAGCATGAATGAGCAATTTTAATATGATATGGATGACGCTAACCAAATAATAACCAAAAGACACCTAAAGTCCTACAAATCATAGTTTTTATGTATGCTTTCACTTTTAAAGTAGTGTTCCACCATGAGTAGATACTTCAATAACTCTTTTGCAAGTCTTAATAAAGATGCTCATATACCATGCTTTGGTGTTTTTGTTGTAGTATTCAAGCTGGATTTTTTCATTGGTATCTTTGTATGAACCCTTTGACTTTGTTTTAGTTCCCTTAGTGTGCTTTGGTAACTATATTTTGAACAAATATTTCATAATGATAATTATAAATCTACATTCAAAAGAAAATGAAATTCAAAAATAGAAAAGATTGCAATTATCATTCAATTCAACTTTTATGAAAATAATTGCTTATTCAATCCTCTTTGTGAAATGACAGTCCTAAAATAGATAAGAAATGATAAATCATGAATGCATCATTTTTAACAACTTAAGGTAAAATGAAAGATGTCATCAAATACTCCACTAAGTGTTCCATTCCATTGACGAAGATGACTTTTCTGCTTTTGAAAATATTCTTCCAGTATTTAAGCATCCCAAATTAACAATATCCTTGAATCCTACTTTGTCTTGCAAACTAGAAAATTGGTACCAAAATTATTGGTACTGATTACATGAAACAAGGTACCATATAGTTGGTATGAAATACCAGATGATGTTGCAATTCAATTATTTCTAACTTCACATAAGATTCCACATAATGGTCATAAATTAATTTATTGAAAATAATAACTAGAAACAAATATAATTATTAGAAAGAAATAATAAGTGGGAAAGAAAAGTAATAGCTGAAGCATGCTACTATTTGAAATAAGATTGAGTAGAAATGTTTATTAAACCAATATGTAGTTGAAACAGACCTCAACTAAATTATGAAATAGGAACATAGATCTCCCATTTTCAACAAATTGTCTTTGTTTTTAAATTGTTAACATTCCCACTTATACAAAACAAATGAGAAAGATGTTGCACTATATTCTATAACTAAACTAACTAATATATGCAACATTTATTTATTTATTTATTATCCTACTCTACTTGACAAAAATGCAACAAAAATGACATTTATAACAATATATTCAACCATGAAACAAAACCATATAATACTATAATTAAAGAATAGATTAAATAAAAAAATAAACGAAACAAAATGACAAATCTCAATATATATATAGATATATATATATAATGTGCAAATATGACAATTACATATAACAATGTAATAATTCTAAAATTATAAAATCACACACTCAATAAAAAATACCATTTTGAATGAATACGAGGCATGTTAATGGTACACATTCTTAATATATATAACAATGGCAACACTCCAAAACAAAAAATCATGGTAATAAAACTTGTGTGGAGCACATGGTGGGTATATGTAATGTGAAGCTTTAGATTGAGGAGATGTCAATGTGAAGGGAGGGATTAGAATGTAATGTGGGTGTTTATGGAAGCGTTGGAAAAGTCAGAAAATATAGTGGAACAATGAATAGATGCATGAAAGAGAAGGTGTTCATATCTAAAGAAAAGTCTCCTAAAATGAAACTATTAAACCGAAGAATTAAATAACACACCATTCAGAAAATCAATTGCAAATATATGCTAAGAGTGAAATGAGAGGACAATACCGATATCGAGGGGCCCTTCCTAACTTGGAAAACTCACATGGAGAGATTAATTCAAATCATAAATATGAAAAAAAATTCAACAGTTAAATCTTCATTACAAAAAACTTCAGCTTTTGTTTAGAGATGAAAGCTCAAATTGATTTAAAAAACAAACTAAAAAAAAGTGATCCTATAATTCTTCTCTGCATCCCCTCTTCTCACAAAAGTTGCATAGACCTGTTTATAATACAATGTAAAGGAAGCAGTGGTCAAAGATATTACATCAACTTCCATGGAAATCTCACTCCGGTACTATAATTAAAATAACCAATAATATTTAAAAATGGTCTTGTTATGATTTGGGAGTGTATTATATTATTGTTGGAGATGGAAACAATGTCACTTGGCATTATTTTGACTTTATTCCAAGTTTATACATAATTTCCCATAGCTGTTGTTGAATTGTTGAACCAGTACACAATTTTCGGCAAATTCCAAAATGGTACCGAACTAAGTACGGAATTGTTGTAGGTGGAATTTAGGTTTCACTATAACTTTGAATAACATCTTGAGATTCACATGTGAGGTAGGTGTGATCCAATGAACATAAATTCATCCATAAACATGTAGTTGAAACACATGTCAGCTCGAGAAGTGCTAATGTGTTAACCTTTACTTAGTATTGAAACTTGTATAAGTACCAAATTGTCAAATTCCAATACTAGAATTTGTTAATTGGAAACATAAACATATTAGTAAACTCTAATTGGAAAACTAGGTTAAAAACTTATTTAATATTTAAAAATACAAGAACTCATTAATAATTAACCACAAGGTCAAATGAATGCATTTAGTGAAAATTTGTAATATAATAGTTACAAACTATGTTGTAAAGGTATGAATATGGCTTGTAAATGAAAGGTTTGTATATCCAATAAGATAACATATCTAGGGCCCAACAAGCAGTCCAAACTTCTACCAGTAATTACCCATTTGAAACTTGTTTTAGATATTTTCCACCTTCACCTTTGGATATTGCATATGGGTAGCATGGAAGAGTAAGGGAGGATATTATGGGGGATTCCTTAAGGGATGAAAATTCAATTGAGAAGATCATGCAAATCCATATACAATTAGAGGAGACACTATAAAATTTATAGGGAAAATATAAGGGAAGAAATGATCAACATAGAGTAGAGATTTCGTTCAAGATGGGAGACAACATATGGTCATAGTTGAATAAGGAGAGGTTACAGGATCTCATTAAAAAATAAAGGCTTTATCATATGGTCCCTTTGAGATACTGGAAAAGGTGGTATATAATTCCTATAGACTCATTCGAAACCCATACAAACATATTTACTCAGTTATGAATGTAGAGAATCTAAAAATATATGAGCCTTCCATGTTAAATCACGAAGAGGAACAAGTCCTACCTTTTGTAAAGGATTTAACACCAGACACTCAAGCAGAATATATAGAAGACACATTTTTTCAGAAGAGGTACAAAAATATGAGACAAAGGAAACATGATCTTTGGTAGATTGGGTTGAAAGGACAACTTCTAGGAAAAGCTAAACGGTACAATCGAGAGAAGGTGGAGGAAAAATTTCCTCACCTCATTTGATAGAAGCTTTTGGGGACCAAAACCCTCTCAAAATGTGGACGTATGATCTATATTGCATCATTATATTGTTTCTCATCCATCTATATGCCTTCAGAGTGGAAAACATGGAGGAATTAACTCATAGGACCATTTTAACAGTGGGACCCAATTTGGAAAATTGGGGTCTAAAAACATTCGGGAGCATTTTGCGACATCAAATGACCTTTATTGGGTGTAAAATTTTTTCTCTTAAGCTCTTTAGCACCACACTTTTATTTCCAATTATACACACAAATAAATTTCCAAAAGCATAAGAATCACCTCAATTAGAGTTCGTATGCAAAATTTATGCCACCCAATAATTGAACTTCCTACTTTTAACACCATAATTCAAAAGGATGTTAGGTTAGCCCTCATAACTCGTGGAAAATGGGATATCCATGTGATTATGATGAATAAGGCTCACTAATAGTTGTTATTGTAACTCTAGTTAAGAGTTGAGGTAGTCAAACCTAACGACTAGTAAAATATCAAATTGAGTTATAATCGAGTTAATAGGAGGGAAAGGGGTTCCATTCCTTTTTGGTGTAATTATTTCATAGATGATAAAAATAGCTGATAGGAATAGGGAGAGAGCACACATAAAGGCTTTGTGCATTTTAGTAGCCCACATGCCACATGCCTTAATTTTTTGTACTTGCACCCATTTCTATTCATAGAAAGAGAGTAGAACAGTCTCACATTCTAGTTGTGTTTTCTCTTGAAATTGTTTCCTAGGTTATACCTAGTGTCAAATCGTGGTTTTGTGAGATTTTATTTCATTGTTCTCTATTTTCTGCATAATTATCATTTTAATGTATACACAATAAATAGTAATTTACAAAACCAAAAATCTAAAGAAAAATAAACTCTCATGATGCAAATTTCATTTTTTTAAATATAATTTATTAGATGTGTTGTATAAAATTCTCTAGTAGGAAATCCATGGTAGTTTATGGATCAAATAGGCATGATAAGAAAAAGGATTTTAGTGTTATCCAAAATGATCGGTCATAAAGGTGTTATTAGTAGGTTATCATATCAACATCAAATATCTGGACTCAAATTTGGATAGGTGATTGAGACTACCATGCTAGAGTATGGTAGGTGGGAATTTTAGGTGGAGTTAAAACTATTTGAAATAGGAAATAACATTGAAGATGAATGAAAAACTAACTTTAAAAAAAATAACAATATTTATTTTTTATTTTCATTATCTTTAATAATCATTCTCAACTGACATCTTTGTTATATTCCCCCACTTTAGAAGAGGGAGAAAAATAGGATTCAACATATTGAAAGACGGTAATAAAGTGTAATATCTACCTACATTAAAAGCAATGCATAACTAATATATAAGCATTGAAAGTATGTCTTAACATATTTGATTTGGAACACGAGAATGTTCCTAGTTCCATGAGGGAACACTTCTAGATATTAATAAAAATTTATTATTAGTTAGCCACATGATGTTTATAATTGATTATTTCTTTAAGCCTTTGAGATATTTATACTTAGTTTAATATTTATTTTGGGCTTGGGATTGCATATAACTAGTTAAGTAGCTAGTTCGTCCATAATTTTTAAAACTATAAATGGTCTTTTGTATAAATTTGCTGAATAATGAAGATTTATCCACTGATATTATCCTGATCATACACTTATTCGAATTCATGTATAACACATAACCTCTTCTACAATCGATCATCAATATGCGGAAATAGAAACAGTCGCATGCGCACATAAACACAATATGTAATGGGGAAAGCTTATAGCTGAAAACCCCCAGCTATTTTGTATATTATAATAGAAGATAACATGTAACAATCTCAGTACAATACTCCTAACAAGTACTCAGTATTGTCTCCAAAAGTTACACACAAACTAGCTCAGTTTTGAACAAGTCACAGGTTCAAAACTCATCCACTAATTGCCTGCCTCTATTGCGCAATCCAAGTTGGTTGAATGAGGGATCCAAGTTCAAATATCCTTGGCTTCAACTGCGCAATCATCATTGGAAATCTCCTCCAATGCTTGTGCAAATCTCATGCACAACTGCTGTCGTAACTAATAGCAAATTCACCCTTTCATCTAACTCTTCCACTGGTCTTCACTGAACTGTCCATGCACTGTAGTAAACTGATGTGTTCTTGAGTTGAATAATGAGTTAATAATTAATGAATTAAATAATATTTAATTCACTCCACTCATTACTAGTGTATTAGCCAGTTAAACTAAACACCACTAGTTCAACTAAGTTAAACCGAACACAACTCCACCAACTGTCTCATCAACTCCACCAAACTCCGCCACTTGAGTTCTAACTGAAGTCAACCATGCATGAGCTCACCAAACCCCTAGGAATAGCGTAATTCCTTCTGTCAGGTGCATGGGCCACATCCGTAGCTCCAACTGAAGTGTTGCAAGAGGATAAACTGAAGTGTATAGTCCAAATATTATTAAGGGCTAATAATATTTGACTGACCTATTTTTAGACAGGCAGTCTAAAAATAGACTTCGACTTGTATGTCTAAAAATAGAGGTCCATCTATTTTTACCAACTCAACCAATCATCCAAGAATAGCATACTGCAACTCCTAGACCATGCTCCATATGTCTAAAAATAGACATAGTCTAAAAATAGACTTTGCGCCAAAAATAGCCTGCGGGCCCACTTAGTGAAGGCGACTTCATTTCACTAAACTCCATCATCTTGTTGCATTTTCAACACTCCCTCTCAACAAGATATGGATTATCTGCAACCCCTATCCTGCCTCTGTGGAACTCGAACTTGCTCCTGGTGAGCGCCTTCGAATGTCGGCATCACAGTTCTCACTATTGGGAATATGAAAGTAACATGATTCTGTGAACACGATCTCGAGATATGATGGTACGATGTCGATGTGTTTTGGATCTATCATGAAATCTTTTGGATTAGGCGAGAGTTTAATGCAACTCACGGTTATCCTGATAAATCCGCAGTGAGCTCCAAGTGTGACCACAGTGCTGTCAAGCCCAGTCTTCCTCATCCAGCCTAGCCTAAATGTTGACCAGACTTCTTTGCCATGACTTCGGCCTGCGCTAGGCGGGTGCCACGGATCTGCTTCTGCTATACCAAAAAGCTGACCAATAGGCCAGATATTGAAGACTCTCCAAAAGTGCTCTTTGCGTCAGTTGGGCTCCACTGCCCAATCTGTGTCGTACAGACTGCTCCATCCTCCTGTCTGTACCATAGACCATATCCCGATGTACCTCTAATATAGCGCAATACATGCTTGCCTGCCTTCCAAAAGAGCTTGGTAGGCTTAACCATAGCTTGCGAAAGCTGGTTAACAGCATAGCATATATCGGGTCGTGTATTGACCAGATACATAAGCGACCCCACCAACTATCGATAGACAGTGGCATCCACTACCTCCGCTGAAGTAGCATCCTCCTTCCTCCAACCACCAGGAAGAGGAGTATCAACAGGCTTGCAGCCATGCATGTTGAACCTCTCCAGTATCTCCCGGGCATACTTACCCTGAGAAACAAACAGTCCTCCACTGCGCTGCCAAATCTCCAATCCCATGAAATAATGAAGGAGGCCCAAGTCTTTCATCTCAAACTCTCGTGCAAGATCCTCCTTGCATGAAAGTATCAACAGCTCATCACCCGTCAAAATCTGATCATCTACATACAGTATAATGATTAGCAACTTCCCCTCCACCACAATCTGGTATAGGTTAGGATCCACCTCACTCTTAGAGAATCTAAGTCCGGTGAAATAACTATCTATCCGTGTGTACCAAGCACGAGGTGCTTGCTTCAACCCGTACAGTGCTCTCTTGAGTCGGAAAACATGCGACTCATTGCTGAAGATCTCGAAACCTTCAGGCTGCTCTGTGTACACCTCCTCCTCAATGACTCCGTTGAGGAACGCAGTCTTCACATCCATCTGATGGATGTGCCACCCCATCTGCACTGAGAGAGCTAGGATCATCTGTATGGAAGAGTACCTTGCGACAGGTGCAAAGGTCTTCTCATAATCGATCCCCTCGATCTGTGAGAAGCCACGGGCAACAAATCTTGCCTTGTACTTCTCCACACTCCCGTCAGCCGCCTGCTTCACTTTGTAGATCCATCGCGAACCCACCACTGATTTCCCCTCCGGTCGCGGGACAATCTCCCATGCATTTTTTCTGATAATCGAATCATACTCTTCCACCATGGCATCTACCCATGCGGGTTCCCCCATAGCTTCCTCGAAAGAGAATGGCTCTGTCACGACACATTTGCTCACAAGAGCCATGTATCCAATGTACCGGTCCGGTGACTGTCTCTGTCTGCGCTATGCTGTAGGTTGTCCTACAACCTTCTCTGCATCTCAAGCCAGTCGCTCAGCTTCTGTAGTGCGCTTGCGCCCTTTGATGGTTGGCGCTGCATGAGTGGTCTCTTCCACCTCATGAACTTCCTCTTGTGGCTGATCCACATCTGGAAGCTCCTCCTTAGGAACTAATAGCTCCTCATCTGCATGCAAGTGTGGCTCCCTCTCAAGTGAACACTTCATGGCTTTCTCCTCCTAAAATTTGATATCGTCGCCGCAACCCGGTCTTATTTGTCTGGGAAAATACACTAGAGTTGTGAGCTAGAACAGTGTACCCCAAAAATATTCCAACCTGCGCGGTCGGATCCGGCTTCTTTACGGCATCCTTCGTCACATGCATGTAGACGGAGTGAGCCAAGTTCAGGATAGAAATATCGGGCCTACACTTCGAAGGAAACGCCTCCTCAGTGTACCGTATAAGTATCTTGTGAGGACAACGGTTACGCACATACACTGCTGTATTGCATGCCTCGGCCCACAAGTGAAGGGGTAGGCCCTGATCATGCAACATCACCCGTGCAGCACCGACGATTGTTCTATTCTTCCGCTCAGCCACCCCATTCTGCTATGGGTTATGGGGTGCGATGAGCTCTCTCCAAATCCCTTCTGAACTGCAGACCTATTTGAATTCAACCGAGATGAATTCACCACCGTTATCACTCGTTAGAGCAATCGCCTTCTTCCTCGACTCCTTCTCGACCAGTGCTTTAAACTCACAAAACTTCGCGAATGTATCGCTCTTCTTCTGCATGAAGAAGATCCAGCACTTTCGAGAGAAATCATCAACAAAGATCACATAATACTTGTGCTTTCTTTGTAGAAACTGCGAAAGGACCACACACGTGTTGAACTCTCTGAGATCTTGTGACGACTATCCTTCTCGTGAAAGGTGGCTTTCACATATTTTCCCAAGGTACACCCCTTGCACTGATCTGACTACGCAAGAGTGCCCTTAGGAAGCCCAGTAGAAATATGCTGCAGGATCTTCAAAGCTCCATGGTGAAGGTGGCCCAATCGCCTATGCCACAGTTCGACCTCATCATCTCGACTCACAACTTCTCCCGCCTTGCATGCCATTGCTGCGCAGCCATCTACTTGCAACTGATAACGGTTCTTGACTTGAACCCCTATCTTTCGGGATTCTCTAGTAGTCTTACTGCGCAGGAAGGCTTTTCCTTCGCTGAAGAACACATCATACCCCTTGTCTTCCAACATCGCCACAGAGATCAGATTCTTCATCAATCCTAGAACATGCAAAACTTCCTTCAATACGAAGGGTTTACCAGACTCCCTCTCAAAGGAAATGGTACCGATACCGGTCGCACTGTATCTACCATCATCGCCCATCTCGATGTGCACTCCAAGATCTTTTTCTTCCAGATCTGAAAATATATCTCGATCTCCTGTCATGTGAAATGACGCACCACTGTCCAAGAACCATACTGATCCCATTACACTTGAGACCAAGCATGCGATCAGTGAAAAATCCAGTTCGAACTGGGAGGCCAATGCCTCTCCCGCTGCAGATCCAGCAGCCTTCTTATTTTTCTTCTTCCGCAGACAATTTGTGGCATAGTGTCCGTGCTGGTGACAGTGAAAACAATTCACCTTGGACATGTCTTGCTTCTTGCCTTTCGCACCAGACTGAGAAGCTTTGTTGCTCTTCCCCTTCTTTGCTTTGGCAACCAAAGCACAATTTTCTTCATAAGATACCTTTGATGAAGATCCGTCCCTGGTAGTCCACCTTATCTCCTCTTGCATGAGATCCGCCCAAAGTCGCTCCCATCCCGACAACTTATCTCGACCATTGACAGAGTCCTGATAGGAATGCCAAGCTTTCGGAAGACCAAGGAGAGCCAGGTCCACCAAGTTCTCTTCATCGACAGTCACCCCCACACTTCCCAGCTCATCTTTGCATTGAGTGAACTTCGTGAGGTACTTGGCGATACTGTCGCCTTTCTCCATCTTAATGTTTCTGAGTTTATCCTTGAGCGTCAGCTTCCTTTGGTCGCTCTTGCTCTGGAATAGATCTGTCAAAACTTTCCACATCAAATATGGAGAAGCTTTTCCATGCAGGCTGGATACAATGTGATCCTTCACGCCCTCCAATAGAATCCTTCGACATTTCGCCATCTTCTTTTGCCAAGCCTCAACTTCAGCAGGATCAGTAGGCTTTTGGACATCCATATCTACGAACTCCTTCAGCCCATTATCTTCTAACACTACCTCCATCCAATCTTTCCATGCAACATAATTCGAACTGCCTTCAAGGGCATATTCGAGTCGCAAACCGTTGAAAGACATTTTCAACTTTGGCACCAAGAAAACAATCTGCTGCAAAATTCAAATTCCAAGCTCAAAACTCAACTGCTTCTGGATCTGTGAGAAAAAATTATTTCTAGCACAGAGATTGACTGTATGGGCATTTACTGGATATATCACCTTTCATAGAAAGGATGGATCCAAAGGCTACCTGGCCCGATACAGACTCTGTCTACCGAAATAAAATTTGTAATAGATCCTGATGATCAATTCACTCCGATACCATGTAGAAATTTGCTGAATAATGAAGATTTATCCACTGAGATTATCCTGATCATACACTAATTCGAATTCATGTATAACACATAACCTCTTCTACAATCGATCATCAATATGCGGAAATAGAAACAGTCGCATGCGCACATAAACACAATATGTAATGGGGAAAGCTTATAGCTGAAAACCCCCATCTATTTTGTATATTATAATAGAAGAGAACATGTAACAATCTCAGTACAATACTCCTCACAAGTACTCAGTACTGTCTCCAAAAGTTACACACAAACTAGCTCAGTTTTGAACAAGTCACAGGTTCAAAACTCATCCAATAATTTCCTGCCTCTATTGCGCAATCCAAGTTGGTTCAATGAGAGATCCAAGTTTGAATCTCCTTGGCTTCAACTGCACAATCATCATTGGCAATCTCCTCCAATGCTTGTGCAAATCTCATGCACAACTGTTGTTGCAACTAATAGCAAACTCACCCTTTCATCTAACTCTTCCACTGGTCTTCACTGAACTGTCCATGCACTGTAGTAAACTGATGTGTTCTTGAGTTGAATAATGAGTTAATAATTAATGAATTAAATAATATTTAATTCACTCCACTCATTACTAGTGTATTAGCCAGTTAAACTAAACACAACTAGTTCAACTAAGTTAAACCGAACACAACTCCACCAACTGTCTCATCAAATCCACCAAACTCTGCCACTGAAGTTCTAACTGAAGTCAACCATGCATGAGCTCACCAAACCCCTAGGAATAGTGTAATTCCTTCTGTCAGGTACATGGGCCACATCCGTAGCTCCAACTGAAGTGTTGTAAGAGAATAAACTGAAGTTTAGAGTCCAAATATTATTAAGGGCTAATAATATTTGGTGACCTATTTTAGACGGGCGATCTAAAAATAGATTCGGCTATATGTCTAAAAATAGAGGTCCATCTATTTTTACCAACTCGACCAATCATCCAAGAATAGCATACGGCAACTCCTAGACCATGCTCCATATGTCTAAAAATAGACATAGTCTAAAAATAGACTTTGCGCCAAAAATAGCCTGCGGGCCCACTTAGTGAAGGCGACTTCATTTCACTAAGCTCCATCATCTTGTTTCATTTTCAACATCTTTAGCCTAGTGAATAAATCATTACATACCATTTTTTTTTGTTTTCTAATTCTTTTATTTCTTGAGTTTTTTTTCATATATTATTTTCTTTCTAAATGTGAGGCTCCTTGAGCTTTCAAAAGATATGATTGATATGATAGATTTCTCATTATTTGGTATTAGATTCTATATCCAAGATTCCTCTTTTAATATAAATATTTTTTTCTTTGAAGGCTACCCCAACAAAATCTCCTTTTGTGTTTATTTAATAGGTTCTTCAAATATTCTTACTATCTACCTTTATTTCTTTGTATTTTGTGATCCCTTGCATTTTCATGTTAAGGGTTTATACATCATGGTGTGGAATAGTGCTATAACTATTTAGTATATATATTTTTCCGTATAAGGGACTCTTTGTTAAGGAGTAAATTTTTTCCTTTTTAGTGAAAGCAAACATAGTATGAATAATTTGTTAGATTGTCTAAATGATAATGTTGGAAAAGCTTGACAGTAGCTTTAGCTTTCATGTTGTTTTCTCCTTCATGTTATTTTCACCATGGTTTTCTATTTAGGAACTTTGTTTTAATATTTTTCAAACTTAACTATGAAAAATACCTCCTTGCAACATTGATGGCTTCCTATTTGTATAAATTTATATGATGAATTCATCATTTATGGACATATTTATTGATTTTGGCATAAATTACATCTTTCTTGTCTTGTGGTATGAGAAACCAAATGGATCTCCTTTGGTTTCATTTTTAATTTTCCTCTTCCTTGAATGGATGCCTAAAAGCATAATGATATCCATGGATTGCATCTCAATGGAAACACAACCTCAATGACCTTTTCCATTCCTATCTAGCATTCAAAACCTATGACCCCAAACAAACCCCTTCTAAAATGACACACCTAAACTCCTCATTATGGTGACTAATATCACCCTGAATCTCATTGTACTCTCCATTCAATGTGAACATATGTATTAAATAAGCATGGGCCTAGAAGGCTTCCAACACTGTGTTCATTAACCCTCAATAGCCAAATTTCCTTGATAGGAATGCCTTTGGTTGCTTAGGCCCCGTTCAAGTTGTACATTTCTACAATAAACATTGTGCTAGAATGCCTCCAAAAAAATCTTGTTCATTACTCCTCAATATTAAAACTATCTCCATAGGAATGCATTTGGTCCCATCTTCCATAAAGCTTTTTATAATGCATTTTCATTATTTGAAATGGTTTTGTCCAAGATATCCAACTTGTATGCACATCAACTCAATTGGAATATCATGTGAGAAGGTGATATAGTTTCCTTGGAAGCCACATATTTTCTATTTATGACAACGTGATGTAGACGAAAAATAATATCAACGTATTGTTGTTTGGATTAGTAATTTTCTAAGCTTATGGGTTGTTTCCTACAAGAAAGAGAGAGAAGTGGTATATGTTTCTTCATACCCAATTTATGTTTAAACAACCATGTTTACCACAAACTTGATAAATTGCAATAATCGATGTTCACATTCAAGCTGAGACACATGGTGCATAGTTTTTAGATGGCATTATTTGAGTCAACTCATGTGTATCCAACACACTTTTCCTCCAACCTTCCTCTAGCTATTTGTTTCAATTTCGTACACCAATTTTCATAAAGGCTCCATCCTCATGGCTCTTGTGCAAGGCATTTTTTTTTATCCCGCACATCCTTTTGTAAGATAATAATAGTTATATTTCTTACGTAAGAATGCACTACTGGATTATAAGTTTGTATTTCAAGTGTTATATGAGATGCTAAGTTTTGCATATGATTAGTTACAAATACCATTATATATATGTTTCATAGATTTTAAATTTCAATGGAGTTTCTTTGGAAAAAAAGTAAACTAGACATGGTGTCATTATTTCAATGTGAAACTACCACACCAATGAGTTACCTAGACCTATATTTTGTTACAAAATATTGGTTAATGTAGCTTTATGGTCTAGACATATTCTCTTTCATGCATTTCTAGGATCTGTAAGGCCTGCCCTGCAACTTTATTGTTATTTGTGGTCATTCCAATTTTCATTGGCTTATTTCCCAACTAGAATAATAATGTTCAACATTGATTTGGTTCCTCAGAGAGCACCCTCCCATATATATTTTCTTGGAGGCTAGCCTTGGATACCTTAAGGCCTACATCCCTAACCTAGTTTCTCTTAGGAATCTTGCTAATTTTATTTAGCAAAGTAATCAAACAACATGATTCTTTCCCATATCATTTACTAGATTTCATTATATTTCTCCAATACCCACCTAGACTTCTTAGTTACGAAACATTTACGGTTTTTGAAGGATATGCCCCAATTGTAGAGTAAAAATTATTTCAAATTAGGTTCCCTTGCCTTTGTAACCACATTAAATTCTTATCTTAAATTTCACATATGTTCCTTTAGGTGGAGGCTCGCTGTCCCAAATTACGTAACTCATGTTGGTTCCCTAGATATTTTCTCTTCCACCCGCCTTTAATTTTATAGATCACTTTGTTTCCATGAAGATCCACTCTCCTATTGAGTGCTAATTTTATGATCATGCTAGCTCTTCAAGCCATCCTTCATCATGATGATTCCTTAGATAGATGCTCTTTCAACCACCTCACATCATGGTACTTCCATAGAGATACGCTCTTCCACCAATTCCAATTTGTAGATCTATTTCTTTGGAGGCCATTCTCCAACCTAGATAATTTTGGCATATAACAATGGGTATCAAGAGGATTTTGAGTCTAGGCTAACTACTCTTCTAAGTTGCTCATATTCTCTTTTAACTCAGCATCCATTCAAAACAATCTTCTTCATGACCTTTCTATTCTTGTGGATGTTGCCTTCCAACTTAAATCCTTTCACATGCCACACTTGGGTTTCTTTTGTGGTCCACACATTCACATAAAAGTATTAGTGAAAACACCTCCATTCCTTTTGTGGTCTACACATTCACATAAAAGTATTAGTGCAAACACCTCCATTCAAGTTCCTTTAGGACTCCACACTGTTATCTTGCTACCAGATTACAATAGTAGCAACATTGAGTACCAACTATATTTTTACTTTAGGTTATCTTGAAGTCTTCTCCTCCACCATAGCTACTTATTTTAGTATAACACCTTTCACTTTGGTTCCATCGTTTCTAGAAAATCACAACAACTATTAAATTCCCATTGAAAAAAAAATTATTTTTAAAAGCCAACTAACATTTATATTACATAATAACACCACTCTCATTCATGTTATTTTCTCATGAAACACTATATAAAACAAGGCATGGTTCCTCCATACTTACTACTAGTTGAGTATTATACTTTAATAATTAATAATTAATATTTAATACATATTAACAAGTATTAATTAATATTTAGTCTTTTATAATATTGGGTTAAATAAAATTTTATAATGCATTTAACCAATCCATCATGAAAGATAAATTTCAAATTTCAAAATTACAATAAACAATTTTATCGTAATATTTTTAATTTTTCATTATGAATTTTAATTAAAAATAAAATTTAACACAATTACTTATAATTTGGTCCTTATACTACATTGAACCAATAAACCATGAAAGATAGATTTGCAAATTTTATAATTACAATAGAACATTTCTATCACGATATTTTTATTTTTTTATTATAAATTTTAACAAAAAGCCAATTTTAAAACAACGATATAAAATTCAAATTTGTTTTTACATAATAATAATTTATCGTCATTTGAACGGTAGGAGAGAGAGTTGTATCTAAGAAATACGCAAACCATCTTCACACTCAAAGTGCTTGGTAATACCTAGATATGACCAACCTTTCGATCACTTCATCCTATTTGCCTCCTTTTGATCCACTTTCACATATTTTCTTTTTTCTACCAAGTTTCCCATGTTAAAGGCTTTGTCACAAAGAATGACCATGCCGGAGCATCTTTCACCTCGTTCCCACATTAGGGCAACCATTCTCACATGCATTGGGGCAGCCATTCTCACACGCATTGGGCCAGCCATTCTCACACACATTGACCATGCTAGAGCCTTTCTCACCAACTTTGACCATGCCAAATTGAAGATCATGCTCTAATTTGCAACTTTGTGAAAATAGCTTATTAACATCTTTAACCTTCAATGGTTCTTCCCTATAATGGATCCACACATACACAAATATGCTCCAAGAAAACAAATTAAAAAAATGTGATGTAAAGGTTGCAAACAAAACACACTTCAAAGATTTGTCGTCCAAAAAAGATACACCTAGAAACAAAATCAATATTGTAGTGAGATTAGTTTTTTTTCCTATACCATGAAATTATTTTACAAATGTAATCCTCTTAATAATACATTAAGATACATAAAAACAATGCAACAAAAATGACATTTATAACAATATATATCAACCATGAAACAAAACCATATAGTACTATAATTATTTAATAAATAAGAAATAACAAAATAAACCAAACAAAATGCCAATTCTCAATATATATAATGTGAGAATATGACACTTACATATAACAATGTAATAACTTTAAAATTATAACATCACACACTCAATAACACATACCATTTTTAATGAACACGAGGCATGTTAATGGTACACATACTTAATATATATAACAATGGCTACACATAACTCCAAAACAAAAAATCATGGTAATAAAACTTGTGTGGAGTACATCATGGGTATATGTAATATGCAGCTTTAGATTGAGGAGATCTCCGTGTGAAGGGAGTGATTTGAATGGAATGTGGGTGTCTATGGAAGCATTAGAAAAGTAAGAAAATATAACAGAGCAATGAATAGATGCATGAAAGAGCAAGTATTCATATCTGAAGAAGAGTCTCCTAAAATGAAACTATCAAACCAAAGAATTAAACAAAGGAGGCTGCATCGCAGCTAGTCCCTGTTGTTATGTAAGTAAATGCTTGACAGTAACAGTAAAACCAGAATTATAGTAAAACCAGAACTTTGTAAGTAAATGCTTGACATAAATAGTAAAACCAAAAAGAAAAACAAGCTATATTTTCGGTGCCAAAGGCTCTAATTGCATTCTCTGCATCCTCTCATTACAAGTATCGTGAGGTTATCACTTGCTCTACATTATTTACAAATAAATTGACTGGCTCAAGCATTGTGAGGTTATCACTTGCTCTACGTTATTTACATCTTAATCGACTATTTCAAGTGGATCATAAATGTCTAAGTGCTACTAGGCATGAGTAGATCGAACAGTAGCACCACCAGCATCTCGTCCATATCCATATCCCGTATATAGAGATCAATAAGAATATCTACTAGCAGTAGCAGTTCTTGGACCAGTAGCATACCTTCTAGTTCAAAAGACTGTTGGTCCAGCCATTGATGATGTAGTTTATCATAATCGTGATCTAGTTCCAGATGATCCAGGTGGAGACCCAGATCGAGACCCAGATTCTTATGTTCCAGAGCATCTGTCAATTAATTCGATGACTCCGCCATTGATTCAGTTGGTGAAGAAGTCGATAAAGCCTCATAAGGGACATGAAGCGTTAAGCTTTCTCCTCAAATTCAATCAAAGAAGAAAGACACGAGTGATAAATAAAAATCAATTGATGTTTTGATTCTTTTGCTTAGATTTGACAGCAACCGGATTTGAAAACAACAGTAAAACTAGAAATATGTAAGTAAATGCTTGACAATAAAACCAAAACAAACAAAAAAAAACTAAACTCTATTGCCGGGTTGGTACATGCCACTCAACCAATACTAGTATTTACATTAAAAACCTGTGATTACTAAGCAATACTACTTTTTTTTACAGACTATGATTCTTATATAAATAGAGAAAGCCAGTAGTTAATTTGTTGTACTGGCTAAACATTATAAATAATACAACATAGACTCCTGGTCTGTTGTGCCCACTAAGCATTACAAATAATACAAGTAATAATGCAACATAGATCCCTGGCCTACTATGCCCACTAAGCATTACAAATAATACTAGTATTTTTTTTTCATTGACGTCTGGATCCTAATATATTTAGTGTTGTGCTAGATAAACATTTTAAATAATATAAAACATGATTGGTTATTACCTGCAGTAGGAAAATTAGTTTAAAGGTGTTTTCATGGACTACAAGTGTCAATGGCTTACTAATATCTCTAGGCTTCCCGGGTTGAATAGTGTACTATAATATTCCAAAATTTGCATGCAGTAAATTGGAATATTAATTTTTGCTTATATCATCTAGGAGGTGAATAAAATGGGTAAAGAGACCCATGATTAGGAATAAAATCCCTCACAGTGTGAAAGGGATCATTGTAGCAGCTTATTTTGCACCTTCCAGTGTGAAAAGGGGCAATTTGCATGAGAACAAGGTCAAGTTTGACCAAGTCAACAGCGCTGCCTAAGAGGGTGTGGCTTGCTTGGGAAGACAACGCAGTTTGAGAGGGAGAAAGATTATTTGTGGAAGAAACCCAAATGTGTGGGGTCCAGGGCAAAGAGGCATTCACTTGCATAGAATGAGGATGAGGCAGCCATAGTGAGACATCTTTGAGCATTTGATTATTTGTCTATTTAGACTATTTGCAGTCTCTGGTTGTTCAGCTGAGTTATAGTGCTACTTAGCACGAGGGATTCCTGCTTAATATTTCCTCTGCTTCTTGAGAGGCCTCTTGAAGGATTTCACTTCATTTTCTCCACATCTTGGCTCAAGGCCAAAGCCACTTCTTCAGTCACTATGTTATTTCTACTGAAGTATAATGTAGTGTTGTTGGGCGTTGTAGTGGAGGGGTTCCACAACACCGTTCCTTCTCTCATATTTTAGAGGAGGGAACTTATATTCCTTGGGAAGGTTAGTAAGGAAGGTTTCTGAGCTGATTTGCATATTTTGGCATCAGGACAAACATCTCCCATCATCAACAACATAGTCCCTTCACTAGACTGTGTTATTTCAGTGAGTACATGCAGTGAGGGTTTGCACCATCTTCTTTGAGGAAGAGATTTTTAGTGCTAGGATCAACCTTGCACTTGGGAGGTCCATTGGATGAGGTTTTATTCAGATTGTGCATCTTACTCAGCCATCTCCATATTATTCCAGTTTTTAGTTGTAGCTGCTGCCCAGCAACTCTGACATTTCTGCATATTTTCCATTTGTACATGTATTGCAGCCAATCCTTTTAAGGATTGTGTATTATTGTTGTATTGTTATTTTCAGGGGTTGAGAGCTTGATCCCCCTCATTTATTGAGCTGATATTGTCATATCATTCTGTTATCATGTATTTTGTTGCAGTGTCTCCAATGAATTGCATTATTTTAACCATATGACATTCCTGCCTAGTAGTGTTGCTATATTGTCTTGTACATGTCTCATTGAGGCTTTCATTGCCCAGCTTGAGTGATTGATTCCTCAAAGAATTTTACACATTTTCTGCTATATTATACATTGGTTGGCTATCTACTACTTCAAGTGTGCAGACTTCATAAAATAACGTTGTTTCTCCATTTCATGTTCATGTATTGTTGCAGTCCCTTCATCGGGCACTTTTTGAGGACATCTAAGTGTGGGAGATCTGTTTAACCCACTTAGAAGGATTTCTTTGGAGCCTCCTCTTTTATTTAGCACTTAGACACATTGTTCTCAGGGATCTAGGTCTTGGTTTCAATTACTGTAGCAACCATTATTGGAAAATGCGTTTTCCAGTCATGCCTTGCTAGATGTTCCAGATTTGGAATATTACAGTGGTATCAAACCTGCTTTCTTGGCTCAGCCTATGAGTCTCAGCCAAATAATATTAGAAGATTGAAGAGGATTGGTTTTATTTCATCATATTTCAGATCCATGAAGAACCTCCTCAAGGAGAATAAGTAGAAAGAAGAGGAAGAACCCTGCACTTCCTATTCTCATCAAGGAGATAGAGAGGTAAGTAGGAAAAAGACTCCATATTTTGGAGAAGAGAAAGAGGATAAGCTTACAAAGCTTCTTCCTAAATCTGTACATAACATTCATGATTATTTCAAAAATATCCGGAGGGAGATCTATGAAAAATTTCCAAGAGGGTTTGAATCAAAAGCAAACTCTAGATTGACATATGAAGAGTGTGAGCTAGTAGTTGCACACCCTAATACACATGCAGTCACATGCCCAGGATTGCCGGAAGAGAGAGGGAAGGAGAAAAATAGGTTGCTAGGAGGGAAAATCTTAGTAATTTCCTGAAGGAGTATGAGTCTCAAACTCAAAAATTCTAAGATCATCTCATTTTTTCAGAGTTTTGCAAGATGAAGGTGAAAGGAAGAGAGAAGCAAGATATATTTCATCTATCTACCTTTGAGGGTTGACATACATGTTCAGCCAAATATTGGGTGGAGGAGTTAGATAACTTGTTGCAGCAGCACCACATTCTTGAATATGAAGCCATCAAAGTTGCAGCGCTGCATTTGAGAGGTAAGGCTTATGCCTGGTGGATCTTTGAATCCTTTTCTTTGAAAAATGTAAAAATTGCATATTATTCAAGTTTCTCTAAGGCATTAGTGAAAATATTTGATAGAGGGATTCATGAGACACACATGGTGGGAATAAACAAGAAAACTCAAATAAAACCCTTGCATGAGAACAAAGTACCATCTCAAAAATCCATGGAAGAGGCTGAAAACTTGCACCATACTTTTCCGGAAGAAGGACTTCCATCTCACACCTTTGAGCAAGGAAGCATGGTGATCTCTTTTCCAGAGAAGGATCCAATCATTGGAGGTTTTCCCATACATGTTGCAGAGATTGAGGGCAAAAATGTTGTTCCATCTAGAGATTATCTAGTGCCTCATGCAGAGGGAGGAGGAGCTCTTGCTCCAAGTAGAGGGATGCTTGCATCTTTGCAAGGAAGTCCCCAGGATCTCATGTGTGGAGATCAAGGCACAACTCATGTTTTACATGTGCCATTTTTTAGGAGGTGTGGAACCATGGAGACACAAGGAGGAGGTAGGGAGAAGATCCAACATCATGATATGAGGAGTATACATCCCTATTCATTTCTGGAGGTTGATGCACCTAAGAAGGTGATTGGATTGCATAGTGGAAGCATGGAGAATTATTTCCATTCATTTATTCAGTCATCTCTTGATGATGATGTCTCATTGAATGAAGAAATTTTACGGGGGAGACCACTGGATTAGCAGAGGAGGATGGATGCTTCACCAGTTGAAGCACCACTCAATGATTTCAGAAGAGTGGGAACCTTGGGAAAGCTTGATACAGTGCTAGGAGTCTGGGGTAGACTCAAAGAGAGAGAGAGCATTCTCTCAACATCAGTATCACCCACTTTCATTTCAGATTCCGTGCTGTGGCAGAAGCAGCAGGGGAAGGATAGTAACCTTCCAACTTGCATCTTTGGCATGAGAGATGTCAAAGAAGATAGTGACCATATGACAGGTGCTCTTCATGAGAGATCATCATCACTGTCACTATGGAGGATAGATCCATATTGGAACTCCAAACTATTGGTGGAGTACTCCAAGGATCTCCATACTTACAGGATATTGGATGGCCAGTTGCACTTGGAGGAGTATTCAGTCAGAGATAGGGTCATCTTCTATCAGGGTAGGATCTTCTTATCTGGAGCTTCCAAGCTCAAGGAGAAGTTGCTACAAGCAGCTCATGAGGATTTCCTTTTCTTCCCCACTTGTTCTATGAGAGCATACCACACCATCATGGAGGGGTATTTTTGGGAGGGCTTTGAGGAGGATATATATCAGCATATAGGTAGATGCATGGATTACATAGAGATGGAGGAGTTAGCACAACCACCTTTATTCTCTTTGAGGATGAGGGGGGACTCATCTATGAGCCACTCCATTAGGGTATTCATTATTATTTACATGATTATTTGTACAATATATATATGCATCCCTTAACCATACATGTTCAGGATGATGCTCCAAGGAGGAGCATTCTTTTTTCTAGACCACATGGTTTAGATGAGGCCATAAGCATGATTGATGGCCATTCCCTAGGAGGACTTGGGGAAAAGAGATATTATGGAGGGAATGTTCATTCTACACCATGCATCATTCACTTCCTCCAAACTTATGAGGAGATTGGAGCAGTAGGAAAGTGGTTGAGAAGCCACACTTTTTATTAGTCTTTATTGTAGTTGAGGGTAAAGCTGCGTTGGTTGCATTTGAGGGACCATTGTACTTCTCACTTGTTACACATGGTAGCAAGCATGATTCTCATTTTCTCCCTATGGCTCTATTGTTTCTGTCTTTATGAGGAGCATGATTGGGAGAGAGACACATTCGGTGAATGTGTCCTTTGAGGGAGGAATTCCTCACACTTTTTGCACTACATGTTCTAAGGGGAGCATGGGACATGGTATGGTTACCTTAACAACACAATTTTCACTTTATGAGGGGAGCCATATAATGGATGAGATGCCATATGTTGATGAATTCCAACTCATCATCTATGGGGATATGTGGGCTAGCATGATTTGCAGCATTCGAGGAGAGATATTTGGAGATCTAATCATCATCTTGCCACTTGAGGGAAACCTTATTGCAGCCCAGGATCAACAGACACTCTACACTAATCATAAGTGGAGAGATGGATAGCGTGGGGTAGGCTACATTGTCTACCATGTGCAGATTTTCATCCCACCTACTTTGTCGGAGCCAAAGGTGGAGGAAAGTTTCCAAGAGTTGCTTAGTTGGGAGGTGACTCATTTTTCATGGCTCATAGCTTGGAGATGGAGGATCCATATGGGAAAGATAGTTCCCATTATATTTCAGATCCCATTCTTCAAAGGGACCTCTAGACATCAGCTTGTTATCCTCTTGAGTATCTCACCTTTACATGATGATGGCTTGATAGCTGACTTACATGCTGGGGAGGAGCAGTGTGTGGACTTGATTGATGAGACAACATCACTTCATTTGGAGGAGATAATTATACATGGATGCTACAGGGAGAGGAGAAGAAAAGAACTCAGTCTATCCTTGCACTTGCTTGAGGACAAGCAATCTTTGAGAGGGGAGGACTGTAATATTCCAAAATTTGCATGCAGTAAATTGGAATATTATTTTTTTCTTATATCATCTAGGAGGTGAATAAAATGGGTGAAGAGACACATGAGTAGGAATAAAATCCCTCACAGTGTGAAAGGGACCACTAGAGCAGCTTATTTTGCACCTTCCAGTGTGAAAAGGGGAAATTTTCATGAAGACAAGGTCAAGTTTGACCAAGTCAACAACGCTGCCTAAGAGGGTGTGGCTTGCTCGGGAAGATAGCGCAGTTTGAGAGGGAGAAAGATTCTTTATGGAAGAAACCCTAATGTGTGGGGTCCAGGGCAAAGAGGCATTCACTTGCATAAAAGGAGGATGAGGCAGCCATAGTGAGACATCTTTGAGCTTTTGATTATTTGTCTGTTTAGACTATTTGTAGTCTCCGAATGTTCATCTGAGTTGCAGTGCTGCTTAGCACAAGGGATTCCTGCTTAGGATTTCCTCTCCTTCTTGAGAGGCCTATTGAAGGATTGCACTTCATTTTCTCCACATCTTGGCTCAAGGCCAAAGCCACTTCTTCATTCACTGCGTTATTTCTGCTGCAGTATAACGTAGTGTTGCTGGGTGTTGTAGTGGAGGGGTTCCACAACATCGTTCCTTGTATCATCTTTCAGAGGAGGGAACTTCTATTCCTCGGGAATGTTAGTAAGGAAGGTTTATGAGCTGATTTTCATATTCTGGCATCAGGCCAAACATCTCCCATCATCAACAATGCAGTCCCTTCACTAGACTATGTTATTTCAGTGAGTACCTGCAGTGAGGGTTTGCACCATCTTCTTGGAGGAAGAGATTTTCAGTGCTAGGATCAGCCTTGCACTCGGGAGGTCCATTGGACGAGGTTTGCTTCAGATTTTTCATCTTATTTAGCCATCTCCATATTATTCTAGTTTTGAGTTGCAGCTATTACCCAACAACTCTTACATTTCTGCAGATTTGCCATTTGTACATGTATTGCAACCGATCCTTCTAAGGATTGTGTATTATTATTGTATTGTTATTTTCAGAGGTTGAGAGCTTGCTCCCTCTCATTTCTTGATCTGATATTGTCATACCATTTTTTTATCATGTATTTTGTTGCAGTGTCTCCAATGAACTGCATTATTTTAGCCATATGACATTTATGCATAGCAGTGTTGCTATATTGTCTTGTACATGTCTCATTGAGGCTTTAATTTCCCAGCTTAAGTGATTGATTCCTCAAAAAATTGTACACATTTGTTGCTATATTATACATTGGTTGGCTGTCTACTACATATGTGTAAAATTCATAAAATAACATTGTTTCTCCACTTCATGTTCATGTATTGCTGTAGTCCCTTCATCGGGCACTTTTTGAGAACATCTAAGTGTGGGAGATATGTTCAACCCACTTAGAAGGATTTCTTTGGAGCCTCCTCTTGGATTTATCACTTAGACACATCGTTCTAAGGGATCCAGGTCTTGGTTTAAATTCCTGTAGCAGCCATTACTAGAAAATGCGTTTTCCAATCATGCCTTGCTAGCTATTCCAGATTTAGAATATTACAAATAGAGAGTAATTGCTTCCCGATTTTCCTAAGCTTACCCATAGATGAAAATATAGATCTCTAGATGTGTCTCGTTAAGTCAGAATTATTTTGTGATGTTATCTTTGGATGTGCCTCATTCGTTAAGGCTGTAAGGAAGCTCAGATATCTGGAATTTAGCCCAGGGAAAATAAAAAGGTTTGCTGCCCACCCAGGATTCATTGGGAAAGGGATCCGGCTCACTATATAATAATAAGAATACTTGCTTTCTTTACCTATTACATTATGATATTATACTTTGAACTGGCTGGAGGAAAATCCAATAAGACCGATCTACCTTTACGCCATCACTCACCGAGGATGATAGCCTCAGGTTCTAGAGCCAGGTTGGATAGGTTTCCTATGATTCATAGCCAAAGCTTTCCCACCCACAGCCAAATATCTCCAGCCCAATCCATCCATATCGCTAGTAGGAAAAAAAAGGAAGATAAGTGCCCTGGTGTGGTTAGGATCTTTCGTTCGAAGAATAGAACTATAAATATGGGGAACTAGGCCACTTTCTTGAATACTCTGGTCTGGTAGGAGAGATCTCCCATCCGGATTCATTCGTGGAGTCTAACAACAAACCGATTTATATATTGTGCCTATGACCAACCAACTTATGCATGGGACTTGGGGAAAGATACATGGAGGAATATATTATGTAATGAAGTCTTCGCCGGGGCTCAAAATAGTGAAGTAAGGAAAGGGGAAATCGGTACTTCCCCCAATCCTGGTGAACACTTGGATCTATGAAATACCGGCTATTCATTGCTAAACAACCTCAAATTAGAGGAAGTTGTCTCATATTGTCCAACCAGCACCACACTTTTTGGTATGCCCACAAGCCCGAGACTAGGTCTTCCCAGCACCGGGTGTTGTTTGAGATCAAAAAAGGAATTATATATCATATGAACTGGAGAAAGTTCTCTATCTTTAGTCCCGTGCCTTCTTAAGCCTGAGTCAATGGCATTTTTTTAAGAGACTCTCTTAGTTCAACAAGCATGAAGCTGCTGCATGAACAACCCTATGGACTGTATAGAGTTCAAGCCAAAGAGTGTCGGTAAGTGAATTCATATCATTACAAATTGAAATGGCACAGTTAAATGTAGAGATGCTATATTATATATTAATGTATCTATTGATCTAGAGATTTCAATATTGATCTCGTATTCTTCTATTTCCTTCTGAACTCAATAACTATTGGGACTTGGGACTACTCAGAGTTGCACTAATTATAAGTCTTATCATTTAAGGAACAACTATTTATTCTATATAAATTATAAAATTAATTTATATCTATTATTATCACTAAATCTCATTTCATTCTAATAACATATAGTGAACTACATCTAATAGCATATAGTCTTAACTAGTTTCATATTTCAGAAGGCAAAAAGAATAGTTCCAGACTAATAGCATTGATACAAAGCAGTTCAATTTCAGAAGGCAGAAAGAATAGTTCCAGACTAATAGCATTGATACAAAGCAGTTCAATCTGACTTTATTTTCAATAATGGGACACAACTGGAATTATATAGTTATAAGTACTACGGTTAAGGATAAAGTAGTAGAGCTCAATCAAAATAGTGGATGACCCAACCGACACCGAGATAATATAGTTATTGTGCTCGTCCCATTCATGGTCCCTATTCCTTGAAACATCATAGGCGTTCTAACTTCCAGGGCTCTGTTTAAGATATGGGAAAGCATACTGAGGCTTAAAAGCAAAGATATGGGAATTTTACAGGGATTGGTACCGAGATGACCGAAATATTTTCCAGTGCGAAAGCCCCATTTTCCCAGGTGCGCTAGTTTATAACGTATACATGCAATATCATTATATGTTAAAATGTATAGATGCCATGCAATATCATTATATGTTAAAACATAGAGATGCCAGTCTCATCATAAAGTTGTAATGCTGCCTAACCAAGTATTTTAACTAACTTCTATGGAACTTACGACACTTTGAAGATATGAAAAGTCTAGAAACTCCTCTCCATACCATACCAGTCGAGATTGAATCCAACTCCCCATTCCAACTCATGAGGTTGGGGCCTAACCATTCAGGGAAAAATGCTCTTCTAGTATCTAGTGCTTCCAGGTTTTCAGCGTAAAAAGATAGCAGGATTATTCCAACTCCCGAGGTTGGGGCCTCACCGTTATGGGATACTGCTCTTCTCTTATCCAGTGGGTTTCTTTAGACACGACACCAGACATGCACACAACCATGTGGTGTGGCCTTTATATAAGCCCTTGTATAATACTACAAACATTCTAAAGCAAATCAACATTCATAAAAATTTAATGTTTATTGATTAATGTCAACATTACTTTCCTAAGGAAAGTAGAAATTAAATACATAATGTCAATGAATACATAATATAACTTTTTGAATGCATAATATAATATTTTTCCTCGAGAAGAGGCTAATAAGATGATAAAACATCGTATTGGAGGTACAAATTTTGAATCAATTTGATAGGTTAAATAAATTCAATAGCCACAATAAAATAATTAATTTAATACCTAACAAGAGCATCAAGGCATAAAAATTTAGGTTAAAGATATACAAAGCTAATGCTAGCCCATAAAAACGATTACTAATAGCCCCTGTCGTGACGACAGGGACTAATAACACACCATTCAGAAAATCAATTGCAAATCTATGCTAAGAGTGAAATGCCAGGATGCTACCCAAATTGAGTGGCCCTTCAAAACATGGACAACTCACATGGAGAGAGTAATTAAATCATTAATATGAAAAAAAAACTCAACTGTTGAATCTTCATTACAAAAAACTTCAGCTTTAGTTTAGATATGAAAGCTCAAATTGATTAAAAAACAAACTTAAAAAAAAAGTGATGCCATAATTTCTCTTTGCATCCCCTCTTCTCACATATGCTGCAAAGATTTGTTTATAATACAATGTAAAGGAAGTGATGGCCAAAGAGATTACATCAACTTCCATGGAAATATCACTCCCGTACTATAATTAAAATAACAAATAATATTTAAAAATGGTCTTGTTATGATTTGGGAGTGTATTATATTATCTTTGGAGATGGAAATGATGCCACTTTGATACTTGTTTTGGATATTTTCCACCTCCACCTTTGGATATTGCATATGGGTAGCAAGGAAGAGTAAGAGAGGATATTATGGGGGATGCCTTGAGGGATGAAAATTATTTTGAGAAGATCAGGCAAATCCATATACAAGTACATGAGACACTATAAAAGTTATAGGAAAAATATAAGGGAAGAAATGATCAACATAGAATCGAGAAGTTGTTCAAGGTGGGAGACAACATATGGTCATAGTTGAATAAGGAGACGCTACAAGATCTCATTAAAAAATAAAGGCTTTATCATATGGTTCCTTTAAGATATTGGAAAATGTGGTAGATAATTACTATAGACTCATTCTACATCCATACATGCATATTTATTAAAATTTGAATGTAGAGAATCTAAAACTCTATGAGCCTTCCATGTCAGATCAGGAAGAGGAACAAGTCCTACATTTTTTCGAGGATTTAACACGAGACACTCAAGAATAATTGATAGAAGACACATTTTTTTAGAAGAGGTACAAAAATATGAGACAAAGGAAACATGACCTTTGGAAGATTGGGTTGAACGGACAACTTCTAGTAAATGTTAAATGGTACAATCGAGAGAAGGTGGAGGAAATATTTCCTCACCTCATTTGGTAGAAGATTTTGAGGACCAAAATCCTCTCAAAATGTGGACATGTGATCTATATTGGATCATTATATTGTTTCTCATCCATATATATGCCTTCATAGTGGAAAATGTGGAGGAATTAGCTCATGGGACCATTTTATCAGTGGGACCCAATTTGCGAAATTGGGGTCTAAAAAATTCCGGGAACATTTTGGGACATTAAACGACCTTTCTTAGGGGTAATTTTTTTTCTCTTTAGCTCCTTAAAACCACACCTTTATTTCACATTATACACACAGATAACTTTCCAACAACATAATAATCACCTCAATAGGAGTTCGGATGCAAAATTTATGCCACTCAATAGTTGAACTTCCTGTTTTGAACACCATAATTCAAAAGGATGTTATGTTAGCCCTCATAACTCAGGGAAAAGGGGCTATCCATGTGACTATGATGAATAATTCTCTCTAAGAGTATTTATTGTAACTCTAGTTAAGAGTTGAGGTAGTCAAACCTAACCGCTACAAAACTATCAAATTGAGTTATAATCGAGCCAAAAGGAGGAAAAGGGGTTCCATTCTTTTTTAGGGTAATTATTCCATAGATGAGAAAGTAACCGAGAGGGATAGGGAGAGAGCACACATAGAGAATTTGTGCATTGTAGCAGCCCACATGCCACGTGCCTTACTTTTTTGCACTTGCACCCATTTATATTCATAGAAAGAGAGTAGAACAGCCTCACCTTTTAATTGTGTTTTCTCTTGAAATTGTTTCCTAGGTTATACCGAGTTGCAAATCATGGTTTTGTGAGAGTTTATTTCATTGTTCTCTATTTTCTTCATAATTTTCATTTTAATGTACACACAATAAATAGTAATTTACAAAACCAAAAATCTAAAGAGAAATAAAATCTCATAGTGTAGATTTCGTATTTTTAAGTATAATTTATCAAATTTATTGTATCAAACTGTCTATTGGAAAATCCATAACAGTTTATGGATCAAATAGACATAATAAGGAAATGGGTTTTAGTGTTATCCAAAATGGTTGGTCATAAAATAGCTATTAGTGGGTTATCATATCAACATCAAATATTTGGCCTCAAATTTGGATAGGTGATCGAGACTACCATGCTAGAGTATGGTAGGTGGGAATTTAGGTGGAGTTAAAATTATTTGAGATAAGAAATAACATTGACAATGAAAGCTATATATTGTGGTAATGAAAAACTACCTTTTTCAAAAATAAAAATATTTATTTTTTATTTGCATTATCTTTAATAATCATTCTCAAATGGCATCTTTATTAGATTCCCCCCGTTTAGTAGAGGGAGAACAATAGGATGCAACATATTGAAAGATTCCCCCTGTTTAGTAGAGGGAGAACAATAGGATGAAACATATTGAAACATGGTAAGAAAGTGTAATATCTACATAAAAGCAATCCATAACTAATATATAAGTAATAAAAGTATGTCTTAACATATTTGATTTGGAACATGAGAATGTTCCTAGTTCCATGAGGGAACACTTCTAGATATTAAGAAACATTTATTATTAGTTAGCCACAAGCTTTTTATAATTTATTATTTCTTTAAACCTTTGAGATATGTATACTTAGTTTAATATTTATTTTGGGCTTGGGATTGCATATAACTAATTAAATAGATAGATTTTGCATAATTTTTAAAATGATAAATGGTCTTTAGCTTAGTGAATAAATCATTACATACCAATTTTTTTTTTTTGAGTTTTTTTTTCATATATTTTTTTTTTTTAAATGTGAGGCTCCTTGAGCTTTATAAATATATGATATGTTTCTCATTATTTGGTATTAGAGTTTATGATCCAAAATTGCTCTCTTAATATACATATTTGTTTCTTTGAAGACTACCCACCAAAATCTTTTTTTTGCTTATTTACTAGGTTCTTCCAACATTCTCACTACCTACCTTTATTTTTTTGTATTCTTTGATCCTTGCATTTTCATGTTAAGGGTTTATACGTCATGTTGTGGAATAGTGCTATAATAATTTAATATATAAAATTTTCCATATAAGAGTCTTCTTGTGAAGGATGTAATTTCTTACTTTTTCATGAAAGTAAACATAGTATGAATGATTTGTGATGTAGGAATAAACAACACACAATTCCTACCAATCAATTCATTGTAGTAAAATGTATAATTTTACTAAGGCCAAGTTTATGCACGAATTTGATGGACTTCTTCTTTATTCACCCTTTAATGACAAAGTCAAATTAATTTCCAAAAATCCCAAAATGGACTTTAGACACACATTTTCAGATTTCTAATGGCATGAAGCTCCATACTTCTTGTGCTTTTATTACTACAGCGACTGACTTCCCACCACCATGAAATACAATTAGCTAACATATATGCCTCAATCAAGTTGTATTAGCAGCTTAAATATTTAAAAACTCAAATCTTTCCAAGAATAGTCTCCCCACTAGACACCTTGAATTTACACTCATATAATTCAACACAACTATGACCCCAAAATGTAGCCAAGCAGCGTGTGGATTTGACACAAATTTGAATTCGGTTTAAAGTTTGTGGAATGAACAAGGAAAAAACACGGTCATTATTGAAGCCGGTAACCAATTCAATGAAGATGGTGATTTACGTGAAGTTCAAGGTTTCAAAACCCACCATAAGCAAAGTTGCACTTCTGTCTACGTATATATAACCATCACGGTTTTATAAAATCATTTCACAACACTTCCATGCTAATGTAAAGCAGAACTTTTTGAATATACAATAAGGCAAACCGAAGTCGTTGACTTGTTGAATTCCCAGCAATCAAAATGAGCGCTATTTGAAAATTTGTATCGATTTTTCTTTGGCATCGACTATTTCATTACAGCTTATAGTTAGCCAGCAAACCATAGAACACAGACTCAACATGTGTTACCTGGGATTTTTGTCTTCATTCACAGCTTACTCAGGAAAATGAATTTGTATTCCTTATGCACGTTGCCTTTGACTCATTGTGCCACTGCTAATGCTGATTATTGACAATTTCTGAATGTTGTTCAGTGCTCAACACAACTGCCAATGCAAATCTTACAATTCAGGCCTTCACATCAACGCAACTTCAACGCTTCATTGACAACGTCTGCACCCAATTCAACGTAGAGTATGCTCCTGTGTGTGCTCCAACATAACGCAAAGTTCTACTTCTGCATGCGCTCCTTCAAAATAACCAAAGGGCCGTGGATTTACGCCCATGAATCCACACCAATGCCACGATCTGAAATCACCAGAAAGCTGTAACAATTCGAATCCTGCGCCTGTCACCTGCATCACATTAGTAATATATACAATACACACAGAAAATAAACTCTTATTCAGAAAATAAATGGATGCTTAAAATTCCAATCAACAGAGTATTGCATGGGCTAATAAGCATTAGCTGCCCCTCTGCAATTTCAATAGCTAATTTAGATTCTCTCACACATATTCACACCTCCAGCTTCTCTAATTTATACAAATATGAGAAACTATTCTTCTCGAAATAGTATTATTCTAGAGTTTCTCAACAAACCAATGCCTCCCTATTATTTAGCATTTGTCCCTATTTTGGCTCTATTCCACACAGGGAAAGAAACCAATTTCTATTATTATGCCAAATCTAATTAAATAGAAAACAAACTAACAATTCTCTAAAAATAAATAACAAATTTAATAAAATATATTATTTAAACTATTTCTAAGTCTATTTAATTTCTAACTAGCCACAACATGTGACCAAGATGTCACATTGCTGGCTAGGTGCTTGATGCTCCTGCATCGGACTCCCGAAGAAGAAAACTGATCTTGTAGTAGTTTGGAGTTGATCCCCAATCTCTGTAGCTCTGCTGGCATCTTCTACTGGTTTCCCCTTCCACTTGATCAAATACTGATAATAAGTCTGACTCCTGGTTTTTCTTTAGCACTCTCTTTTTCCTTTTTCCTGCTTTAGGCTTTCTTCTGTTATGGCGTCTCCTTGTGGTTCTTCTTCTGTCTTTTAGTATAGGTACCAATTTGCAATACATGACTAAGTCACCTGTTTGGAATTCCTTTTTCCGCCTCTTCATATCTGCTCATTGCTTGTCTTTGCTACTGTATTCCTGCCATCTGCTTTTGACATATCCCTCAAATATGCTTCTAGGAGTTAGCCAATTCACAACTACCCGGATTTTCTTTGGATCCAATTTTAACTCTTCTTTAGAGATTGCATATTCCTCCAAACCTTCATCCATCAACCTGATGGTGATTTTATATAAGGCTCGAGAATCTGTACTCATGCACCATTCAACTTCTTTCTTCGGACTGAGTACTGTTGGCACAACACATGGATTAAGGCTTCCACTGATTAGCCATTTATCCATCAACTCTTGCACTTGTCTTCCAGCTTCGGCATTTTCCTACATTAACCTGTAGGCTACTTTATTCGGAAAACTGGCTCCAGGTATTAGATTAATATGGTGACTAATACTCCTGATGGGCAGCAACTCATCCACAACAATATCAGCACAATCATTCAATAAATTATGAATTTCTTCAGGTAAATCTTCTAAATTTGTAGAAGTGAAAATTACCTTGGGTTTTCTAACACTAGAAAAATGCATTTTCTTACCCTTCTCATCTTCTTGCAACAGGATCTTCTCATTCAGCAACGTAATGTTGTTTCCAGGTGCTTCTTCATCAGCTTCAACTTTCAACGGCAGTAGTGTATGCTTATTCCCATCTTTCTCCAAAGTATAAGTGTTTCTTCTGCCATCATGTATGGTATTTCGGTCAAACTGCCACAGTCTCCCTAGTAATATGTGACACACATTCATCGGCATTATATCACATAAAATAACATCCTTATAAGTACCAATCTAGAAGTCAACTTTACATTGTTCAGTTACAAAAATTTGATGGCCTTTCTGAAGCCATGATACTTTATAAGGAGTGGGGTGTACTGTTCTCTCCAACTTCAACTTGTCCACCATCTCTGTAGAAACAAGGTTGTCAGTACTACCGCTATCAATTACCAATTTGCAACACTTACCCTTGGACTTACATGCAGTTCTGAATAGAGTCTTTCTTTGAACTGGTTCTTTGGCTTCCTTAGCTTCTTCAAGTAATACCCTTTTCAACAACAAGGATTCTTCGACTTTTGGTGGTTCCTCTTTAGCTTCAAGTTGAGGAATATCCTCCTTAGCTTCAGCAACATTCACGCTGCGCAACATTATCTTCCTCGGTCTCTGCCTCTGCGAATGAACCTTTCATGGCCAGAATATCCTCTTTGTGGTGATCTAATGCTCGCACTCCCTACCTCATTTTGAGAGTGTTCAAATCTGGATTCAAATGTTCCCCCTTCTTTTGCCGGACTCCTGCCTTTATTTCTCTGGTTTTGTTTTCACAACAGGTTTTCCTCTGCCCTCAAGGCTGCTTGATAGGCATCTTCAACCGATTTCAGATTTAATAAGCTGATTTCATCCTGTATTTCATATCTCAAACCATTTATATATCTAGCTACATTTTCTAGATCATCTTCAACATGGCCAGATCTAATACTCAACTTACAAAATTCTTCATTATATTCCTTTATTGTCATCCCTTTCTGTTTTAAGTTTTACAATTGTCTAAAAAAATTTAATTGGTAATCCTTCGGCAAAAACTTACCCTTAAGCTTACTTACCATACTGTCCCATTGCTTGATTTTGGGCTTCCCTTTTCGCTCCCTTGATAGCTGCAATTCGTCCCACCATAAGGATACATGGCCTTTCAATCTCGTGGCTGCAAACTTTACTTTCTTCTTGTCATCGACTTCTTCATAGTTGAAGTATTTATCTAATGAACTGATCCAATCCATTAGCACCTCCACACTAAGACTTCCATCATATAAAGGTACTTCTATTCTTAGTCGACTTGTGGCTTTGACTAGCATCTTCATGACCTTAGCTGCCTCATTTTCTTCCTCCACTTCTTCGTCAGTGGTCTCTTCTTCATCGGCACTGTCGACTGCACCATCTGCTGCTCTCCATTGAGTAGTTTCCATGGTATCCATTCTCGTGCGCAAATGCCGGATCTCATCTAGAAAAATTGCATTTGCTATAGGTATCCCCCGACTTATCCCAACTCCTCTTCTAGGCGGCATTCTCTTCAATACTTCAAAACAGATTAACAAGCTCTGATACCAAAAATGATGTAGGAATAAACAACACACAATTCCTACCAATCAATTCATTGTAGTAAAATGTATAATTTTACTAAGGCCAAGTTTATGCTCGAATTTGATGGACTTCTTATTTATTCACCCTTTAATGACAAAGTCAAATTAATTCCCAAAAATCCAAAAATGGACTTTAGACACACATTTTCAGATTTCTAATGGCATGAAGCTCCATACTTCTTGTGCTTTTATTACTACAGCGGCTGACTTCCCACCACCATGAAATAAAATTAGCTAACATATATGCCTCAATCAAGTTGTATTAGTAGCTTAAATGTTTAAAAACTCAAATCTGTCCAAGAATAGTCTCCCCACCAGACACCTTGAATTTACACTCATATAATTCAACACAACTATGACCCCACAACGTAGCCAAGCAGCGTGTGGATTCGACACAAATTCGAATTTGGTTTAAAGTTTGTGCAACGCACAAGGAAAAAACATGGTCATTATTGAAGCCGGTTACCAATTCAATGAAGATGGTGATTTACGTGAAGTTCAAGGTTTCAAAACCCGCCATAAGCAAAGTTGCACTTCTGTCTACGTATATATAACCATCACGGTTTTATAAAATCATTTCATAACACTTCCACGCTAATGTAAAGAAAATTTGTTTGAATATACAATAAGGAAAATTGAAGTCATTGACTTGTTGAATTCCCAGCAATCAAAACAAGAACTATTTGAAAATTTGTATCGATTTTTCTTTGGCATCGACTATTTCATTACATCTTATAGTTAGCCAAAAAACCATCGAACGCAGAATCAACATGTGTTACCTGGGATTTTTGTCTTCATTCGTAGCTTACTCGGGCAAAGGAATTTTCCTTCCTTATGCACGCTGCCTTTGACTCATTGTGCCACTGCTAATGCTGATTATTGACAATTTCTGAATGCCATTTAGTGCTCAACAAAACTGCCAATGCAAATATTACAACTCAGTCCTTCACATCAACGCAGCATCAGCGCTTCATTGACAACGTCTGCACCCAATTCAATGCAGAGTCTGCTCCTGCGTGTGCTCCAACATAACGCAGACTTCTACTTCTGCGTGCACTCCTTCAAAATAACCAAAGGGTCGTGGATTTACGCCCATGAATCCACACCAATGCCATGATCTGAAATCACCAGAACGCTGTCACAATTCGAATCCTGCGCCTATCACCTGCGTCACATTAGTCATATACAATACACAGAGAAAATCAACTCTTATTCAGAAAATAAATGGATGCTTAACATTCCAATCAACAGAGTATTGCATGGGCTAATAAGCATTAGCTGCCCCTCTGCAATTTCAATAGCTAATTCAGATTCTCTTACACATATTCACACCTCTAGTTTCTCTAATTTATACAAATATGATAAACTATTCTACTCGAAATAGTATTCTTCTAGAGTTTCTCAACAAACCAATGCCTCCCTATTATTTAGCATTTGTCCCTATTTTGGCTCTATTCCACGCAGGGAAAGAAACCAATTTCTATTATTATGCCAAATCTAATTAAATAGAAAACAAACTAACAATTCTCTAAAAATAAATAACAAATTTAATAAAATATATTATTTAAACTATTTCTAAGTCTATTTAATTTCTGACTAGCCACAACATGTGACCAAGATGTCACATTGCTGGCTAGGTGCTTGATGCTCCTACAGCAATTTGTTAGATTGCCAAAATGATAATGTTGGCAAAGATTGAGAGAAACTTTAGATTTCATGTTGTTTTCTCCTTCATGTTCTTTCCACCATGGTTTTCTATTTATGAACTTTGTTTTAATATTTTTGCAAACTTAGCTATGAAAAATACCTCCCTGGAACATTGATGGCTTCCTCCTTGTATAAAATTATATGATGCATTCATGGTTTATGGACATATTTCTTCATTTTGGCATAAATTACATCTTTGGTGTCTTGTGCTATGAGAAGCCAAATGGATCTCCTTTGGTTCCATATTTCCTTTTCCTCTTCCTTGAATGGATTCCTAAAATCATAATGAATCTATGGAGTGCATGTCAATGGAAACACAACCTCAATGAACTTTTCCATTCCTATCTAACATTGACAACCTATGACCCCAAAAAACCCCTTCTAAAATGACACGCCTAAAATCCTCATCATGGTGACTAATATCACCCTGAATCTCGTTGTATGCTCCATTCAAGGTGAACATATGTATTAAATAAGCATGGAACTAGAAGGCTTCCAAAATTGTGTTCATTTCTCCTCAATATCCAAATTTCCTCCATAGGAATGCCTTTGGTTTCCTAGGCCTCGTTCAAGTTGAACATACATTTCTACAATAAACATTGTGCTAGAATGCCTCCAACAAACTCTTATTCATTGCTCCTCAATAGTCAAACCATCTCCATAGGAATGTATTTGGTCCCATTTTCCATAAAGCTTGTTATAATGTATTTTCTTTATTTGAAATGGTTTGGTCCAAGATATCCAACTTGTATGTACATAAACTCAATTGGAATATCATGTGAGGAGGTGATATAGTTTCCTTGGAAGCCAAAGGTTTTTCTATTTATGACAATGTGATGTAGACGAAAAATAATATCAACATATTATTTTTTGGAGTAGTCATTGTCCAAGTTTACATATTTTTACCTACAAGAAAGACAGAGAAGTGGTAAATGTTTCTTCATACCCAATTTATGTTTAAACAACCATGTTCACCACGAACTTGATAAATTTCAATAATTGATGTTCACATTCAAGCTAAGGATGCTCATGGTGCGTAGTTTTTAGATGGCATTATTTGAGTCAAATCATGTGTATGCAACACTTTTCCTTCACCCTTCCTCTGGCTATTTGTTTCAATTATGCACACCAATTTTCATAAAGGCTCCATCCTCATGGCTATTGTGCAAGACATTTTTCTTTATCCCACACATCCCTTTGTAAGATAATAATAGTTATATTTATTACATAAGAATGCACTACTGGATTATAAGTTTTTCTTTCATGTGTTAGATGAGATGCTTAGTTTGGCATATGATTAGTTGCAAATACCATTATATATATGTTTCATAGATTTTTAATTTCAATGGACTTTCTTTGGACAAAAAGTAAACTAGACATGGTGTCATTATTTCAATGTGAAACTACCACAACAATGAGTTACCTAGACCTATATTTTGTTACAAATATTGGTTAATGTAGCTTTATGGTCTAGACAGTTTCTATTTCATGCATTGCTAGGATCTGTAAGGTCTGCCCTACAACTTTATTGTTATTAGCAGTCATTCCGATTTTCATTGGCGTATTTCCCAACTAGAATAATAATGTTCAACATTGATTTGGTTCCTCAGAGAGCACCCTCCCATCTATATTTTCTTAGAGGCTAGCCTTGGACTCCTTAAGGCCTACATCCATACCCTAGTTTCTCTTAGAAATATTGCTAGTTTGATTTAGAAGAGTACTCAAACAACATGGTTCTTTCCCATATCATTTACTACATTTCATTATGTTTGTCCAATAGCCACCTAGACTTCTTAGTTAAGAAAAATTTACGGTTTTTGAAGGATATGCTCCAATTGTAGATGAAAAAGTATTCAAATTAGGTTCTCTTTTCTTTCTAACCACATTAAATTCTTATCTTCAATTGCACATGGGTTCCTTTAGGTGGAGACTCACTCTCTCAAATTACATAGCTCATCTTGGTTCCCTAGAGATTTTATCTTCCACCCAACTCTATTTTTATAGATCACTTTGTTTCCTTGAAGATCCACTCTGCTATTGAGTGCTAATTTTATTGATCGTGCTAGTTCCTTAGAAATCCACTCTTCAATCCATCTTGCATCATGATGATTCCTTAGGTAGATGCTCTTTCAACTACCTCACATCATGGTACTTCCATAGAGATATGCTCTTCCACCAACTCCCATTTGTAGATCTAGTTCTTTGGAGGCCATGCTCCAACCTAGATACTTTTGGCATATAACAATGGGTATAAAGAGGATTTCAAGTCCAAGCTAGCTACTCTTATAAGTCACTCTTATCCACTTTTAACTCAACATCCATTCAAAACAATCTTCTTCAAGACCTTTCTAGTTTCGTGGATGTTGCCTTCCCACTTAAATCCTTTCACATGTCACAGTTGGGTTTCTTTTGTGGTCCACACATTCACATAGAAGTATTTGTTCCAACACCTCCTTTCATGCTCCTTTAAGACTCCACATTACTATCTTACTACAAATTTCCAATAGTAGCAACATTCAGTACCAACTATATTTTTACTTTGGGTTATCTTAAAGCCTTCTGAGTACCAACTATATTTTTGCTTTGGGTTATCTTGAAGACTTCTCCTCCACCAAAACCAATTGTTTTTGTTTTAATATAAAACCTTGCCATTTGGTTCAATCTGTTCTAGAAAATCACAACAACTACTAACTTCCCATTGAAAAAACAATTATTTTTAAAGCCCAACTAACATCCATATTACAATAACAACACCACTCTCATTCATGTCCTTTTATCATAAAACACTATATAAGGCTCAACATACTTCCTCGGTACTTAATACTAGTTAAGTATTAAATTTTAATATTTAATAGCAGCTAAGTATTAACAAGTATTATTTAATATTCAGTTTTTTTATTTTATAATAGTGTCTTAACTAAAATTTTATACTACATTTAACCAATCAATCATGAAAAATAATTTCAATATGATAAATTTCAAATTTTAAAATTACAATAAAGCATTTTTATCATAAAATTTTTAATTTTTAATTATAAATTTTAAAACAATTACTTATAATTTAATCCATATACTACATTGAACCAATCCATCGTGAAAGATAAATTTTCCAATTCTCTTCCCATTGAAAAAACAATTATTTTTAAAACCCAACTAACATTCATATTACAATAACATCACCTCTCGTTCATGTTCTTTTATCATGAAACACTATATAAGGCACAACATGCGTCAAGCATACTTAATACTATCATGAAACACTAAGTAAGGCACAACATGAGTCAAGCATACTTAATATTTAATACCAGCTAGGTATTAACAAATATTATTTAAAATTTAGTTTTTTTATAATAGTGGTTTAACTAAAATTTTACACTACATTTAATCAATCAATCATGACTGATAAATTTCAAATTTTAAAATTACAATAGAAGTTTTTTATCATAAATTTTTTAATTTTTAATTATAAATTTTAAAACAATTACTTATAATTTAGTCCTTCTATTACATTGAACCAATCCATCATAAAAGATAAATATGCAAATTCTATTATTACAATAGAACATTTTTATCCTGATATTTTTAATTTTTAATTATAAATTTTAATTAAAAAACAATTCTAAAACAATGACATAAAATTCAAATTTGTTTTTACATAATAATAATAATTTATCGTCGTTTGAACGGTAGGAGAGAAGTTGTATGTAAGCAAGACATAAACAATCTTCACACTCAAAGAGCTTGGTAATACCTAGATCTGGCGAACCTTTCCATCACTTCATCCTATTTGCCTCCTTTTGTTCCACTTTTACATATTTGCTTTGTCACAAACATTGACCATGCCGGAGCATCTGTCACCCCGTTCCCACATTGGGCCCGCCATTCTCACACGCATTGACCATGCTGGAGCTTTTCTCACCAGCTTTGACCATGCCAAATTCAAGATCAACGTCTAATTTGCCCTGCCAAAGATCAAGCCCTAATTTAGGTTTATTTCACAATTTACCACTCAACTTGAGCCCGAACTTCTCAAACCATTCAGTCTCCCCACATTCTATTCAAACATTGATATCCCCCTCCTTAAAAGGCGAGCAGAAGCTCGGGAAAATCGATAGCGAGAATCTTCAAAAGTAGCATGCCATCCTCCATTCAAAAGTAATCATTTGACATATAACAAACACGGTGACTAGTCTTGTCGATACACACAGAGCCACAATATCCGAATCAGATATAAGCAGCTCAGGCATGCATACCTGTAATTAAAAAAATACCCAAGAACATCGAGCCAAGCATGGTAGATGCAGTTCACGATGTTCCATTTTTGTCATCTTCCCTGTTGAAATTTTATAAATGAGAACTTGATCAAGGAAATCCTAACCCTGGTCTGCAATATAAGAATAATACAGCTCGACTGAAGAATATCAGAGGGACATTCAAAGATGGGGAGAACACCTACACCCTGTTGTTCATATGTTCGATTGAACAAAGGCCCGTGGACTCCTGAAGAAGATCTTCGTCTCATAAATTATATAGAAACTCATGGACAAGGAAATTGGCGCTCTATTCCGAAGAAAGCAGGTATACCTTATTTCATCATTTGATATTCTGGGTTGCTTAATATTTGATCCGATAAAATGTAATTCCAACCAAGAAAACTTGTATTTTGTAGCTTATATTGTGTTGCTGTTTCCTAATTCCATCCAATTTGAAATTTTTTCATAAAAGTTCTTAGTGCTGCCAATACCCTAGTGTGTTGTTTGTCAGAAATAATTGACAATTGTGTGTGTTTTGTTTTATACATATATGTACAGGTTTGCAGCGTTGTGGAAAGGGCTGCAGGTTACGTTGGATGAATTATCTTCGCCCGAATATGAAGCATGGCCATATTTTACCAGATGAAGAAGACATGATTATCAGACTCCATAAGCTCCTTGGGAATCGGTATGAAAAGTATTCCCAGTTTTAGGTTACTCATTCTGAAAACTTTTGAGATTATAATCCAAGTAGATTAGCCATATGAATATCTGCTTCTTTACAGATTTGGAAATGTTTACTCTTCCTCTATTCTTATGTGTTTATTGTTTCAAAGTTAACACGAGCACGTTGTTATCTAAATTCCCAACAAAATCAATGGGTTTGTTTGATTTGAGCCTAAGTATAAATATATATGATTCATAGCAGATAATGGATTAGTAAGGTATTTGATAGTGTTAAAAATTTCATCATAATGAGAATGTAGGTTTTCAAATATGTCTATTTTTTTGTGATATTATTGATGGCCGTTTGTGTGAAATAGGTTAAAATGTGTAAAGTTTTGGGTGAACATTTAGAAGTTCACTCCACAATAACATAATTTGCTGAGTTGATGCTTTGTGAACATTTAGAAGTTCACTGCACAATAACATAATTTGATATGAGTTGATGCTTTGTGAATTGTTTGATTTCAAATTAATTGAAGCTACATAATTAAATATTCAAATATACATGTTAATTTAGTTCACACATGCATAAGTGACATTTCCTAAATTAAAAATCTAACATAATTAACACCTCCTGAATTTAGATTGTATATAAACTATGACTGAGTGTAACTGAAAGTAATTATCTACAACCGTTTGCTTCACCACCCATTAATGAGAAGAAGCTTCTTCTTGAGATGAATTATAGACTATGACTGAGTGTAACTAAAAGTAATTACCTACAACCATTTGCTTCACCACCCATTATGAGAAGAAGCTTCTTCTTGAGATGAAGATGCTTCTTCTTGTAATAAAGTTGTTTTTCTTTTCTGAATGATGATGGAGTGCTTATCAGACAAGTTAGGTATTTCACACTATTTCATATAGTCTTAGTATAGAAATATCACATACTTACATATTTTTTTTTCCTTTTTGGAAATTGTATATCTTGATTGAAACTACCAACCTAGGTCTCCCATGGACCCTCCTTACTTCATTGACCACTTTAGAGCCGACTTTAGACCTAGTTCTCGACAGATTTTCATATTGTTGAAACAATAAATTCAAAATGTTTCTGTCTCATGAACATTAGTTTTATGATTGTATTTCAGGTGGTCGTTGATAGCCGGTCGAATTCCCGGTAGAACAGATAACGAGGTGAAAAACTACTGGAATACTCATTTGAGAAGGAAAGGCAGTGTCACCAAAGGCCACCCTCGCAATATGGGCTGTGGCAAAAGCTGCGAATTACAACAGACTAGGGCTCTCTGTATCAATGAAAAGGGTTCACTAGTGAAAGAGAACACTGCGCGCTCTCACATTGGTGAAATAGTCAGCATTCTCAGAGGAGCCGAAGAGTTTATCTATAACCGCACAGCTTATGAAACTCAAAATGCAGAATCCATCGAAAACTTGAAGCAATTAATTGATGATTTCCATTATCCAGTCATTACTATGGATTCGATCAGTAATATCCACAGTGCATGGCCTGATGGAAATCACCATCCATCCTCTTATATACCAAGTATCTACTCCCCAGAATTCGATCCTAAGACATCATGCCCATCCGATTCTATTATCCAAGGATTGTATCACAGCATGTCAGATGGCAGTGCATCAATGCAGGGGCAGGAGCCCTGGGTGCAATTACATAGCTTGGTTTCGGGAAATTACATGAACAGCACAGACAAAACCATCAGCGATGTAATCCACAACATGAAATTGGAAACTGCAGCAGAACCACAATTCCATAACCATCCATTTGTATTTAGTACCGAGGATGTGTTGCCCACAGAGTACTGCAATGTTTTCGTTCCATGCAGCAATCTTGTCTTACCAGACCCCCAGCTCGGGCAAAATATGATACTTAACACCTTCTTGCAGCCCGAAGATCCTACAACAAGCCAATGTTCAGAGCCATGGTTTTCTTCCTCTGATTGGTTTGATCGCATCGAACAGTTATATTCTTAATTCAATATGTTCCCCAACGTTACCTAATATCTGTACCACTATTATGAGCAAAAGCAATTATTCCACAGTTTTGGCCATTTGGGCTGAATGCAAAAGCATTTTCATTCGGATGAAATTAAAGTTTACATTTTAATAATAATTTGCTTCATTATCGATCTTGATCGAAATTCATGAATATATGTTTTGAGAATAGTGTTTCACAAAGGGGTTGAGGTTTGAGGTTTAGTTTTGTGAAGTTGAAAACTTTTATATTTCTGCTTAAATGGTTTTCAGAGCAATATATAACGTAATATTGTTGCTGCAAAGGTAAAGAATTGATATAATTGGAGGTTGTCTCGAAATATGTCTGGTCTACATCGTATGATTTGCCATATATGGGAATTTAGTTTTATATTTCTCTGAGATTGAGTTTAGGCTGAGGCTGATTTCGATATTAGATAGAGAAAGATTAGATAAAGATTAAATTGATCTTAGATCGAGGTTGGCTTTAATATTATATAGAACAATCGAAAACAATATCTATGATGTTGTCATCAAATTTTAATCCAACCTAAAATTACAAATAAATTACAAATATCAATGTTGATTGAGCTTAGTTCGAGGTTGGCTGAATAATAATAAACCTGCCTCAGAAGCTTTCATCAATTTTATACAAATTTTAATCAAACCTGATGTTACAACTGTCAATGTTTGTTTATCTGAATGCATCATAATGCATATGGGGGAAGTTGCTGCATGTAGTTGGACGTGGTGACCTCACCTTTCCCCCAAAAGAAAACATCAATCGAAGCAAATTCACTTGCATGTTTGAAATAAAAATATGTCTGGAGGTGGACCAAAATCTTCATGTAGAAAAAATGTTGAATATTTGTTTTATATAACGGTTAGGGAGTTACATGATGTCGATATGTTTTTATCTATTGCAAATTTAAAAATAGCTTAAATTTATGTTTTCATTTTTACTAGAAATTTTAAAAGCAATTTTAATTTATTTAAATTTTTTATTATATTTAAAATCTGAAATTATATTTTTATTTTGGATTTATTAAATAGAAAAGACATTAAATTTCTTAAAAATATTTTAAAATTGAATCTTTATCTATATTTATAAATTTCAAATCAAAATAAAATTATATTGATATATATTTTTTTAAAGAGCAGATATGGGTCTTCTTCTATTGACTATTTAGATGTTTACATAAATTGATTTGTCGGCACTCTGGAAACCAGACCATGTGTCCAAAATTGCAAAATATTCTCCGTCCATATTGGGAAACTGAAGGAAAATCTAGTCTGGTGGCCCCTAACAAAGGTAGTAGGGCCAAAACTCTTTCTTGTAACCAGCTATTTACCTACTAAGACTTTGGACTGTAGACATTACAAGGCTGAAATCACACAGATAGTTGATCATAACAAAAAAAAGGGAGCCAAGGCACCTGATGAGTCTCGGTCTTGGTCCTCCCCTCCCGACTTGTTCGAGTCTTGCTTGGTCTCGCCTGCTGCTTCTTCTCCATCCCCATCATTTTCCAGTGGGAGCGCGTTGTCGAGCTGCAGAATGTTGAGGTATCCAGCTATGAGCCTGGGCCTGTAGCTTGCCGAGGCTTTTGTCTTTTGCTTCCCTGATGCTGCTGATGTTTTCACTAATCGCTTGCCCAATTCGCCTCCTCTCTGAGATTAGACGACCTAGGAGGATCCTTGACAGCCAGACCGGGTGCACCTCGACTCCTCTCCCATGCTCTCTACAAAGAGACTTAACCAGGTCCACCACCATTTTTGAAATGGTGAAAACATCCTCATCGTCATTCTCAGAAAAGAACAAAGCCTCCCAATCTAGTTTGCCTCCCCATTTCACCGGCTGAGAAGAATGCGCACTTGTCCCGCCCTCGAAATCCTCTTCTCTCCCACTCCCTATTCCCCAACCCACTCTGCGGTGGCCCAGAAGGGGGAGGACCTCCATCCTCTCTTCCTGATGTGAGCGTCGACGGACCTCCTCTACAGCCTCTAGCGTCGCTCCACCACCTTTTTGTCTGAGCACCCCGCTGCACTAGACTTCAATAATGATGCCCCTCCCCCTTCGTGACCATATAAAATTTTCTTGGTCTCCCCATTCTTCCATGTTTCCTTCCCTCCACCTTCCTACAATAATTCCTACGCTCACGCACAGAATGGGATAGAGGTGGCACCTTTCCCCCTCGAGATCCTGCATCCCCACTGCCTTCACCTCCATTTTTCCGTTCTAACTAATGTTGATTAAATGCTCACTATCCTTCCCCTGCTTAAAATGTCCTCCCCGGGCATGCCTGCAGCCACATCGCTAAAGTTGTGCCTCCACCACGTGCTCAACCCTGTGGTGAGCCCGTGGCACCCCTCCTGCCTTCCGTGTGACATGATCACCCACATCCGGGGTATATTGATTTATTTATTATAATAACATTATTTATTTAATTTTATTTCTAGAATTGTTTATTTCTAAATACAAATAAATCTAACTTAAAGCTTGTAACTTTTATGGAAGGAAATAGAGAAAGAAAAAAGGGGAAATGAAACAATGTATCAATGTAAAAATTATGGATACTAAAAGAATTTTTCCATTACCAAGAGGAGACTAAGTACAATGTAACATGTGTAGAATATGGTTGAAGGGGATGGCCTGCAAGATATCCTTCTTCGTAGGGTCGTTTTTTTTTTTAAAACATGTGCGTTTTATCCCCTATTCTTTGTTGTAAATATATTGGATATGAAAAATAGGTACAAAGAAAGGTTTTCTACTAAGATTTAGGGAAATTTTGGAAACGTACATTAACTGCAATATCATATGTGTAGAACATGGTTGAAGGAGATGGCTACCAAGATGTCCTCCTTATGAGGGTCATTTTTCTTTGTTTGTGTTTGATCCCATCTCCTTGGTTCTAAATATCTTGGATATGCAAAATAACTATGACAATAAAGCTTTTCTCTCGGAATTTAGGGCAATTTTGGCAACATAGACTAAGTACAATGTCACATGTCTAGAAGATGGTTGAAGGACATGGCCTCCAAGATCTCCTCCTTTGGAGGGTCTTTCTTAGTAAGCATGTATTTGATCCCCTCTTCTTAGTTGTAAATATATTGAATATGAAAAATAAGTATCAACGTTTCTTGCACTAGAAGAAGGGCAAGATCACCAGCCAACTAGTGTGGGGTCTTTTTTATAAATGTACTAACAACCCATGAATCCTTTCCATATTTTTGCATGGGATCATGCTTTGAATTTTCCAAGGCCAATGCATGACATCCAAAAAGAGGTAGTAAAACTCTTTTCATAGTTAACAAAATTAAATGGTGAAGTGAAAACCTTTGCTTTCATAAATATTTGGTCACGCGAACTTAGTTAGTAAGAAACCTTGAAAAATATATTGGATGTGTGTTATTCACCCTCAATTATGAAGGTGAATCCAATGCCTTAGATACAAATTATACTCAGTAGTTGAACCTCAAGCCCAAACATAGACGAATGGAATACATTTCCTTAGATACAAATTACACTCATTAGTCACTCATTGACCATTTCCACCTTTTTCACTATTAGGTGGATTTGGAAATCCACCTTCCTCCTCTTACTCGAAGTGGAAAATTGAGTGTTTTTGTATGGTTGATCTCACTAGAAGTGGAAAATTGAGCCCTTTTGTGTTTTTGAGTGGTTTATCTTTTTTAAGAACATAGAAATAAACAACATTCTTATAGTTTTTTCCCACAATAAATTAACACACTTATATAAATACTTTATAATTCTAGACAATAAAAGTCATTGTACATGATATTGTAAGAGAAGAGGGTTTTTCCCTCCTCAATGACTCTAATACTTATATTATGGGACCCTGCAACTGTTACAAGAATCAAAGCATGAAATATACTAAAAAAAATGCATAAATCCAATTTCAATGATGCTAGATAGAAAAAAATTTGAAAATGAATTAACTTGTCATGAATAACTCAAGAAATGATGGATATTGGCCATGAAGAAGAATAACTCGACACATGATACTTAGGAATGGTGTGATATATGCATCCTAGGTGGACATTTTCCATCACTCTCTAAGCCATAACCTGTAGAAGCATGTGAATATTAGATTTGATTTCTCATTAAAAACTTGTAGAAACAAAAAAAACTATCCTCTTATACATGTACATCACCTATTTCGAGGAATCCTTTTACAAAATGGAGAGTATGAAAATTTCCATAATATTTTAGAATACTTAAAACAAGATATCTGAAAGGGTAGAATTCTAGAAAGAACGGAATACATGTTGACTTGAGATATTCACATTAATTTGATTATGACCAAGTTGACTTGAGATTTATTCGAATTATTTAGTTAGCGACTAACCACCAAAGGCTACATCATTAATGAATTATTAATGGAAAAATGAGATTTAATGTAATTATCATATCAAGTTGGAAATAATCAAATGCTTGAAAATAGGATCGAAAGTGTATTACAACATGAGGTTCATTTTGGTCTATATGATATGAGTTTCTTTAAGAACCACTTGGATGAAAATAATAACTTGGAGATTTTTGTCACCAATAAATGAAAAATCCTTTTTTTCTTTCTTTAAGGTTATTTCATGATACATGCTTTGACATTGGGGATTGCATTTTATAACATGAAATTATTTAAACTTAGGTGCAAGGTAGTTGGTGTAAGGAAAATGGCCAATCTGACACGATTCTTTATTTTGTGACAAATACTTCAATGGGGAAGAGGAGCATACATTTGGAATATCTCTTCCCCATTCGCTTCATCTCAATCACTAGAGTTGAAGATCTTCCAAATATAGACTAAAAATTTTGAATTATGAGATGTTGAGTTTAAATGCAAGTTTCATGTTTTTCCTTAATATTACGCCTATGATAAATAATTCCAAGACTAAAATGATTGAATCCTCCATGGAAGGGATACAATGGAAGATGCAATATTGTTCAATAGGTTGAGAACAAGGAGAGAAAAAATAGTAGTAGATGTAGACCGCACACCCAAATTTGTAAAGTGTAAATATCTTCTCAACAAGTGAATAAATCTATAGTTATCAAAATAAGTTCAAAATTAATAGAAAGAGTAGATAGTATGAACTCTTAGAATAGTTGGAAAATCTCCACTTCAACTTGAACTTCTATAACTGAGGTAGGTAGAATAGTTCCAAATCTATGACATTGCTAGAGAATAAGAAGAACACTATGGTGAGTTTATCAAAAGCAATATTAGACACATTAGAACATAATTCGTTAGAGAAATGGTTGATTTTTGTGGAATTGTCAAACAAGATCCATACTTGTTGAAGAGACGATGTGCAACATGGAATCTTCCCTCATATCTAGTAAAATATAAAATGTTGAAGCTATTAGGTAGGAATGCATGACAGTGCTAAGATGCTCTAACACATCAAAAAGAAACTTATCTAAAAATGGGAGAAAAGGTCTAGGATAATTGAGAGATAATAATTACATTAAGATACTCAAGCCTAACAATTGAAACACTACTATCCTATTGCATGAAGTAGACTACCATAACCAATTGATGGAACACCTCACATATAGAAAATACAAAGTACTCAACAAATACCCCAGTAAAAAACTAATGGGTGTATTTTCCATAGTGATCAAGTGTTCATGCCTTGATGACTCAATTAAAATGAAGGTAAATCCAAAGTTTAGTATCATTCTTATTGTCAAGATTACCCTCAACAGTTACCTTTCATACCACGGGGTCATGTAATTCGAGGCACAACACAATCAATGCCAAGAAGGTATAGCAAACCCTCTAGAAAGAAATCATGTCTCCAAGCAAACAATCAATCTCTGTAGATTCTGAGAAAGAGGAATAAAAACTCTAATGGGCTATTCCTGCACTGGCATATCTGGGAAACACCCAGACCAATCTAGGTATTAGCCACCTTAAAAAATAAAACTTCAAACAGACCAAGATTATAAAAAAATTAGAAGTCTCAGAAAATGCACATACGTTTTCAAAATCCTCCCAAGAAAAACAATATGTTCATTCTTGCACAATTTATTCCTTTCTATTCCTGCACTTTGAAATATCTCATACAATACTTCTTATATTCTTTTCTTCACATAGTGTATACTCAACACTTAATGTCTAGTTGTTTCAAATGAATCATAAGGCATGCACAATACCAAAAATATTCACTATATTCAATTTAACCAATCAAAAAATCTTGTTGAGATTCAACAAGAAAATATCAGCACCCACGCGTAGTGCATTAAGCACTTACACTAGGGTGGGGACCACAGTGTTATTTTTGGTGCATGTTTATTTTTAGTTATCGCTTAATTAGATATGGACAATAAACTTAATCTAAATCTAAAAATGCTTCAGGTGGATATTGGTGGCCACCCACCTATTCCATTTGGACCCACACCATCAATTCTTGCAGCTTTTCACTTTTAGCACAATTTACTATTTTTGGAAGGTTTTCAAGTCCTACACTCGCGGAGCCGTTTTGGGGCCTTAATGATCCTGATGGATATTGGTGGCCACCCATCTATTCCAGTTGAACCCCCACCATAAGTTCTTTCAGTTTTTAACTTTTGGCATAACTTACTATTTTTAGCAGTTTTTTGGGTCGTGAACTTCTGGAGCCGTTTTGAGGCTCTAAACGACATTTTTTTGGGAAAACGTTTCTCACTCAAAAGTTGTAGTCCTCAGATAGATATTTCTAATGAACTATTGAGCATGTCAAACGAATATCAAGTGCCAAATTTACGTCCCCGTGAAGTTGAAACACCAATTTACCCAAACAGGACCCATAGTTTTGGCACTTCATCACCTAGGGTTAGATTTTTGGATGTTTAGGGTTTTACATTGTTTCTCAACAATAAATAGGCCTTCGAGCCTCATTGTAACACAATGGAGAGGCATGTAGCCATCACATCTTTTCTTAGGGATATGCCACCAGTGCTCTCGCCTGCTCATTTCCATTATGTCTCATTGTAACACAGTTCAGAGGCATGTAGCCCCACATTTATTCTTAGAGATAAGCCTACTAGTGCCTAGCTGTTTATTTCTATTAGATATGTAAAAATATTTTAGTCATTTGTTTTCAATAAAAAGAAGCATTATTTCTGCTGCATCTCTATGTTATATGTATATTCTCAGCCATCACCTGTCACTGTGTCCTTTAACAGATATAATCAATTATTCATTAACAAGCCATCACCTATCACGGTGTCCTTTGATAGATATAATCATTTATAATTGAATATTCATTAACAAATTTACATTGGATTATATATAAACAAACTTCGTCACCATTCAATCATTCAAACATATATTATTATGTATGAGAGCTTGGATTGATATAATCATTCAGAATTATATAAATTTTGCTTTTCATAAAATAATTTTACATATAATTATTATTCTTTTCGTTGAATGATTTTACATATAATTATCTAATTATAACAGTTGAAGTTATGAGTAAGGAGGAGTACGAAACTGCAGACTCTCATGAATGGCCAGAATGCAAAATGTGCTAAAAATTATAGTTGTCTAGGCTAACAAAAGGGATGTTCATGATACATTATACATTGCAATCTTATGGACGCCTCTCCGTTAAATTGCTTCCACTTTGTAAGTGCTTATTCTTTTGTACTTAAAGTAGTTTTATATTTATAATGGAACATGAACTACCTGTAAATTAGTTCAGTATGTGAAAATAGAAGTAAAAATTAATAGGTTAATAATATTATAAATAGATTATATATTTTAAAATTCTATTCTGTAAGTAAATTGTTTGAAATAATATGTGATTTTTAAAGTATATTAAATATATTATTTTTTAAGATTAATATTTATGGTGAGTATTTTATATATATTTTTAAATAATTATTTAATTTGAAATTATATTATAATTTCATATATATGTTGGACTTGAATTTATCATACAATTCGTTTATATTTATATTTAGTTATTTATTGTTAGTTAAAAATATCATATTTATTATTAATTATTAATCAATTTATTTAATCATACAATTAAATTAGTCAATTTAAGTAGATGGGGACATTTAAGAAATAACTCATTTTGGTAATGTTTATTGCACCGAGAGGTGGTCTACAGTCCAGTATAGGGTAGATGTGTAGATGTAATGTAAGAAAGTTTGTAAACTTTTGTAATGTCGGCTCAATATATAGGGTACATGTGTAGATGTAATGTAAGAAAGTTTGTAAACATTTTGTAATGTTGGCTTAATTGTAATCAATATATTTGTAATAATTATCCCTACCTTTTAACCCAAAGTTATATTTACGGACACTAAAAAAGGTATGGTAAATAAATAAAAATACGGAGGTATGGTAAATAAATAAAACCTATTTTTATATTTACTGTACAGGTATGGTAAATAAATAAAACCCATTTTTATATTTACTCCATAAACCTCATTATATATTTAAGAAAACTAAAAGAAATAAAATTATTTAGGTGAAACCTATGGGCCAAATACCAAGGAACAAATTATTATTAATACCATGGGCCAGATACCATGGAAAAAATTATTATTAATACCATGGGCTAAATACCATGGGTCAAATATCATATTTAAATAAATAAATATTAATGACCAATAGATAGGTATGGTAAATACATAAAAATATAAATAAAGGAGAGGTATGATAAATAAATAAACCCTCTTTTTATATTTACTCCATAATCAACTTTATATTTAAGGACACTAAAAAAGGATGTTTTATTTAGATGAAGCCTATGGGTCAAATACTATGCGACAAATTAATATTATTATTGCACCTAGAGGCACTCTAGAGCCCATTATAGGGTAGATGTGTAGATGCAATGTAAGAAAGTTTGTAAACTTTTGTAATGTCCGCTCAATATGTATAGGGTACATGTGTAGATGTAATGTAAGAAAGTTTGTAAACATTTTGTAATGTCGACTTAATTGTAATCAATATATTTGTAATAATTATCCCTACCTTTTAACCCAAAGTTATATTTACGAACACAAAAAAGTATGGTAACTAAATAAAAATATAAATAAATCGGAGTTATGGTAAATAAATAAAACCTATTTTTATATTTACTGTAGAGGTATGGTAAATAAATAAAACCCATTTTTATATTTACTCCATAAACCTCATTATATATTTAAGAAAACTAAAACAAATAAAATTATTTAGGTAAAACCTATGGGCCAAATACCACGGACCAAATTATTATTAATACCATGGGCCAGATACCATGGAATAAATTATTATTAATACCATGGGTCAAATACCATATTTGAATAAATAAATATTAATGACCAATAAATAGGTATGGTAAATAAATATAAATATAAATAAAGGAGAGGTATGATAGATAAATAAACCCTCTTTTTACATTTACTCCATAATCAACTTTATATTTAAGGACACTAAAAAAGGATGTTTTATTTAGGGGAAGCCTATGGGTCAAATACCATCGGAAAAATTAATATTATTATTATCTAACATTCATATTAATGTGTAGAGGTAATGTAATAAAGTTTGTAAACTTTTTTAATGTTCGCTAAATATATTTGTAATGGATATATTTATAATAATAATAATAAAATATAATTATATCTCTCAATCTAAATGGTGGAAACAATCTTCACATTATATTCTATCATTGGCATGTGATGGGAGGGAGAGATAGAGGGAGGTGGGTGAGAAAGTGAGAGAGAGGACTTGAGAGAGAGGAGAGAGAGAGGGGAAGAGATATTGAGTTGGAAGGGGAAGAAAGACAGAGAGAGAAAGGTGGAGAGGGAAAAGGGGAAGAGAGAGAGAGAGAGAAGGGGAAGAGAGAGAGAGGGAGAGGAAGAGGGAGGGAGAGAGAGATAGATAGATATGGAGAGAGTGTGTGTATGTTTTTGGGGTGATAAGGAGACACAATGGGAGATAGAGATATAGATGTAGGGGGGAGAGAGGGAAGAAGAGAGAGGAAAAGAGAGGGAGTGAGGAAGAGAGATAGATATGGAGAGAGAAGAGGATAAGAGACAAAGAGAGAGAGAGGAAGAGGGAGGGAGAGAGAGAGTGGGAGAGGAAGAGGGTTGGAGAGAGAGGGAGAGGAATATGGAGGGAGGGAGGGAGAGAGATAGATAAATATATAGATATATATGGAGAGATAGTGTGTATGTTTGGGGGTTGAGAGAGAGAGAGAGAGAGAGAGAGAGAGAAGGGGAAGAGATAAAAAGGGATATGAAGAGGGAGAGATATATAGATAGATAGAGATGGAGAGATAATGTATACATCGTGATATAGAGAGATAAATAAGGAGAGACGGAGGGAGATAGAGATATAGACTTAGGGGGAAAGAGGGAAGAAGAGAGAGACAAAAAAAAATGTGAGAGAGAGAGAGAGAGAGAGAGAGAGAGAGAGAGAGAGAGAGAGAGATCATGACATGTGTTTCAGGGGATGGGATAGAGAGACAAATAAGGAGAGATGGAGGGAGGTATAGATATAGATGGTAGGGGGGAGAGGGAAGAAGATAAATTTAGAGAAAGGGAGGGAGAGGTTGTGAGAGAGAGATAGGGGAGAGAGGGAGGGGGAGAGAGAGGAGAGAGGGAGGGGGGTAGACACAGAATGGAAGGTGGAGAGAGAGGGAAGAAAACAGAGACACACAAAGACACATATAGATGTCATAGAATTTAGATCTAAAAATTCAGGAATATTTTGGTTTTCACTAAAATAGATGTATTGATTTGAGTGTAGTAGTTGATTTCTAATCCAATTTGATCACTTGCACTGGATGCATTGATTTCAAAGTAGATGTCAATTTTCAATCCTATTTAATACATTACACTAGATGCATTTATTTTAGTTAGATGTTGTTTTTTACTCCTATTTGATTACTTGCACTAGATGCATTGGTTTCTCAATATTTGATCACTTGCACTAAATGCATTGATTTCAGTGTAGATGTTGATTTCTAATCCTATTTAATACTTTACACTAGATGCATTGATGGCAATGCAGATATTGATTTCTACTCCTATTTGATTGCTTGCACTAGATCCATTGGTTTTAGTGTAAATATTGATTTATAATCCTATTTGATTTTTTTGCAATAGAGCATTGAATTTAGTGTGGATTTTTCTTTCTAATCCTATTTGAATGTTTTCACTAGATTCATTGATTTAAGTGTAAGCATATCACTACCCCCTCAATCTATATATGTTTCTGCCATTCTCTCTCCTTCTTTATCTCTTCATTTCACCCCCCAAACATACACACACTCTCTCCATATATATATATCACTCTTTCCCTCCCTTTTCTACTCCCTCTCTCTCTCTTATCCTTCTCTCTCTCTCTAACACTTCTCTCTCCATATCTATATCTCTTCCACCCAACCCTGTATTTGCATATCTCTTCTCCCCTCTGTGCATTGGTTTCGGTGTAGATATTGATTTCTAATCATATTTGATTGCTTGCAATATATGCATTGAATTTAGTGTAGATTTTTATTTCTAATCCTATTTGATTTTTTGCACAAGATGCATTTATTTTAGTGTAGAAGTTGACTTATAATCCTATTTCATTGTTTGCACTAGATGCATTGATTTCAGTGTAAGCACATCTCTGCCCCCTCCATCTATATCTCTATCTCCCATTGTCTCACCTTCTTTATCTTGCTATCTCACCCCCCAAACATACTCTCTCTCTCTCTCTCTCTCCCTCTCTAACACTTCTCTCTCCATATCTATATCTCTTCCTCCCCACCCTGTCTTTGCATCTCTCTTATCCCCTCTATCCCCCCCTCCATCTATATCTATATGTCACTCCCAAAACATACCCACACACTCTTAGTGTGAGCACATAAACATTATTCATGACATGAATTGACTTATGTGTTGCAATAATTCAACCATAAATACAAAGCTTGAATTTTCATCCTAAATAAACTTTTCACTTACCTATCACTTTTCATTCAAACACGATAATAGAGAATAACTAAATGCGGCACAATAAGAACAATAAAGTAAAATAGTTTCAGATTGATCGCAATGAAGAATAGTTCCAGATTGATCGCAATGAAGATTTTTTTTAATTGACTGCATTCTTATTACTCACATTTTCTATTATTCAACATTGTTACATTGTCACTTTGCACTTAAAATTTCTATTTCATCATTTTTCATCATTAAAGTTAGTAACTGTCTCATAATTCATCATTAATCTTAGACATTTTTAGCATATTTAAAACTATCAAAATATTTAGATTTTTAACGAATTTTGTATGACCGCACATGACTGAAACCAACCTAGATCCATCTTAACCCCTGATCTATCAAGCGCTGAGAGAGATCAAATCTCTCGAGGTGCAAATCTATCCTCAAGTTTTGCACTAAAAAAAGAGGTTTGCACCTTGAGAGATTTGATCCCTCTCGGCGCTTGATAGATCTGGGGTTAAGATGGATCTAGGCTGGTTGCGCCTAGAGGTGCTCTACAGCCCAGTATAGGGTAGAAGTGTAGATGAAATTTAAGAAAGTTTGTAAACTTTTGTAAGGTCGGCTCAATATATATAGGGTACATGTGTAGATGTAATGTAAGAAAATTTGTAAACATTTTGTAATGTTGGCTTAACTATAATCAATATATTTGTAATAATTATCCCTACCTTTTAACCCAAAGTTATATTTAGGGACACTAAGAAAGGTATGGTAAATAAATAAAAATATAAATAAATTAGAGGTATGGTAAATAAATAAAACCTATTTTTATATTTATTGTACAGGTATGGTAAATAAATAAAACCCATTTTTATATTTACTCCATAAACCTCATTGTATATTTAAGAAAAATAAAAAAAATAAAATTATTTAGGTGAAACCTATGGGCCAAATACCACGGAACAAATTATTATTAATACCATGGGCCAGATACCATAGAAAAAATTATTATTAATACCATGGGTCAAATACCATATTTAAATAAATAAATATTAATGACTAATAAATAGGTATGGTAAATAAATAAAAATATAAATAAAGGAGAGGTATGATAAATAAATAAACACTCTTTTTATATTTACTCCATAATCAGCTTTATATTTAAGGACACTAAAAAAGGATGTTTTATTTAGGGGAAGCCTATGGATCATATACCATGGGACAAATTGATATTATTATTGCGCCCAGAGGCACTCTACAACCCAGTATAGGGTAGATGTGCAGATGTAATGTAAGAAAGTTTGTAAACTTTTGTAATGTCTGCTCAATATATATAGGGTACATGTGTAGATGTAATTTAAGAAAGTTTGTAAACATTATGTAATGTCGGCTTAATTGTAATCAATATATTTGTAATAATTATCCCTACCTTTTAACCCAAAGTTATATTTACCGACACTAAAAAAAGGTATGGTAAATAAATAAAAATATAAATAAATCAGAGGTATGGTAAATAAATTAAACCCATTTTTATATTTACTGTAGAGGTATGGTAAATAAAAAAACCATTTTTATATTTACTCCATAAACCTCATTATATATTTAAGAAAACTAAAAAAAATAAAATTATTTAGGTGAAACCTATGGGCCAAATACAAGGGAACAAATTATTATTAATACCATGGGCCAGATACCATGGAGCAAACTATTATTAATACCATGGGTCAAATACCATATTTAAATAAATAAATATTAATGACCAATAAAAAGGTATGGTAAATAAATAAAAATAGAAATAAAGGAGAGGTATGATAAATAAATAAACCCTCTTTTTATATTTACTCCATAATCAGCTTTATATTTAAGGACACTAAAAAAGGGGATGTTTTATTTAGGGGAAGCCTATGGGTCAAATACCATGGGACAAATTAATATTATTATTATCTAACATTCATATTAATGTGTAGATGTAATGTAAGAAATTTTGTAAACTTTTTTAATGTCGGCTCAATATATTTGTAATGGATATATTATGATAATAATAATAAAATATAATTATATCTCTCAATATAAATGGTGGAAACAATCTTCACATTATATTCTATCATTGGTGTGTGATGGGAGGGAGAGATAGAGGGAGGTGGGTGAGAAAGTGAGAGAGAGGACTTGAGAGAGAGGAGAGAGAGAGGGGAAGAGAGATGGAGTTGGAAGGGGAAGAAAGGCAAAGAGAGAAAGGTGGAGAGGGAGAAGGGGGGGAGAGAGAGAGAGGGAGAGGAAGAGGGAGGGAGGGAGAGAGAGATAGATAGATATGGAGAGAGTGTGTGTATGTTTTTGGGGTGATAAGGAGACACAATGGGAGATAGAGATATAGATGTAGGGGGGAGAGAGGGAAGAAGAGAGAGGAAAAGAGAGGGAGTGAGGAAGAGAGATAGATATGGAGAGAGAAGAGAAAGAGAGACAAAGAGAGAGAGAGGAATAGGGAGGGAGAGAGAGAGTGGGAGAGGAAGAGGGCTGGAGAGAGAGGGAGAGGAATATGGAGGGAGGGAGGGAGAGAGAGATAAATATATAGATAGATAAGAAGAGATAGTGTGTATGTTTGGGGGTTAAGAGAGAGAGAGAGAGAGAGAGAGAGAGAGAGAGAGAGAGAAGGGGAAGAGATAGAGAGGGACAGGAAGAGGGAGAGATATATAGATAGATAGAGATGGAGAGATATTGTATACATGATGATATAGAGAGATAAAGAAGGAGAGAAGGAGGTAGATAGAGATATAGACTTAGGGGGAAAGAGGGAAGAAGAGAGAGACAAAAAAAATGAGAGAGAGAGAGAGATATCATGACATGTGTTTCAGGGGATGGGATAGAGAGACAAATAAGGAGAGATGAAGGGAGGTATAGATATATATGGTAGGAGGGAGAGGGAAGAATATAAAGATTGAGAAAGGGAGGGAGAGGTGGTGAGAGAGAGATAGGGGAGAGAGGGAGGGGGAGAGAGAGAAGGAGAGAGGGAGGGGGATAGACACAGAATGGAAGGCAGACAGAGAGGGAAGAAAAAAGAGACACAAAAAGACACATATAAACATATAATTTAGATCTATAAAACCAGGAATATTTTGGTTTTTCAGTAAAATAGATGTGTTGATTTGAGTGTAGTAGTTTATTTCTAATCCAATTTGATCGCTTGCACTAGATGCATTGATTTCAATGTAGATGTCAATTTTTAATCCTATTTAATACCTTACACTAGATGCATTTATTTTAGTTAGATGTTGATTTTTACTCCTATTTGATTGCTTGCACTAGATGCATTGGTTTCTCAATATTTGATCACTTGCACTAAATGCATTGACTTTAGTGTAGATGTTGATTTCTAATCTTATTTAATGCCTTACAATAGATGCATTGATTCCAATGCAGATGTTTATTTCTACTCCTATTTGATTTCTTGCACTGGATCCATTGGTTTTAGTGTAAATATTGATTTATAATCCTATTTTATTGCTTCCAATAGATGCATTGAATTTAGTGTGGATTTTTCTTTCTAATCCTATTTGACTGTTTTCACTAGTTGCATTGATTTCAGTGTAAGCACATCACTTCCCCCTCAATATATATATATATATATATATATATATATATATATATATATATATATATATGTATCTCCCATTCTCTCTCCATCTCACCCCCCAAACATACACACACTCACTCCATATATATATTTATATATATCTCTCGCTCTCTCCCTCCTTTTTCTACTCCCCCTCTCTCTCTTCTCCTTCTCTCTCTCTCTCTAACACTTCTCTCTCCATATATATATCTCTTCCACCCCACCCTGTATTTGCATCTCTCTTCTCCCCTCTGTGCATTGGCTTCAGTGTAGATATTGATTTCTAATCCTATTTGATTGCTTGCAATATATGCATTGAATTTAGTGTAGATTTTTCTTTCTAATCCTATTTGATTGTTTGCACACGATGCATTGATTTTAGTGTAGAAGTTGATTTATAATCCTATTTCATTGTTTGCACTAGATGCATTGATTTCAGTATGTATGTTGATTTCTAATTTGACACAACTAGATGTGTGATGTACATTAATTTCAAAGTAATTAGATTAATAGTGTTCAAATTGATTTCAGTGTAAACACATCTCTGCCCCCTCAGTCTATATCTCTATCTCCCATTGTCTCTCCTTCTTTATCTCGTTATCTCACCCACGAAACATACACACACACACACACTCTCTCTCTCTCTCTCTCTCTCTCTCGCTAACACTTCTCTCTCCATATCTATATCTCTTCCTCCCCACCCTGTGTTTGCATCTCTCTTCTCCCCTCCATCTATATCTCTATCTCACCCCCAAAACATACACACACACTCCTAGTGTGAGCACATAAACATTATTCATGACATGAATTGACTTATGTGTTGCAATAATTCAACCATAAATACAAAAATTGAATTTTCATCCTAAATAAAATTTTCACTTACCTGAAATGTATTCTTCTTGAAACTATAAACCATTTGTAAGTGGTTACATCTTTATTATTTCCATTTTCCATCATTCAAGATTGTTAATCACTTTTCATTCAAACACGATAATAGATAATAACTTAATGTGGGACAATAAGAATAACCCCGAATCTATCTAGCGCATGAATCTATGACCGAGGGAGAGGGAGAGAGATAAATATATAGATAGATATGGAGAGATAGTGTGTATTTTTGGAGGTTAAGGGAGAGAGAGAGAGAGAGAGAGAGAGAGAGAGAGAGAGAGAGAGAGAGAAGGGGAAGAGATAGAGAGGGACAAGAAGAGGGAGAGATATATAGATAGATAGAGATGGAGAGATAATGTATACATGATGATATAGAGAGATAAAGAAGGAGAGACGGAGGGAGATAGAGATATAGACTTAGGGGGAAAGAGGGAAGAAGAGAGAGACAAAAAAATGAGAGAGAGCGAGAGAGAGAGAGAGAGAGAGATCATGGCATGTGTTTCAGGGGATGGGATAGAATAGATGTATTGGTTTTTCACTAAAATAGATGTATTGATTTGAGTGTAGTATTTTATTTCTAATCCATTTTGATCAATTGCACTAGATGCATTGATTTCAATGTAGATGTCGATTTTTAATCCTATTTAATACATTATACTATATGCATTTATTTTAGTTAGATGTTGATTTTTACTCCTATTTGATTTCTTGCACTAGATGCATTGGTTTCTCAATATTTGATCACTTGCACTAAATGCATTGATTTTAGTGTAGATGTTGATTTCTAATCCTATTTAATACCTTACACTAGATGCATTGATTCCAATACAGATGTTGATTTCTAGTCCTATTTGATTTCTTCCACTGGATCCATTGGTTTTAGTGTAAATATTTATTTGTAATCCTATTTGATTGCTTGCAATAGATGCATTGATTTCAGTGTAAGCACATCACTGCCCCTTCAATATATATATGTATCTCCCATTCTCTCTCCTTCTTTATCTCTCCATCTCACCCCCCAAACATACACACACTCACTCCATATATATATATTTATATATATCTCTCGCTCTCTCCCTCCCTTTTCTACTCCCTCTCTCTCTCTCTTCTCCTTCTCTCTCTCTCTAAGACTTCTCTCTCCCTATCTATATCTCTTCCACCCCACCCTGTATTTTCATCTCTCTTCTCCCCTCTGTGCATTAGTTTCAGTGTAGTTATTTATTTCTAATCCTATTTGATTGCTTCCAATATATGCATTGAATTTAGTGTAGATTTTTCTTTCTAATCCTATTTGATTGTTTGCACAATATGCATTGATTTTAGTGTAGAAGTTGATTTATAATCCTATTTCATTGTTTGCACTAGATGCATTGATTTCAGTATGTATGTTGATTCCTAATTTGACGCAACTAGATGTGTGATGTACATTAATTTCAAAGTAATCAGATTAATAGTGTGCATTGATTTCAGTGTAAGCACATCTCTGCCCCCTCCATCTATATCTCTATCTTCCATTGTCTCTCCTTTATCTCGTTATCTCACCTCCGAAACATACTCTCTCTCTCTCTCTCTCTCTCTCTCTCTCTCTCTCTCTTTCTTCCACTCCCTCTCTCTCTCTTCTCCTTCTCCCTCTCTCTCTCTCTCTCTCTCTAACACTTCTCTCTTCATATCTATATCTCTTCCTCCCCACCCTGTGTTTGCATATCTCTTCTCCCCTCTATTCCCCCCTCCATCTATATCTCTATCTCACACCCAAAACATACATAGACACTCTTAGTGTGAGCTCATAAACATTATTAATGACATGAATTGACTTATGTGTTGCAATAATTCAACCATAAATACAAAACTTGAATTTTCATCCTAAATAAAATTTTCACTTACCTGAAATGTATTCTTCTTGAAACTATAAACCATTTGTAATTGGTTACATCCTTATTATTTCCATTTTCCATCATTCAACATTGTTAATCACTTTTCATTTAAACACGATAATAGAGAATAACTAAATGTGGGACAATAAGAATAACCCCGAGTCTATCCAGCTCACGAATCTATGACCAAGGGAGAGAGAGAGAAAAATTTATAGATAGATATGGAGAGATAGTGTGTATGTTTGGGGGTTAAGTGAGAGAGAGAGAGAGAGAGAGAGAGAGAAGGGGAAGAGATAGAGAGGGACATGAAGAGGGAGCGATATATAGATAGATAGAGATGGAGAGATAAAGAAGGAGAAATAGAGGGAGATAGAGATATAAACTTACGGGGAAAGAGGGAAGAAGAGAGAGACAAAAAAAATGAGAGTGAGAGAGAGAGAGAGAGAGAGAGAGAGAGAGAGAGAGAGATCATGACATGTGTTTCAGGGGATGGGATAGAGAGAAAAATAAGGAGAGATGGAGGGAGGTATAGATATAGATGGCAGGGGGGAGAGGGAAGAAGATAAAGATAGAGAAAGGGAGGGAGAGGTGGTGAGATAGAGATAGGGGAGAGAGGGAGGGAGATAGACACATAATGTAAGGTGGAGAGAGAGGGAAGAAGAAAGAGACACATATAGACATAGAATTTAGATCTATAAAGTCTGGAATATTTTGGTTTTTCACTAAAATAGATGTATTGATTTGAGTGTAGTAGTTGATTTCTAATCCAATTTGATCACTTGCACTAGATGCATTGATTTCAATGTAGATGTCGATTTTTAATCCTATTTAATACCTTACACTAGATGAATTTATTTTAGTTAGATGTTGATTTTTACTCCTATTTGATTGCTTGCAATAGATGCATTGGTTTCTCAATATTTGATCACTTGCACTAAATGCATTGATTTCATTGTAGATGTTGATTTCTAATCCTATTTAATACCTTACAATAGATGCATTGATTCAAATGCAGATGTTGATTTCTACACCTATTTGATTGCTTGCACTAGATCCATTGGTTTTAGTGTAAATATTGATTTATAATACTATTTCATTGCTTGCAATAGATGCATTGAATTTAGTGTGGATTTTTCTTTCTAATCCTATTTGACTGTTTTCACTAGATGCATTGATTTGAGTGTAAGCACATCACTGCCCCCTCAATCTATATATGTATCTCCCATTCTCTCTCCTTCTTTATCTCTCCATCTCACCCCCCAAACATACACACTCTCTCCATATATATATATATATATATATATATATATATATATATATATATATATATATATATATATATATATATATACTTTATTTATTATTATATATATATATATATATATATATATATATATATATCACTCTCTCCCTCCCTTTTCTACTCCCTCTCTCTCTCTTCTCCTTCTCTCTCTCTCTAAAACTTCTCTCTCCATATCTATATCTCTTCCACCCCACCCTGTATTTGCATCTCTCTTCTCCCCTCTGTGCATTGGTTTTGATGTAGATATTGATTTCTAATCCTATTTGATTGCTTGCAATATATGCATTAAATATAGTGTAGATTTTTCTTTCTAATCCTATTTGATTGTTTGCACAAGATGCATTGATTTTAGTGTAGAAGTTGATTTATAATCATGTTTCATTGTTTTCACTAGATGCATTGATTTCAGTGTGTATGTTGATTTCTAATGTTACGCAACTGGATGTATGATGTACATTAATTTCAAAGTTATTAGATTAATAGTGTGCATTGATTTCAGTGTAAGCACATCTCTGCTCCCTCCATCTCTATCTCTATCTCCCATTGTCTCTCCTTCTTTATCTCGCTATCTCAACCCCCAAACATACACACACACACACACACTCTCTCTCTCTAACACTTCTCTCTCCATATCTATATCTCTTCCTCTCCACCCTGTCTTTGCATCTCTCTTCTCCCCTCTATCCCCCCTTCCATCTATATCTCTATCTCACCCACAAAACATACACACACACTCTTAGTGTGAGCACATAAACATTATTCATGACATGAATTGACTTATGTGTTGCAATAATTCAACCATAAATACAAAACTTAAATTTTCATCCTAAATAAAATTTTCACTTACCTGAAATGTCTTCTTCTTGGAACTATAAAACATTTGTAATTGGTTACATCCTTATTATTTCCATTTTCCATCATTCAACATTGTTAATCACTTTTCATTCAAACACGATAATAGAGAATAACTAAATGTGGGACAATAATAACAATAAAATAAAATAGTTTCAGATTGACCACAATGAAGATTGTTTGTAATTGACTGCATTCTTATTACTCACATTTTCTATCATTCAATATTGTTACATTGTCACTTTGCACTTAAAATTTTTATTTCATCATTTTTCATCATTCAAGTTAGTAACTGTCTCATAATTCATCATTAATCTGAGATATTTTTAGCATAGTTAAAATGATCAAAATAATTAGATGTTCAATGAATTTTGTATGACCACACACGAATGAAACCAGCCTAGATCCATCTTAACCCCGAATAGGTGCAAACCTCTCCTCAAGTTTTTCACTAAAAAAATAGGTTTTCACCTCAAGAGATTTGATCCCTTTCGGCACTTGATAGATCAGGGGTTAAGATGGATCTAAGTTGGTTGCACCTAGAGGTGCTTTATAGCCCAGTATAGGGTAGATGTGTAGATGTAATGTAAGAAATTTTGTTAACTTTTGTAATGTCGGCTCAATATATATAGGGTACATGTGTAGATGTAATGTAAGAAAGTTTGTAAACATTTTGTAATGTAATAAAGTTTGTAAACATTTTGTAATGTCGGCTTAATTGTAATCAATTTATTTGTAATAATTATCCCTACCTTTTAACCCAAAGTTATATTTACGGACCCTAAAAGGGTATGGTAAATAAATATAAATATAAATAAATGGGAGGTATGGTAAATAAATAAAACCTATTTTTATATTTACTGTAGAGGTATGGTAAATAAATAAAACCCATTTTTATATTTACTCCATAAACCTCATTATATATTTAAGAAAACTAAAAAAATAAAATTATTTAGGTGAAACCTATGGGCCAAATACCACGGAACAAATTATTATTAATACCATGGGCCTGATACCATTGAACAAATTATTATTAATACCATGGGCTAAATACCATGGGTCAAATACAATATTTAAATAAATAAATATTAATGACCAATAAATAGGTATGGTAAATAAATATAAATATAAATAAAGGAGAGGTATGATAAATAGATAAACCCTCTTTTTATATTTACTCCATAATCAGCTTTATATTTAAGGACACTAAAAAATGATGTATTATTTAGGGGAAGCCTATGGGTCAAATACCACGGGACAAATTAATATTATTATTGCGCCGAGAGGCGCTCTACAGCCTAGTATAGGGTAGATGTGTCGATGTAATGTAAGAAAGTTTGTAAACTTTTGTAATGTAGGCTCAATATATATAGGGTACATGTGTAGATGTAATGTAAGAAAGTTTGTAAACATTTTGTAATGTCAACTTAATTGTAATCAATATATTTGTAATAATTATCCCTACCTTTTAACCCAAAGTTATCTTTATGGACACTAAAAAAGGTATGGTAAATAAATAAAAATATAAATAAATAGGAGGTATGGTAAATAAATAAAACCTATTTTTATATTTACTGTAGAGGTATGGTAAATAAATAAAACCCATTTTTATATTTACTCCATAAACCTCATTATATATTTAAGAAAACTAAAAAAAATAAAATTTAGGTGAAACCTATGGGCCAAATATGAGGGAATAAATTATTATTAATACCATGGGCTAAATACCATGGGTCAAATACCATATTTAAGTAAATAAATATTAATGAACAATAAATAGGTATGGTAAATAAATAAAAAAATAAATAAAGGAGAGGTATGATAAATAAATAAACCCTCTTTTTATATTTACTCCATAATCAGCTTTATATTTAAGGACACTAAAAAAGGATGTTTTATTTAGGGGAAGCCTACGAGTCAAATAGTTAGAAATATCTAATTACTACTTGTCTGTGGTTGTAACTCTCTAATAGAGGAGTCTATTCCTACATAATAGGAAGTAGATAGAATATATTTTTTCCTAGTTTAGTGTGTGGTTGAGAGAATCTCTCAACTACATTTAATGTATGTCCAAGAAAGATTTCCTATCTTGAGACTATTTTATGTATAAATATGTGTGTAATTTCTTTGATTCAGAATATAGAATTTATATAGAGTTTGCAGTGTGATATTTTATCTTGGTATCAGAGCCTGGGCCTCGGCCCCTCACGGGCTAAGGGAAATAAGAAATAAGAGAGATTATTTGTTTTTGTTTTAGTTTGTCCATTAGCTTTGAACGCTGCAGAAAGTCATTGTTCGTTTAGTATTTGGAGGGCGAGAAATATCGCTGGAGGATGCGCTGAAGGAGAGTGTTGCATAAGACCATGAGCGATTTGGAACTGCGTGTGTGGATCACTTGCTGCGTGCGTGGTTGTTGTGAATTTCGTTCCTTTTCAGCACTGTTGCGAATCTATAAGTAGAAGAGTGGTCATGTGTGTGTGATCTACGCAGCGGAAGGAGTGACTATGTCCAAGGATCCGGAGACTGCGTTTTCCGCCTATGCCAATATGATCTGGTTACTACAGATCTAGTTCAATCTTCCAAAAATTGCAAATCAGTCTTGCATGGTTGTGAGAAGATTTCTTTACAGAGGATCTCCACAGATCGGTTGTGAGACGGTGACTGCGTGAGGAGTCTTACAGGAATTGTGAATACCTATCGAATACAAGTAGGCCAAGGATTTCCTTTAAGTCTGTGATTTGAATCATTTTGTGGAGTCTTCAGAATTGAAGTTTAAGAGGAAGGAGGTTGTGCTAGCTTGGGGATGGAGGCGGTGAAGATTCTGTGTCATGTGACGTCTCAAGAGCTTCGCTTCCGGTTGTTCCTCCGTCTCTGATCCTCTGGGTGGAGATGCGGCAACAAATAGGGCGAAGTTTGAACAGGAAGGAGGAGGGTCAGACATTCTGGAAACAACTGTTTCTGTTGCGAGTGCAGGTGAAGCTTTGGAGCAGCGAATGGCAGGTTCTTTTGATTCGTCAGTGGTTGGAAATGTGGGTGCTTCGAGCACGACAACATTTCGAAAGACTGGAAATAGTGGTGTCGATAAGCTTCCAAAAGAGATGCATGAGATGAAAATCAGAGATGACAAATCTGATAATGTTGATGACAAGTTGTGTGCTCTGTCGCCTGAACATATGTTTTTGTTACACTTACTTGTGGATGATGGTTCGAGAGCAATCGATGAGGTGATGTTAGATTCGTATCCCAAGGTGGGGTACTCGGAAAAAGTTTTCCAGTCATCAAAATCGGATTCAAGTGACAGGGAGGCCTACCTATTTACAATGGGTGTTCAGGGCAATATGTGAGGGAGATATTGGAAATGAGGCAGATCAGTGTGTTTTTGGGCATTAATATGTGATATGCAAAATTAATGTGTCTTTGTAGCTAGTTGAAAGCATGATTGTTTGTGTATTTTGCGTAAAAAAAATATGTCATGATGGAAGTATTTTGGAACTAAAATTAATATACATATTGAGATTAGTCACCTCAATATGAAGTTATTTTTGTTAGAATTGACTACTCTAACAAATGACATGTTAAGATGGAGTTCCAAGTTCTAATTGACAAAGACAAAGATTCCCAAGATGTATGCAACGAAACGAGGATGTAATGGAGTAGCGGCAACATTTAAAGGATGATGGACAACGAAAGTGAAAGTTTGTTTTGTGTGAATAGACTCTTGATGATGAGTCACTCAGTTGAATGGTAAACAAGTCTAGGTTGGTTGTTGTAATGGTCATTATATGTACCTAGAAACTACAAAACGTTGAAGTATGGAATGTAAGCCTTGTAAAGGCATTTGAAAGTTCGTGGTGATCTTAAAACCACTTTATAATGGTTTATGGTCAGCCTGAAACCATCTTTTGCCACTGTAAAGTGATGGTTTGTGGTGAGCCAGAAACCACATATATCGCCTTTGTGGCTGGTTGGTGGTGAGCCAGAAACCACATATATCGCCTTTGTGGCTGGTTGGTGGTGAGCCAGAAACCACATATAGAGCCTTTGTGGCTGGATCGACTTTGTGGCTAAAAGTGCCTTTGTGGCCGCGTGTACACGAGAGCTTTATGCTCACAGAAGCTTTGTGCTCGATTGAGTAGGTGGACTACAGTAACGCCTAGCTCACGGTCTCAGATATTGGTGTGTCTGAGCACAAGAGGGTCAACGCACTTTTCTATCTGACATTTGCGTTGAAATGCATAATCAACGCAACTGTCAGCGATTGTTATTTGGATATGAATATTTGGCTTAGAAGATGGAGAGATGGTGTGCATGTTTGGGGGTTAAGAAAGAGAGAGAGATATAAAAAGAGAGAGAGAGAGATATCATGACATGTGTTTTGGGGGATGGGATAGAGAGAAAAATAAGGAGAGATGGAGGGAGGTATATATATAGATAGCAGGGGGGAGAGGGAAGAAGATAAAGATAGAGAAAGGGAGGGAGAGGTGGTGAGATAGAGATAGGGGAGAGAGGGAGGGGGAGAGAGAGAAGGAGAGAGGGAGGGGGATAGACATAGAATGGAAGGTGGAGAGAGAGAGAAGAAAAAAGAGACACACAAAGACACATATATACATAGAATATAGATCTAGAAAGTCAGGAATATTTTGGTTTTTCACTAAAATAGATGTATTGATTTTAGTGTAGTAGTTGATTTATAATCCAATTTGATCACTTGCGCTAGATGAATTGATTTCAATGTAGATGTCGATTTTTAATCCTATTTAATACCTTACACTAGATGCATTGATTTTAGTTAGATGTTGATTTTTACTCCTATTTGATTGCTTGCACTAGATGCATTGGTTTCTCAATATTTGATCACTTGCACTAAATGCATTAATTTCAGTGTAGATGTTGATTTCTAATCCTATTTAATACATTACACTAGATGCATTGATCCCAATGCAGATGTTGATTTCTACTCCTATTTGATTTCTTGCACTAGATCCATTGGTTTTAGTGTAAATATTGATTTATAATCCTATTTCATTGCTTGCAATAGATGCATTGAATTTAGTGTGTATTTTTCTTTCTAATCATATTTGACTCTTTTCACTAGATGCATTGATTTTAGTGTAAGCACATCACTGCCCCCTCAATATATATATGTATCTCCCATTCTCTCTCATTCTTTATCTCTCCATCTCACTCCCCAAACATATACACACTCTCTCCATATATATATGTATATCTCTCTCGCTCTCTCTCTCCCTCTTCTACTCCCTCTCTCTCTCTTCTCCTTCTCTCTCTCTCTAACACTTCTCTCTCCATATCTATATCTCTTCCACCCCACCCTGTATTTGCATCTCTCTTCTCCCCTCTGTGCATTGGTTTCGGTGTAGATATTGATTTCTAATCCTATTTGATTGCTTGCAATATATGCATTGAATTTAGTGTATATTTTTCTTTCTAATCCTTTTTTATTGTTTGCACAAGATGCATTGTTTTTAGTGTAGAAATTGATTTATAATCCTATTTCATTGTTTGCAATAGATGCATTGATTTCACTGTGTATCTTGATTTCCGATTTGACGCAACTAGATGTATGATGTACATTAATTTCAAAGTAATTAGATTAATATTGTGCATTGATTTCAGTGTAAGCACATATCTGCCCCCTCCATCTATATTTCTATCCCTCACTGTCTCTCCTTCTTTATCCCACTATCTCACCCCCAAAACATACACACACACACACACTCTCTCTCTCTCTAACACTTCTCTCTCCATATCTACATCTCTTCCTCCCCACCCTGTCTTTGCATCTCTCTTCTCTCCTCTATCCCCCCCTCCATCTATATCTCTATCTCACCCCCAAAACATACACACACACTCTTAGTGTGAGCACATAAACATGATTCATGACATGAATTGACTTATGTGTTGCAATAATTCAACCATAAATACAAAACTTGAATTTTCATCCTAAATAAAATTTTCACTTACCTGAAATGTCTTCTTCTTGAAACTATAAACCATTTGTAATTGGTTACATCCTTATTATTTCCATTTTCCATCATTCAACATTGTTAATCACTTTTCATTCAAACACGATAATAGAGAATAACTAAATGTGGGACAATAAGAATAATAAAATAAAATAGTTTCAGATTGATTGCAATGAAGATTTTTTGTAATTGACTGCATTCTTATTACTCACATTTTCTATCATTCAACATTGTTACATTGTCACTTTGCACTTAAAAATTTTATTTCATCATTTTTCATCATTCAAGTTAGTAACTGTCTCATAATTCATCATTAATATTAGAAATTTTTAGCATATTTAAAATGATCAAAATAATTAGATGTTCAACAAATTTTGTATGACCGCACATGACTGAAACCAGCCTAGATCCATCTTAACCCCGAATCTATCAAGCGCCGAGAGAGATCAAATCTCTCGAGGTGCAAACCTCTCCTCAATTTTTTCACTAAAAAAAGAGGTTTTCACCTCGAGAGATTTGATCCCTCCCGGCGCTTGATAGATCTGGGGTTAAGATGGATCTAGGCTAGTATTTAGTCATTTATGGTTAGTTGAAATTATCATATTTATTGTTAACAAATTAATCAATCTATTTAACCATACAATTAAATTATGTTAACTAATTAATCAATATATTTCCATACTATTAAATTAATCAATTCAAGTAGCTTACACATCCAAGAAATAGATGATTTTGACAATGGATTATGTAATAGTAATAGTATTTTGTATAGCGGTTTGTTTAAAAATGTAACAACAACTCAATAGCTTTGTAAAACAAAAACTATGTTTTTCATGGTAAAAGCAATGAGATATCACTACATTATAGAGCTCATGGAAAATCCACTTGGAATCTTGTAAATCCAAAGAAATATTGGTTGAAATATTCACAAAGTCATTGGCAAGACATGTATTTGAGTTTATTAGACAAAACCTAGGTATTGTAGGCTCACATTAAAGTAGCACCCAGGGGAGTGTTGGAATACATTAAGTACTAGCTATCATATAGTTAGCTCATAACTTGTGGCAATTTATGTAGAGTCTAAATTTCGTAAGAAAATATTCATGAGTGTATCAGATAAGATTAGCATATTCTTATTAGCACTTTTCCTTCTATTTAAAAATGTACCTTCAAGCAATTAAATCAATCAATTCAAGTTACAAAGTACAAGCTATGTTCTTTTAATGTGTAATTATCTCTTGTATCCATCAATATGTATCTTAATTGGAATTTTTTTCATAAACACTATATAATAAAACATATTCTTTTGTAAAATGAGCAAGAAACTTCAAATCATTAATCATTAACAAAAAAAATTACCATAAAGCTTTAATGAAATGAAACCATTAATGTTAGTGTATGTTTCTACACCATACGAAACATATGGAAATTACATTTCCAAAACTAGATTAAGAAACTCTAAATTATAACATTTTTGGAAATACTTTGTTTAGAGTTTAATAAATGTAAATTTTAAAAAAATCCTCATAGGAAATTCAAAATGTGATAGAAAATGAGTACCTTTAAAAGAAAATGAAACAATATTTCACATATAAACCATCTACCTACATGTTACTAATGACAATGTGACCAAACCCCATGATATTTCACGTTATGGAGAATTAATGCCACATAAGTGCAAGTAATAGTCTAATTTGGCTACTATCCTGTATTTTTCCTTTGATTTTCCTATGATCTCATGAATTTGTTATCACAAGGAGAAATAGGTATTTGAAATATCTTACCTCACGAGAGTGATATTTGATTTTGTATAGCTTGTGCATTCAAGTGTAGACACATTATTTTTCTTATTATTTCGTTTAAAGTTTTCTATGTTTTGGCATTATTCATGAAAATAGATGAGTAACTTGATTATCTATCAAGTTAATGGGATGGGAAAGATTCTTTACAACTTTGGAACATTTGGTCTTCTATTAGTATTATTAATCCTGATATTGGTAGTTATTTTTTAAGGCTCAATTTGATATGGCTTAGTTGTACACTAGTGAAATGCATATGATTGAGCCTTCATAACCATAAGAGAAATATTGGTATGAAATATAACACATATGACAATAGTGTGAGTCTCATTTTTTCATAACAAAATTTATAAAAGAGTAATAGGGTTATGCTTTGACTATGGATTATTTCATACAATATTTGGAAATGCATACCTAATGACCCTTAGTTACATCACTTCATTTACAAAAAACATATTCTTCCACACCTCATCAAAAATGTCACAATTTATAACACTATGGATTTTATCCTCCATTCATCACATAACTATTGAAAGGAACTATAAAGGCTCAAACAAAACAGGACCACATATGGAACCAACAAGAGGTTCTCAAACTATTAAATTATAACTTCTCTATGGTACAAAATAGGATGAAACAACAATAAAATAAACATCACAGTAAAAGGGGATTTGAAGTGGGGGATTGGTTATCTGTGAGAGTACAACCATATAAATAGATCTCACTGAAGAAGAAAAAATAATGAAAATAAATTAGCACCAAGGAATTATGACCCCTATAAGGTGTTGTGGGATTGGAAGGAGGGCTTACAAAGTGGAGTTTCCTTCATATTCATGTTTACATCTAGTATTCTATTTTTCTTTCTTAAATAAGCTGGAAATTAACAACAAGATCTTAGTCCAAAATTTTCTTCCATAGATTAATGAAGAAGAGAAAATAATACTAGAAGTAGAAACAATATTGGAAACAAGGATGAAGTAGCTAAGAAATCAAGCAATTACTAAGTATCTCATTAAATGGATGAACCTACCGGTGAAAGAAGCAACATGAGAAGATGATTTGTTCATGTAGAAACACCTAAAGTGTTAGGGACAACACTTCTTTGAAGGGGAGAGGCATGTTAAGCCTTATATAATAAACATGTTAGCCCTATAACCCATTATTAAGCCCTAGATATTGAACGATTACATTTATATTGTTATATTGCTATGTAGGCTCAAACCCCTCAGTTCCATTTTATTATAATTATACCCTTTGTCTCATATATATATATATATATACACACACACACACTAAGGATATCTAGTCTTAGGATCATCAAATATTGTGTTGTACATTGTATTCATTGTAAAAGGAGGTCTCCCATCAAAGAGGACTGTAATTATTGGTTTCTTCTCATTTTAAAAGTGCAAGGTTCATAACATTGATCATGCCATTATTTGGTTTTATCTGTGAAAAATATGTTTTTTAATTGAAATGACATAGAAGTCATCTAGGATGTAAAAACTAAATTTCCTCTAAGTTTAACATAAATAATCTTAGTGCTGCAAATTTCATTTTGGGAATGGAAATTAAAAGAGTTTAGGTAAACAAAATGGCATGGTTAAATGAAAGGAAGTATGTTGAGACAATATTGCAAAGGTTTAATATGAAATAATGTAACTGCTAAAGGCCATTATTCCTATATGTATAAAGGTATTTATAGATTAGTGTCCCAAGACACAATAAGAGGAAGAGGATATGTTGTATGTTGCATATGTAAGAGTGGTGGGAAATTTGATGTTTTTCATGGTCTATAGTAGACAAATCATTGTACATGTAGTTGGAGTATTGAGGAGGTATATGTCAAAACCAAGGAAGGAGAAATAGGAAGTAGTAAAGATGGGTTTTTAGGTATTTGCATGGAACTACTAGTTATTGTGCTACCAAATAAGACTAGGACTCGATGGATTTTTTCACATACATGGGTTTTTTGATGCATACTAAGTTAGAGATGTGAATTGCAAAATATTTACAAGTGGGTATATGTTTAACATATTTTTAGGAGCAATGAGTTGGATGAACGAGAGGTAGTATGTAGCAGCACTCTTAACTATGGAAGCTAAATACATGGAAACCACTCATCCAAGAAAGGAAGCAATATGGTTTCAAATATTATGTTCAAGTAATGGGTTGGTATAAAAAATTGTAAATATAGATTATAACAGTCAATGTGCATTGTTCCAAGAAAATAACCCAACTTATCATTCTAAGATAAGGCTTATTGATGTTCAATATCACTTTCTGAGAGATATAATTGAAGACAAGAATATGGTGGTGGTAAAGGTGGAAATTTTGAAGAATGTCATAGATTCATTAACAAAATATTTTGGTATTGATCATTTATCTTGGTGTAGAGAAACAATGGGTATTATAACCCTAGATTGTTAATCATGTACTCTTTTAACTCCCTTATGCAAAGAAAACAAGAAGTGGAAGAATTTTATGTATGTATATTATATTCTTTGCATGACTCCACATTCCATTCATTGTGCTAGACGTAGTGAGTGATCATATTGAGGTTGAAGTGGTAGAGCTCTCAAACAAAAATCTAGGAGGTTTTTGTCACACGATTTTATCTTTTAGTGGTTTTTTGGCACATGGTGGTCAAAACTAGTTTTGTAATTTCAATTAAGTAACTCCAATTCTTTTCTAATCATAGTTTAATGGATTGGGGGTTTATGGTTGCCATTGGATATAACTATTTATTGTAGCATTGAAAATAAATAGCCTTCGTAGCTCTTGATTTGGGTTTCCAAAGTAATTTTTTGATATTGAATGTGTGTGTGTGCCATTCATCTTTCATATATTTTATTAGGAATCATTTTGTAGAAATTCATTGCATAGGGTTAAACCCAAAAGAGATCCACATTCACCTTATTTAAAAAATCATCCATTATGGTTTTCTTAAGTTGGTGTATTTTCCTACTAAAGGTTAAGTTGCAAAAATCTTCACTAAATCATTGGAATCGCCTCATTTTATTTTGTTACTATGATATCTTGGGATGACTAAGTTGTCCCTAGGATCAATATTTAATTCATTTTTGTAGGTAATATTGAAAATGAAAATTAGGTTGTATCTACTAGAACAATGCATCTTGGTGATTGTTACACAGTAATTTGTCACTATCCCTGCAATCCCCATATCGCACATTGGAGGGTCATTTCTGTGACTAATTAGAAGTGTCATGCCTTGAAAATACCATCATTTCATCCCTTGCCATGACGACAACATTCCCTCTGTTGACCATTTCCTGAGAAGACCACTAAAAACACCTGTTTTTGCCTTGGCGCGAGTAGCCAGTTACACTCCCGCACCAAGCTGGAAAATTAACACTGAGCCCACGCCAGTTTGTGCTCTGTCCTAGTTAAGCACCCATGTTGATCTATTTATGGAAAGTTTTTTAAAAATAGAGGCGAAGTTTCAATCACAACAACTTCATGGATGATTCATAGGGAGTGGTTCGACTAAATAACCACGGCCTCCCTCCTTTGGCCTCTTGTTTCCACTTTATGGGGAAACCTCCCAAGTGATAAGGCCTCCCTTCCACTATTGTAGGGATCCCAACCTCCTCCTCTCCTCTATAAATATAGCCATCTTCCATTTATGTGCTAGTGGAACAGATAGCTGGAAAAGTTAGCATAGAGAAGAAGCAATCATAGCTTCAGGAGAATAGTGCAGAGTGTGATTGTTTGTGTGTGTTGAGAACATAGTGAGATCTTGGACCTTTGTTGATGAGGGTGTGGCAAACGTGCTTGGATACAGACATGCCTAAGGAGAGCCTCAACATCAAGGCTTGGTTTTAAAATCCTCTTGTATTTATCATAATAAAATGCGTCAGAATGATGTAGGTCATCGTCCTTGCTTTGAATTTCATTTACAATCTAGGAAGGTAGATGTTAGTATGTTCCCGTAGTTGCTAGACCCACCCTAGGGCTAGAGAGATTGCCTCTGTCCGCAGAGGGGATTTACCTGGACAACAAATTGGCGACTCCGCTGGGGAGTTTCCTTTGATTTTGTCACTCTTTGAGGTCTTAGTCATTCGACAGATTTAGTCGAACGACCATTTCCCTATTTGTTCCTATGTTTTTCATCAATTATGATCTTTTAGTTTTTTCTTGAAGTGGTCAGCCTGGTCTTGGTTGGGAGAAATTCTTTGTTTTTTCCTATTCATGAATTGGCGCTTTTATTTTTCTGATATTAGCGCCGATTGGTGCCATTTGTCAGTTAGCAATCCGCACCAATTGGCCATTGGCGCTAGTTGTCAGTGAGCAAGTTGCACAAGTTGGCGCTAGTTTCACCCACAAAAGTCGTTCCAATTTCAAGGTGTGTGAAAAATTGAGGTTTTTCCCTAATTCCTTCACCAGCGTGTCTTTCCCTTCTAGTATTTTTCTCTGTATGCTTTACACGTTTTCTCCTCTACTTTTTCACTTGTGAGCATAGATTACATTGCTCATTGTTCAGCTGAAAATTCTTCTTTCTTTGATTACTTGATGTAAAAGGGAATGAATGCCTTGTTTTGAGCTCATGATTTGGAAGTCCCTTTTTTGCTTGACCACATATGTCTTATAGCCTTTTGAGGAATTTTGTTACAAAGTGTTTAAAACAACGATTGCATTCTTAGTGTTTTTTTGCATCCCTTTTGCATTCATCCTTCATTAAGGAAATTTGTGTTCATTTAGTTTTCGTCTTAGACTTTGCTTTTCGTTAAAATGCATTAGATCACGTTGCATTGAAGAGTATTTTTTGAGATTTATCATTGAACTTAGATTACATTGTTTAATGATTGAAAGCTAAAAATCGCATTGAGTGCATTCTCTTTCATTAAAATCATGCATTAATTAGATTCTCATTTCATCGAAAAATGCATTGAGTGCATTCTTATTCTTTAAAAAGAAAAAGGAAATTGTGCATAGATTACAATTGCATAGTTTTCAAAAAAGAGGATTTTGCATAGATTACATTGCATAATTCACATCGTTGAATGTTTTAGATTACTTTTGGATAGTGAAAGTCATCTAGTTTGGAAAAAATTTGTTTGCAGTGTTGTTGTTTGTTGCATCATTGTTTGAAGCTCTTCCCTTAACTAGATAGCATTCATCGAATTGAAAGCTTTATTTCCTCATATAACTGCATATAGGAGATTGTCTAATGACATGCGGTAGGGCCTTGAAATCGAGATATAATTGAAGATAAACCATAAAATTTATGCAATCAACCTAAGGAAGCATTGAAACTTAACGCTCAAATTTAGAGGTCTAGGCTAGTGATGTGTTCCAGCATTATTAAACCTAGTAGCTGTCGCTTGCCTTCTAGCTTTAGATAGTGCTAGTACAGACTTGTGCTCCCCGTACCATCGAGTATATAAAGGGAGACCCCTCTAGGTTGCAATCCTTTTATCTATAGGAAGCGAGTATCGCATACATGGCCATGATACTGCAAGATACGGCATTAGAGACTACTGCTGCCCACTCACGTTAAGTCCTTGGTCATTTATCTTTCATTTGATCACCAAGGTGTATATGGTAGTTCATGAAAACTTGGTACACCCTCTTTCTTAGATTACCTGAGTAGTCATTTTGATGTTTTCATGACTCTATAAAAAATTAAAAGATCATCGAGTGATTTTCCTTTCATGCTCGTTTCAACTTGAAAGTGATAGAATCACCTTTTGCCCATTTCTTGACTCTTTAAATATGAAACGGCAGAGTTTTGTTTCAATGTCTTAAAAAATTAACTACCCACGAAATATCCCTGGTTAAAGTTATCTTCCTTAGTATTTTGTTTTAAGTTTGTTTCCAATGGCAACTTTTCCAGAGTTTTCCAACCAAGGAATCCCCTCTGAAGGGAATCCTGGTCCTTTTCCTGCCTTTGGAAATGTTGGTGCTCCTTATATGGCAACGTTAACCCTGCCTGGGTTAATTGTTGGGTTGCATGTTTGGTTATTCTCGACCTCTGTGGTATCGAGTGTTCCGTCCACTGTACAACCATCTCCTCCACCTGAACAACATCATGTTGATTTTAAGGTGGACCTCTCCCCTTCTTCGCCTATTTCTTCATCCTCCTCTTCTACTTCACCTGGTGAAAGTCTGGATTTTAGTAACCAAGTGGCTAAGAAGAAGAAGAAGAAGTCAGCTAAGGGAGAGGCTAATGCTATAGCTATTGTTCCTGAGAAAATTTCCCTTGATAAACCATCCAACCTTCCACGGAAAGTCAAATTCCCTTGTATGTTGTGCAAAGGTGACTAGTTTCTTCGAGATTTCCCTGGTATTCCCAAGGTGCTCTAAGCATGGTCTGATGCCTGTCTGCCATTACCTTTGGCTTCTGGAAGTCATATTGGTGGCACATCTTCGACTAGTACTAGTAGGACTCATAAGAAACAGGGTAATATTACCAATCCCTGTAAGTTGTGTGAAGGGCATCATCCCATTCACCTTTTTCTGTACATGGATGAAGCCAAGAGAGTGTTGGAAAACTCTACTGTTTCTGCACCCTGCCTTCTGGTTGGTTACCATAAACTTTCTTTGCGTCCTCCGCTAGTTTATTCTACGATTGGTCAAGAGTCATCCTTGGTCGATCCCGCTCCCTCGGAAATTCAAATTCAGGAATCTATTCCTGACCAACCATTGGACGTGGAATCGGTCGACTTGATCCCACCTATGGTTCATCAGGTCTTTTTCATCAAGAGTGGATATCATCCCCCCCACGTTCTTCTTATTTCATCAGATTCTTTGGACTTGGAGAAAGATTCGTCCGTCCATGTAGTTCAAGAAGTTACTCCTCCTACTCCCATGATGGAAGTCCATGAGAGTGCTCCTCTTGCTCCGGTAACACTAGGGGAAAACCATATCAGTTCGATGGCATCCCCTCCAAGTATTTTGGTCGCTTGCTTTGATTGGAGTCGATTTGTAGGATAGCGCCTTCCTTCTTATGTGCCTTTTGAGATCACAGTACAGAACTTTGATGTGGTCGTACCCAGCACCATTATAGATGAAGGCGCGTCTGTTAGTATTCTGTCTTCTAATACTTGGCAAGCTTTTGGTTCTCCCCCGCTTGTGCCTATTACTCATAATTTTTTGGCTTTTAACAAAGGAACCACTCAACCGTTAGGGATCCTTCCAAATTTGCCTGTTACTTTGGGAGGAAAAACCATCTATATAGATGTGATGGTTGTTCTAGGCCCCTTGGATTTCAATTTACTCTTGGGGTGAAACTATACTTATGTCATGGGTGCACTTGTCTCTTCCCTCTTTCTTGTGATCTATTTCCCACACAAAGGTCGGATCGTGACCATTGATCAGCTTTCATTCTTTGGTCCTGATGTGACATCTGGTCCACCATCATCCCTTCTGGGTCTTTATCCGCCGGTTGTATATTCCCTGCCGCAGGTTAATTATGTGGCTACCTGTCCCATGCCCACATTCAGTGATAGTGTTGTTGTGCATCGTGTGTTGGGGGCATTGGGTCTTGATTTCCGAGATGTTGTTCTCCCATCAGATGAGAACCTCTTGGAAGCCATGACTTGTTATTCAACATGACGAGGTCGTCGGAGCATAGTTCGTTTTCTTGCGTCAAGCTTCTTAAAAAGTGAAACAAGATGGTTGGAGCAGAGTTCATTTTTGAAAAAATCTCATTGGAGCATGGTTCATTTTCTTGTGTCAAGCTCCTTAAAAAATGAAACAAGCTCTCTCGATGATATTTCATCTTCTATGTCGACCTCATTAAAAAATGAAGTAGGTCATGAGGATATTTCTTTTAATGTGTTAACCTCGTTAAAATAATGAAACACTTTCCTGTTCACTTCGAGTCTTTGATCAGATCTCGTAAAATCCCAGTCGAGTCTTTCTTTTGATCTCGTAACTGAACCTTCACTCCCTCCATCTGTTTACTCAGGTGCATGGAATGAATCTTGGGGGGCATGTACCTTGAATTGAGTCACCATGTTGGGGGCATGAAAATTATTTCAAGCATATTTTGTTTCTGTTTCAAGCTTGTGTAAAAATGAAACTGGTTTCAAGCAGAGTTTCCAGATTTCAAGCTTGTGTAAAAATGAAACCATTGTTATTTTACCTCTCATGATTGCCATTTTATCAGCCTATTTTTCAAGATGAACCTTGGTTTTCTCATTCCATCATCCCTATCTTCTTAGCTGATCATATGCCTTCACTTGTTTGTTTTACCCATTCCTGAGGAACCGCTGCAATGAGTGGTCTTGTTAGCCATCCTCTTGACCTTTACTTGTTCTGAGCAGTTCTGCCATTATCGGAACTAGTAGCTACCCTTTATACCACTCATTCCTCCAGGAGGAGTCATATTTCAACTCTTTTCTGACTCTCAAAAACTGAAGAGATTGTTGATACGCTTGTCGTTTTGAACTCGTTAAATTGGCTGCAAAACAATATCTACCCAGTATACGTTTACCCCTTTTTCATGTTGGGATAGATTAATTACGAAAAAGGAATACCTTATCCTATCGCGACTAAGAGGTTCTCTCAGACACAGTTTTCTACCTTTTTGGATCTGTGAGACTACCTACGAAAAGGGACTGCTGGAGTTTTATTTTCTACCTTCTTTTCAAACTCTCTAAACATGAAAAGATATTGAGTTATTCCTTTGTTGGACTCGTTAATCCCTGATGACATCGGACTTCATCACCATGACGTTATTCGAGTTTCTCCTTCCTAGGGCTCATAAAATGTACTATGTTGGATTTTTCCGAAGGACAAACTTATATGACAAGCATATGCTATCCTCTTCAAGCTTTTGTAAAAATAAAGAGGTACTCACTAGAAATGGTGGGGGGAAATGGAAGTTATTCATTAGTTGTGTTGGTAGTATGTCACTCTTGAACATGACACTTGTCTGCAATTCGTGTCAGGTTGGGATATCTTCACTCTGTCACTTTGCCTCCATGGGTTTGGGAAATACGTTTTCCTCTCATTCGATTACCAATATTGTCAACATGATCTCTGATCTTATTTGAGTCAAATGCTGCCAAATTCTAGAGTCGTGTCGCCGATATGTTCAAGAGCAAATCCTTCTATAGTTTGTACATTCTTTGATCCTCTATTTCATTCTTGATTCACACTCATATTACATCCTCTATTTCATGTCGATGGTGTGGGATTCATTATGACCCTTCTTCGACGGATCACTGCCTGTCGACTTTAGCTCATTATCTGGGAAGTTGATCTAGAGACTCCTTTCTGGTACCTTAGAGCTTGCATGCCCTAATGGCAAGTTATTCACATTCGATGACAGTTTCACGTAATTGGCCTTCGATCGGGTGATTTCATGGGTGTTCGACGTTAGATCACTATTCACATTCCATGGATTGTACTAGTGGTACCTTGAGAGCCATTGACATTATGGGTGGTTTCTCTCGCACTTGTTGACGGTTCACATCATTGACCGGTAATCAAGTGATTTTCTAGCATGTTCAACTTCAACACATCTATTGACATGTTGGAATTTGTACTTTGATCGGGTGGTGTTGGAGCAGAAGACCCTGGGCTTCGATCACAAAAGTCCAGGTTGTGAGGAGTGATGATTCATTCATGATTATATACATGATTCTTTAGACGGATGGCTGTGACCATACCGTGGGTTCTCTTGTTTTGATCCTCTCTATATGGATGGCTGCGCCCATACCATGAATCTATTTCATATGATCCCTTTATTCGGATGGCTACATCCATGCCGAGGATCCATTCACATGATCCTTTTCTTGATGGATCGCTGCACCTATACCATGCATTCATGTATTTTCAATAAAGATTTCAATTATGTATATATGCTTGATTTGCAGGTCTCCCGATAGCAACGTCCGGTTCCCTTCACGTACTTGTAAATAATTTCACCCCTCACTCATGTCCGAACTTCATACTTTAGGGGGCATCTGTTACATAGTAATTTTTCATTGTCCCTTCAATCCCCATCTCGCACATTGGAGGGTAATTTATGTGACTAATTAGAAGTGTCATGCCTTGAAAATACCAGCATTGCATCCCTTGTAATGAGGACAACATTCCCTATGTTGACCATTTCCTGAGAAGACCACTAAAAACACATGTTTTTGCCTTAGCATGAGTAGCCAGTTACACTCTCGCACCGAGCTGGAAAATTAACACTGAGCCCGTGCTAGTTGGCACTCTGTCCCAGTTAAGCACCCGCATCGATTTTTTTATGGAAATTTTTTAAAAAATAGAGGTGAAGTTTCGATCACAACAACTTCGTGGATGAGTCATAGGGAGTGGTTCAACTAAATAACCACGGCCTCCCTCATTTGGCCTCTTGTTTCTACTTTATGGGAAAATCTCCCAAGGGATAAGGCCTCCCTTCCACTATTTTAGTGATCCCAACCTCCTCCTCTCCTCTATAAATATATCCATCTTCCATTGATGTGCTAGTGGAACAGAAAGCTGAAAAAGTTAGCATAAACAAGAAGCAATCATAGCTTCGGGAGAATAGTGCAGAGTGTGATTGTTTGTGTGTGTTGAGAACATAGTGAGATCTTGGACCTTTGTTCATGAGGGTGTGGAAAACGTGCTTGGATACAAACCTGTCGAAGGAGAGCCTCAACATCAAGGCTTGGTTGTAAACTCCCCTTGTCTTTATCATAATAAAATGCATCAGAACGAGGTAGGTCATCTTCCTTGCTTTGAATTTCATGTTAGTATGTTCCCGTAGTTTCTAGACCCACCTTAGGGCTAGAGGGATTGCCTCTGTCCGCAGAGGGGATTTACTTGGACAACAGTGATGTGAAGTTGTGGTTGAACACACAAAAAAGACATCTAGCTAGAAAACATTGAACACAAATTACAAGTAGAAAATAAGAAAGAAAAGATTAATAAATTTTATTCATACACAAAAGAAATTCACTAGAAAATAAAATTAAATGCAATTTATTCTAAATAGATAAATTAATATAGTAGTAAATCTAATGAGACGTGAACATAAACCAAAGAAAATTAACACCTAGTCTTTGTTAACTTGCCATGGAATGATAAGTTAATTGTATCATGCAAATGGATGTTAGTAAAACTCATGCATGCCTTGTGAAGTTTCCTTTTGTTGATTATAATGAGGTCACCATACATGAATTCACTCACTGTTCTAAATGAAGTATAATTAAGTGTATGACCATATACAGAAACAATATACGATATCCATTAAATATTTGATACATTAAAATTAAAAAAATATTTTTAACTCACAAATTGATATTTTAAACATGTAAAACTGATCATATCCTGACTTATATAGGTTAACCTTAAATCTTTCAAACATACTGCAACATAGTTTTATAAAATTTGTTGGACAAGAGCAGCACTGCAAACTATGGAAGATGATACACAACTTTTTCTTTATGTAATGAAAGATTAATTTAATTAACAAAATTGTCAACCAAAGTCACTCCATGGCTCTTTGAATAGCGGCTTTTTGCTAATCTCGGCCATGACCTTTCCACCAACTTTTCATGCTTAAAAACATACCGATCTAAAGTGGAAAGGTTAACAAAAGTAACGAGAAAGTACAATGGATTTTTTTAATTAACTGAGAACTAGTAAGAAAGATTGTGTTCATTCACCTAGGGTAGTCATTAAAAACAGAAATCTCCACTTTTGAAATGCTTGCCTGCTTCCAAATTATTCAATAGTTAGAATATTCATACCTTCATTTACCATTTATGGCTAAAAAATTGACATGCATCTAAACCTTAAAACATAATATGAGGGATTATTAGAAAATCTTAGTTAAACAACTATGTAGTCTTCCAACATTGATTCAAACATTGATATACCTCCTCTTTAAAAGGTGAGCATTGGTTCAGTACAAACTGCATGCCATCTTCCATTCAAAAGTGACATTTTGACGTTACATATTTATAACAAGTACGGTGACGGTCTTATCAATGCACAGAAAGCGACAATATCAAGAACAATTAGGTGCAGTCCAAACATGCATTCAGACATATTTCCAATTTAAAAAATGCGCAGAATCATCGAGCCAAGCTTAGCATACGGATTCCTGATAGTCGTCGTATATCTATATATATATATACATGGTAGCCTTCAGCGAGGCGATCGTCTATCTACAAGTATTAAAAAAAACACTTTTTAAGAAATTTCTGTTGAATTTTTAAACTCAACTGCAACAACATGGAGCCGAAGGATAGAAGGACTCTACAACAAATTTTATTTATGTTTTTGTCTGCACGCCATCGTGCATTGAAGGCCCGTCTTTAAAGACACCTGCAAACCAAATTTTGAGTAATGGTCTTAACCATGTTTTCATGTATATGCAGCAAAATTTCGTGGTTCACACACCACGCAACCCAATTTTAAAACCTGCCATGCCACACCATAAACTCCTCACCAACCACTGAAATTCGTTGCGTTCTATTTTGATTTTTCAATCACCCACATCACCAACGTGGAACTCACCTCCGCCAAGTCAACAACCAACAGCCAATGACGCTCTTATCGCACAACTCCAAAGCCCAGTCAGCAAAGCCAAAATGGATACGATGAGGATTTACAAAATGCGCCTGAATTCGTTTGACGTCCGCTGCAGGGTCCACCTCCAACCAATGGAAAGCCTATCGTACAAACTCAATGTCCAGTTAGTAGCCAAGAAATTCGATGCAATGATTAATGAAAAAAAAAATTTGTTTAACGTTTGACATCCTCGAAAAGGCATTTTGGCATAAGGTTTTAACCTTCAGTTTTTCTTTAAATGTTTATTTTTTTATTAAAAATGTTGTGGTAGTTCACTTTATACTTTGGTATATATATTATAAATATTTATATATTTATAATATTTATTTAAAGACAACAAAGTGAAGTGGGTGTGGTAATAAAGTAAGAGCTCGAAGGCTGAAAAAAAATGTTGTGCGCATTTTAAAACAAAGTGACTCTGTATGTATGAAAAAAAATAGAATGTTGACTGTGTGTATTGAAAACACAAAGAAAGCAGAAAATTAGAATTTTTTCTGAAGGCAGAGAAAAGCCAGAGAGCAGAAATAGTTGTGTGACTGTGTATTATTTTTGTAAGCCCAAAGGCAGATTGAAAAAGATAGACAGAGCTGAATTGTAACACTGTGTTTGTAGCAGCTCATGTTATTTTTTTTTAAAGGGCCAGAACAACAGTTCTAAGGCATTTTGTAATAGTTTTTTAAATTTTAATGAAATAGTTGTTTTTGTGCCATCTTTGAACACAGTATCTTATTAAATCTTTGTGTTGAAGGAAGAGGAATTTTATTCCTCTGTGTGTTTGGAATACTTCAGAAATTCCAACAATTTCAAATATTCTTTTCATGCTAACAATATCATAGAGAGGGAGGGAGTTGATTCAAAGATGGGGAGAGCTCTTACACGATGTTGTTTGTATGTGGGACTGAACAAAGGTCCTTGGATACCCGAGGAATATATTCATCTTATAAATTATATTGAAGCTCATGGCCAACGAAATTGGTGCACTCTTCCTAACAAAGTAGGTAATCCTTATTTCATCTGATAGGTAATTGTTGAATAATGGTATTTATTGTGGGTGCTGGTGATGGTTCTTAGGATTAGAAAGTAATCACCTAAGTTGGAATTTCAAAACAAACTCGCCTTTAAATTTTAATTTTGATGGTTTCCACACATTTTTTATTGTTGTAATTTCAAATAATTCCTCAACAACACAGAGGAAACAAAATTCCTCCTTTCAACATAGAGATTTCAAAAATAGAACTTGAAAATGGAGCATAAAAAATCACACAATGGGGAGCAAAACACAGTTTTCATCAACAATATTTTCTTCTATTAAGAAACATTAGAACTGCAGTTCTGGTTTTACATATATTGCTCCTCTGTTCTACTCTGCCTCACACTATATGCTCTCTGCATACACAAAATTAATCACTACTTTTTCACGCAGCATACACTCTCTGTGTATTTGTTTCTCACAAAGTCAACACTCTATCTATAGCACAACATACATTACTATGTCTTATGTATTGTACACATATATATGTTTACAATACATATATAAAAATAATATCCCAAGTTTAAAACTCTATGGAAAATATGTAGGGGCACAAAAAAAACTTATAATCCTAAGTCTAAAACCTTATAAAAAAAAATTTACATCGCGGCGGTGGTATTTCAAACATAAAGCAAAAACATTACAATATGCATTGCGATATATTTATCGCATCAAATAAAACACCGGATGACGTCGGCATGAAACCATGTGATAAATAAACTGACAAAGGTTTGCAAAGATTTTTCGCATCTTTTAACATGCCCACTGACTAGGCATCAAAACCTTGCGATAAAATGCTATTGGTTGATGGCTGGTGAGGTGGGAGTGGTGGGACAGGCTTATCACGCGATTGTAGAGGACCGGTGATGTAGGTGGGAGAACTTGCTATAAGCATTTGATTGGGCGAGGGTTCAGATGGCGTGGCATAGTGGGGCTAGTCTATTGTCGGGGTTCAAGGAAGGGATGATGTAAGCGCTGGGTGGTGTGATCGACTTTTTATTAGTCAGGGATAGAGTGACGTGGAGATTTTAAATTTAAAATGAATGGCATGGTGTTAAGTGTGGTTGGTGTGAAGGCTTTTATGGCGCAAAGGTAACGTGGGTCAAACCACGATTTAGTAAATTGGGAGAGGGCTACGGTCATTTAATAAATTCGAGTATATACAGGGATTTTAAACACAGAAATTCAATGCACGATTGAGTGAAAAAACTAAACAAAATTGTTGCTGCTCCTATCCTTTGAATTCACATCAAAATTGATGTTCTGTCCTTCTATTTTAGGTTTGCAGTTGGGAGTAGATTCCAACACTCCCCCTTAATCACAACTTCTGCTATCTTTCATTTCCAGGCATTTTCTAAGATAATTAAAACTTTTCTACCCCAATGGCTTTGTCAAAATATCAACAAACTATTCTTCTATTCTGCAATGCTTCAGAACAACTTCTCCATTGTTCACTAATTCTCTGACGTAGTGATACTTTGCATCAATGTGTTTTGTTCTTCTATGAAACACTGAATTATTTGATAAAGCTATTGCTGAGCTATTATCACAATAAACTGTTGTACCTTTTACTCGTTCATGGCAAAAATCTATTAACATTCTTCTCATCCATACTGCTTCACATGTTGTTTTTATAGCTGCCACATACTCTGCCTCTGTTGTTGATAAAGCCACAATTGGTTGTTTCTTAGAAGCCCATGAAATGGCTCCTGTTCCCAAATGAAAAACATAACCAGAGGTGCTTTTCATGTCATCTATACTTCCAACCCAATCACTGTCAGTATATCCAATTAATTCAAAATTTTGTGAAGAGATGTATAAAATACCATACCTCTTTGTTCCCTTCACATACCTTAAAATTATCTTTGCTTCTTGCCAATGTGTCTCCTTTGGCTTTTCCATGAATCTGGAAATTAAACTCACAACATGCATAATATCTGGCCTAGTTGCAGTCAAATACATAAGGCTTCCAACTATGCTCTTATACAAATTTGGATCAAAATCCTTGCTGCTGTCTTCTTTGCTCAATTTCAATCCCATCACTATAGGAGTAATTGTTGCATTATAATCCTGCATGTTAAATATTTCCAAAACTTATTTCACATATTTTTCTTGAGAAATAAAAAAATTGTTTTCATTTTTCTCTACTTCTATTCCTAAGAAGTATCTCAGCAATCCCATATCAGTCATCTCAAATTCTTCTTTCATGATTGTCTTAAAATTCTCAATGAGGTAAGCATAATTACCTGTAAAGATCACATCATCAACATATGAAACAACAATGAGCATCTTACCATCCTTCTCCTTGATGTATAATGTGGGTTCTTCTTCACATTTCTCAAACCCATTGTCCAGCAGATAGGAGTTTATCCTACTGTACCATGCTCTTGGTGCTTGTTTCAGCCCATACAGAGCTTTCTTCAATTTACATACCTTGTGCTCTTGGATATTGTGAAACCAGCTCCAAAAAGAGAAGAAAAGAGATATCAACGCCTTAGAAATAAGCCACTTCGAGGGGGCAACCTACAATACATTACATGAATGAACAATTATTGGATGATTCAAATTACAAAACCTCCTTTCTATATATAGGAGTCCATGGGCCACAATGTAATCCTAGCCAACCTAACAATAATAATTTAAGGGCATAATAATAGCAATATGGGGGTTACAAGGGTACAATAATAACAATAAGGGACTATACTAGTAATATAGGGACCTAACATGCCCCTTTCCTTCAAAAAAGTGTTGTCCTAAACACTTGAGTAGCTCTGGGTGCTTCTGTATAAAATTCTCATCCTCCCATGTAGAATATTAAGTGGGTAAATTCTTCCATTTGATGAGATACTCTGAAATTGATCGATTCTGTAGCTATCAAGTTCTTGTTTTCATGACCGCTTTAGGTTCCAATATGATTTTTACTTCCTCATCAAGTTCTGGAAATATTGTTTGAACTAGAATATTTTCACCTATAACCTTCTCTAAGCATGAAACATGGAAAATTGGATGCACTCGTGAAGAAGCATGAAGCTCCAATTTGTATGCCATAGTACCTATCTTTTGCAACACCTTGTAAGGACCATAGTACTTTGGTGATAATTTATTATCCTTCTTAGCTTGCTTGAGGGGTCACATTTGTTTGTATGGTTGTAGCCATAAAAATACCCAGTCTCCTACATCAAAACTTCTCTCGCTGCGATGTTGATCTACCTATTGTTTTATTCAATTTTGTGCCAAATTCAGGTTGTCCTTTAAGGGTTGGAGAACTTCTTGTTGATGCTCGATGTGATCTTCCACTGCTTGAACCTTCAAATTTTCTCTTAGAGATGATGTGATGGATGGTGGCTGATATCCATAAAGTGCCATAAATGGGGTGATTTTTGCTGCAGTATGGAAGGAAGTGTTATACCACCATTTAGCTAGAGGTAACCACTTGATCCATTGTGTTTGTTTATCAGATACAAAACAATGAAGATATCCTTCCAAACATTTATTTACTATCTCAATTTAACCATCGGATTGAGGATGATAAGATGAGCTATGAGCTAATTGAGTACCCAAACAAGAAAATAACTCCGTCCAAAAATTTCCAGTAAAAATGGGATCTATGTCGCTCACAATAACCCTTGGGCTTCCATGTAGCTTTTGAATTTTGTCCATCAATGTAGTAGCAATTGTACTTGCTTTAAATGGATGAGATAATGCACAAAAGTGTGCATACTTGGTAAGTCTATCAACTACCACCATGATAACACTCTTTCCTTCGGACTTAGGTAAACCTGTGATAAAATCCATTGAAATCTCCTCCCAACGTTGACTTGGAATGGATAAAGGTTGTAGAAGTCCCGGGGTCTTAATTGTTTCCACTTTATTCTGCTGGCAAACCAAACATTCCGCCACAAACTTTTGAATATCAGATTTAAGGCCATCCCAAAAAAATTCTTTCTTCACCCTCTGGTAAGTTTTTAAAAATCCTGAGTGTCCTCCTAAAGGAGAAGTGTGCAATTCCAGAAGAATATTTTGTTTTAGTTGGGAATTCTTCCAAAGATATAAGCGATCTTTGTACCATAAGGAATCATTTTTCCAACTAAATGTATCAGATGTACTAGGATCTTGCTGCAACTTTTGAATGAGTGTCCATACATCTTTTTCCTTCTTCCATTCATCTCTTACTTCGGTTATCCAATCTGGTTGGATAATAGAAATGGCACAAAGCAATGCTTCCACGTCTTCATTCTTTCTTGAGAGTGCATCTGCAACAACATTAAGCTTTCCTTTTTTGTAGATTATTTCAAAGTCATAACCCAACATCTTTGTGACCCATTTTTGCTACTCTTTTGAAGATAGTCTTTGTTCCAAAAAGTGTTTAAGACTATCATGATCAGTTTTTACCTTGAAGTGTCTTCCCATTAGGTAAGTTCGCCATTTCTTTAGTGCATGCAGTATTGCTAACATTTCCTTCTCATAAATAGGCTTTTGTAAATACTTTCCTTTGATTGGACGACTTTCAAAAGCAATGGGTCTTCCTTCCTGCATTAAAACTGCACCAATTCCATTTCCTGAGGCATCACATTCCACGATAAAGGTTTTTGTGAAGTCTGGCGTAGCTAAGACCGGTGCTAGGCACATTGCCTCTTTAAGATGTTCAAAGGCCTTAGTTGCTTCAGGAGTCCATGAAAATGCATCTTTCTTGAATAATGTTGTTAGAGGTGCTGCTATTCTCCCATAATTCTTAACAAACTTGCGATAATACCCTGTTAACCCGAGAAATCCTCGCAACTTCTTTATGGTTGTGGGGACTTTCCATTCCTTAATGGCTTTAATTTGTTAGGGTCTACTTTAACACCCTCGTGAGATACAATATGACCCAAATATTCCACCTCTTTTACTCCAAAGAAACATTTGGATTTTTTTTCATATAATTGTTTCTCCTGCAATAGTTTGAGCACCCTATCAACATGTTCAACATGATCCTTCCAAGACCTGCTGTAGATTAGTATATCATCAAAAATACTAGCACAAATTTTCTAAGGAAGGGTTTGAAAATGGAATTCATCAACCCTTGAAATGTAGAAGGTGCATTGGTAAGGCCAAAGGCATGACCAAAAATTCATAATGACCCTCATGAGTTCGAAATGCTGTTTTTGGAATATCTTCAGTCTTCATTCTAATTTGATGATATCCTGAACGAAGATCCAACTTGGTAAAATAAATTTCTCCATGTAATTCATCCGATAATTCATCAATCACAGGAATGGGAAATTTGTCTTTAATGGTGAGCTTATTGAGCTCCCTATAATCCGGACACATTCGCCATGATCCATCCTTCTTGTGTACCAATACTACGGGAGCAGAGAAAGAACTTTGACTGGGTTGAATTATACCCGCCTCTAACATTTCTGCAATCATACGTTCAATTTCGCTCTTTTGGAAGTAAGGATATCTATAAGGCCTGATGTTTGGAGGAACACTTCCTGAATCAAATGAATAGCATGATCATGATCACGAATAGGTGGGAGTCCTTTGGGAGTTTCAAACACCTTGGAATGATTGTCCAAGACTTGTTGGAGATCAGCAGAAATAGATGATTTTGATGTCGGAACTTCTAGTGAGCATAATTGTGCAATTACGCCTCGTTGTTCTTTCTTTAGAAGCTTTGTCATGACATTAGAGCTTACTATCCTTCCCGGCTTCCCTTCAATACCCCGTAATTTGACTTCCTTTCCTTCTGAAAAAAATTTCAAGAAAATTTCTTGAAAATTAAAAGCTACCGTCCCCAAAGATTGTAACCATTGTACTCCTAGTACAACATCAACACCTCCCATAGGAATGGCAACCATTGGACTAGTCAATACATATTCCCCCATGGTTAGCTTGATATTATGGCATTTTCCAGAGCAATTTATAGTTCCTCTATTTGCAACCATCACTTGACATTCTGGTGCTGGGTATAGGAAACAATTTAATTCCTTGGCTACCTTACAATGAATAAAATTATGGGTGCTACCTGAATCAATCAACACTATTACCTTTTTCTTCTTGATATGTCCTTCTATCTTGAGAGTTTTAGGAGTGGTAATTCTTGCCAGTGCATTACACGATATGGTCGGATTCATTTCTTCCTCTTCTAGGGCTGGTTCCTGGTGTATATCCTCTTCTTGTTCATTTTCTTCTTCCTCTTCACAATCTATGTAAAATAATTTCTTCTCGACACACTTATGACCTTTAGTGTATTTGCTATCACAACTGTAGCAAAGCCCTTTTGCTCTTTTTTCTTCCAATTGTTGTGGTGTCAACCTTGTAGGTTGTGGAAATCTAGGAGTAGCAACACTTCCCTCTTTATAGAAGTGAGTGGTAGGCTTCCTTGTCGCCATAATTTTACATTAAATTTTTCTTTCCAACCTGAATGCCTTCTCCAATGAATCAGGTTCCAAAACATGAACTTCATGTTGGACGTTATCCTTTAAAGTACCTATGAACAGATCAATCCCGTGTTCCTCTGGAATATCAATTAAACTTATATTCAATTTTTGGAAGTCCTCAATGTGCTCCCCCATTAAACCCTTTTGTTTGAGATTTATCAATTGGCTAAAGAAGGTGTTTCTCTTTGTATCCTCATAATGTGCTATCATTTTCTCCGTAAAAATTAACCAAGTGACAATTGTTTTACGGGAGCAAAGCCATCAATACCATACAAATGTATTTTGTTCTAAATGTGAAGTTGCAATGCGTACCTTTTGTGTGTTTTGAACATTATGGAGATTAAAATATTTCTTTATATGTAGTATCCATGTTACAGGATCCTTTCCATCAAACTTCCTCATATCAATTTTTGGAATATGGTGGTTCTTCCTGCCAACATTAGATTTTATGAAATCATGATTAACATTTATTTTGTTCTCATCATAAGTTTCCTCTACTATCTTTTCACCATTAGGAAACATTTCTTGTATCAACTTTTCAAACCTTTCATGTCTGCTTTAAGATCATTCTTCATGTTTTCCATTTTAGATTCCATGCCAGCTTCCATACCATCTATCTTATATTCCATGCCATTCTTCAAACCATCCATCTTATATTCCATGCCTTTCTTCAAACCATCCATCTTATTTTCCACGCCTTTCTTCAAAACTTCCATGTCATTTTTTGTTTCTCTTTGCGAGAGAGAAATTTTTTGCACTTGCTCTTGTAATTTTGATATGTTATGTTGCCATTCTTCGTCTTCATGAGTCATAGGAGAGCTTTCTAAAGGCTGAATGGGTGTTGAATTATTTTTAGGGGCCATTTTAGAATCCAATACTGATATCTATTCTACAATATGCCCTTGGAATCAATTCAACTTGATTCTTCAAACAAGACTTATGCAATTCGGAAAAAAAAAATACACACCTTTTACTTGCTTTTCAGGAGCTCGATATTGAAATTGAATTATCTCTATAATTTTAGATCCTCAATATATGAAATTTAGCCCTGTAGTATCCCTATAAAGCTTCTTTCAAATGCCATAGGTCTGATCTGATTTGGATTCTTCAAGGAAAATTTATGTCCAATCTCCCACAATGACCCAATTTTGAACTAGTTCAGTAGAGAAAACTTCTACGACTTGCCACGTGTCACTGTTTCCTCCTTTGGCTCTGAAATTGATAGACCGAAAAATAAATTCCGTGCAATTGTGGCTTCTTTTTATAGCATTCCAATCTGATGCTTACAGAGAGAGCTATTAATATTTTCCCACGATCACCTCTTTGAGATGAAATTCAGAAGCCTCAAAAATCCCTAACTTCCACATATCATATCTCCGAAAATATTGCGAAAAAATATCTGAAATTTTTTGATGATGTTCTTCAGGATTGTGGGTTTGTACTCTAAAAATTTCAGCTTCTGAGCCTTCGTAGAAAAAAATTTATTATGAAATTACCACGATGACTTGTTTAGGTTAAATTCAGGAGCCTTCAAAATGACCTAACTTGCACAGATCATATCTCCAAAATATAGCGAACCAAGCTCTGAAATTGTTTGAAGATGTTCCTAATGATTTTGGCTTCACACTCTAAACATTTCGGATTTTGAACCTTTGTAGAAAAAAGTTATAACGAAAATGCCACACTGACCTGTTTGGAGTAGCGAAACCCTAGAATCTCAAATCTCTGATACCAAATGTTGTGAAGCCAACTCCAAAAAGAGAAGAAAAGAGATATCAACACCTTAGAAATAAGCCACTTTGAGGGGGAAACCTCGAATACATTACATGAATGAACAATTCTTGGATGATTCAAATTACAAAACCTCATTTATATATATAGGAGTCCATGGGCCACAATGTAATCCTAGTGGGGCCACAATGTAATCCTAGCCGACCTAACAATAATAATTAAGGGCACAATAATAACAATATGGGGGTTACAAGGGTACAGTAATAACAATAAGGGGGTTACACTAACAACAATAAGGGACTATACTAGTAATATAGGGACCTAACACTTTCTCATACCCCAGAGGTTGTTCAACATACACCTCTTCCATCAATACTCCATTTAGGAATGTTGATTTCACATCCATTTGGTAAAATTTCCACTAATGTTGTGCTGCAATAGACAACATTGCTCTTATTGTTTCCATTCTTGCAACTGGTGCAAAATTTTCTTTATAATCCCTTCCTTTTTTCTGCTTGTAGACTTTGAGAACAAGTATGGCCTTGTGCCTTTCAATCTTCCCTTAAGCATTGCTTTTGGTCTTATAGACCCATTTTACTCCAATCACTTCTTTACCTTTTGGGAGATCAACTAATTCCCATGTATTGTTTTTCTCTATTACATTTATTTCTTCATCCATAGCATCTATCCCTTTCTTATCGTTTGTTTCTTATTCAAAATGAATAGGATCTTCGATATAACAATACAATGCAAATAAAGAGTTCATACCATCATTATTTGCCTCTTGCTCATAGATTTCATTCAAACTTCCGAATTTGGTTCTTCTTTTACTTCTTGAGCTTGTGCTTGTAGAAGCACTCAAATCTGCTACTTGTGATGTGCTTGGAGAAGCACTCTCATCACTTCTCAAGAGTGTTATTATACCTGCTTGGGATGTTCCTTGTTGTCCTTGTGTTGGTGGAGATGGTGCTGCCAATGAGGGATTTCTTCATTCCATTTCTTCCTCATCATCTTCTTTAGACATACATGTCTTTACATTCACTGTTTTTTCAATGCTTCCATCCCAAGATTCTTCCTCAATAAATTGCACATCTCTACTTATCATAAAATTCTTTGTGGATGGGTTATACAATCTGTATGCCTTTGATTCATCACTATATCCAACAAATATGCACTTCTCCACCAAACTGTCTTACTTCTTCCTTAACTGATTTGGAATATGTGCATAAGCCACACATCAAAATACTTTCATGTGGGTGAAAAATTGTTTTATGCCACTCCATGCTTCTTTTGGAACTCTGTTCATAACATTCTTTTTTGGGCATCTATTCAAAACATATGCCGCACAATGTACAGCTTCAGCCCAATATTCATTTGGAAAATGTTTTGCCTTTAACATACTTCTTACCATATCCATGATGGCTCTATTTTTCCTTTCAGTAGCTCCATTTTGTTGTGGTGTATACCTTGCTATAAATTTCTTATGAATCCCATTTTACGATGCAAAAATGCAGAAAAATATTTGGAGATATATTCTCCTCCTCTATCAATCCTTAAAACTTTTATGTGCTGCCCACTTTAATTCTCAACAAGAGCTTTAAAGTGGCAGAACTTCTCAAACACTTCACTCTTCAACTTTAAGAAATATACCCATGTTTTTCTTGTGTAATCATCAATAAATTTCAGCATATAGTGGTTTCCTAGTAATGATGGTGTTTGCATTGGTCCACACAAATAAAAATGGACTATTTATAAGGGTTCTTTTTCCTTTATGCTCTTTCCTGATGAAAATATTTCTCTGTGTTGTTTTCCCAAGATGCAATGTTCACATAGGCTGTCTAGTTTTTCAATCAATGGTAATCCCCTCACCATACCTTTTTTGTGCAATAAATTCAAGCCTCCAAAGTTGAGATGTCCAAATCTCAAATGTGATAACCAGTTTTCATCTTTTGCTTCTCTTTGGTAAGTCTCTTGAGTTATAGCTGCCATTGCAACTCCTTTCTTCAAATCTTCTCTCATCTTGAGAGGAAACATTATGTTTCTTGTTATCTTCACTTGTGCAATGCATTTCTTGCTTGGTGGTTTATCCATGATGGTACATACATCATCGTCAAAGAATACATTGTAGCCTTCCTGAATGAGTTGTTACACTTCATACCGGGTACATAGTATACATATGATATGGATTTCCTTTCTCCTTTCATTGTTAAAACACTTTCTCGGCCTTTCCCCATGATAAAGACTTTGATGTATGTTCCCAATGTTACTCGAGACTTCACATTTTCATCCAACATGGAAAACATAGAGATGTTTCCAGTCATGTGGTTTCTACATCCTGAATCTAGAAACCATATATATTCATTCTTCTCTTTAATCATATTACATGCTAAAAACAAATTCTCTTGACTCAGAGTCTCTTTAGTAAAGTTAGCACTGGGTATATTACTCATGTCACTCTGTTTCTTTCTACATTCATTGGCATAATGCCCACACTTCTTACAGTAATGACATTGAACTTGGGATTTATCATACCTTTGTCCATATGCTTGATTTTGTCCACCTTTTTGGCTGTTGCCTTGGCTTTAATTCTGACTTTGGTTGTTGCCCCTTCCACTTGTACTTGCAGGGATATTTCTACCTTCTCTGTTCTGGATTCTGCCTCTACCTTTTCCTCGGTAGTTTGATCTACCTTGATCTCTTCCTCTTCCAAAGGACATTTGGGTCTTAAAGGCATGCTCCAAGGATGAGTTTGTTGTTCTGTTTAGTATTTTTTTATGTGTCATCAATGATGCATGAAGCTCATCAACAGTAAACATTGAGAGGTCCTTTGTCTCTTCAATGGTTGTTACTATCACATCAAATATTGAGGGTAAGATCCTCAATACTTTATCCATTATTCTTCTTTCTTCTACTATCTCTCCATCAGATCTCATTTGTGTAACCAACCCAATCAACAGTGTGAAGAATGAGTCTATTGTATCATACTCTTTCATGAAAATGACTTCAAAATATCTTCTCATTAATTGAAGCTTTGCTTTCTTTACCTTCTCCATTCCTTGATAGGATGTCTGGAGGGTATCCCATGCCTTTTTAGACTTCTTTGCTACTGCAATTCTTGGAAATATTATTTCATGCACTACTTGATAGAGATAGAAGAGGGATTTTGAGTCCTTCTTCCTATTACTCTTCAACAAATCTTTCTTTGTCTGTGTCAAGGCATTAAATTCTTATTCATCTGATGGTTCTTCAAAACCATGTTAAACCAGTTCCCGTAAATCTTGAGATGCAAACAAGGCTCTCATTCTGATTTCCCAATAGTCATAATTCTTCCCATTGAACTGTAGGAGTTGAGTATTTACCATACTCATGCTTGTGCTAGTTCCTGCCATTCTTTTACTTGCAGAAATATAAATCTTGAATGTGTATTTAAAAAAAAACTTTCTCATTGCTCAAGAGTTAAACTCTGACTTGTTGAACCTTCCCTCTGCTGGAGAAATGATTCAACAATCTTATTCTTCTTTTTCCTTCAGCGTCTTCAACAACTGCTGAGAGCCTGGACTAGCTCTAATACCATGTTTGAATTTATGATAATTCCTTAACAACACTGAGGTAACAAAATTCCTCTTTTCAACACAGAAATTTCAAAAATAGAACTTGCAAATGGAGCATAAAAAATCATACACTGGGGATAAAAACACAATTTTCATTAACAATTTTTTTTGCTATTACGAAACATCAGAACTGCAGTTCTGGTTTTACATATATTGCTCCTATGTTCTACTCTGCCTCAAACCATATGCTCTCGGCATACACAGCATTACTCACTTCTTTTTCATGTTGTTAGAGTTGGTCTGTTCATCCCTCCGTCAGAGATCAAAATTCTCTTTCGTTCCATTTCATTTTTAGGTGTCTCATTTAGTTCGATCATTTTCATTCCATTAGGAGCATGGGTTTTCTAACGAAAGGGTCTTGTCGCTCATGTCCCTCGTGCCATGTACCTGCTGGCTTAGGTCTGTTTATCAAAGTTCATCAAAATCAATTTTAAGATCATTTACAATCCTTTTTGATCTCTTGGTCAGCAAAGAGTCTTTTTAGGGTTTTTCAGTCATTAGGTCTAGGTTTCAGTCTTCAAAATGTTTAATAATTCCAGCAGGCCAGAGGGAGGCTCAAAATAAGTTTTCATCGCAAAATTTCATCATTACAATGATTGATCATGACTTTTCTTCAAAACTCTGTTTTGAAGAAAATCGTCATTTTGTCCTTTGTAATAAATGCTATGTATATTTTCAAAATTTTTTAGTTGTCAGATTATTCAAGGCGCAGCCCTGGTTGCCCTTGCCAATTCCATGCCGGCATCCCTGCAAAAGATTGACAAGAAATTCATCAATTAGCCAAAACATCACAGTGGGAGAAAAAACAAAGTCATATGAAAGTTCCAAAGTCTGCAACACTACAAAAGTGGAATTGTCAAAATGAAAAATCAAAATGCATTGATCTTTCCAAGTTCAAGCTCCATTTGCACGCAAGAGTCATCAAGGAAGCCGAAGGAAAGCGTGGAAGAGCAAAACAAAGTTTGGAGGAGCGAAAACATTTGTTAAAGGTCGAGACTGTGGGCGAAATCGCAGACGCGGCGCACTGGATAACTGGCGCGGCGCACACAGCCTGCGCGACGCATAGAGAAGTTTTTCACAGTGTAAATTACAACGTGCGTGACGCACACAGCCTGCGCGGCGCACTGGGCAGACTGTGCGGCGCACAGGGCCGACAAGCCAAGTTTTGTTACTGCTTCATCAAATTTCAAATTAACTCAACTTTCTCGCTCCGAGTGAGTTTGTGAACCCTTGTATGTGCTAGTAAATGGTGTTTGGTGTGGTTTGAAAGTGGGATATAAGAATTTTAATGTGGAAAATCATAAACCCTCTCATTTTGTGAAAGATTGCTCCTTAGGGTTTTGAAACTAAAGTTTTAAATGTGAATTGGTGATGCCAAATACTCCATTCCCCATTTTCCCTCTCACTAATATACTGTCATGACTGTTCCCCCTATTCCCATAACTCCCTAAAGTTACTCATACCATCTCACTCCTAAGCCCCATTTCTCTGTTCATGAATCATTTCATTTTCTATCACTTTTCCTTTCATATTTCACTTATGAAAATCCCCAAATCCCAAAGTCCCCACACAGTCAAGGGACTGTCCTCACACTTCAACTTTCACTTAATTAAACAAAATTTTTCCCACTGTTCATATTTCCCACAGTCCGTTATTGAATTTGACATATTTGGCAATCAAGACAAAGACACCCAACTCTACAGATTCACCTCAGGCAACATAGACGAAGAATACATCGAGGAGGCGTGAAAAGACATAATCTTAGCCAAAGCTTCTTTGGCTGAGCATGATACTTGAGGATGGAATTTCAGTCCAAATTTCAAGGAATTTGGATAAAATTTTGTCAATTTTGAATTTTTGGTCACAAAACAGGTTTTCCTGCCCTATGCATAGCGCCACCTTGCGTGCGCTTATGATTGGGAGATATTCTGGAGGAAAACTTGACATTTTTAGATTTTTTATGAAAATTTATGCATGCTCAGGAATGGCCTAAAGATTTAATCAAGTTTTGAGTGGCTTAAAGGGTCAAAAACACCTTGAAAATGGCCTTTCTGCCACTTTTTGCACACACAGGAACCAGTCTTGGGAGATTGAACTTTTGGAGGGGAAAATGGACACCAAATCCAAAAATTCCACTTGGGATGGAAAGTAGATAGGTAGGGATTTCCAACAAGCTATCATGAGCTTAATTTTTATTTCAGGAAGTGCCTCCAAATCAGCTCCAAAATCATGCTATGCATAGAGATTTTGGGCGTGGCGCATAGAGGATTTTGGCCTATTTTTCACTCCACAGCTCAGAATTTCGCCTAGTTTTGGCCAGTTTTACTTTTTGATGTAACTCTTGATCTATCTTGATGTAATTTCATGTTCATGACGTAATTTGGACATATTTTTACTTTTTCTAGAATATTTATTCACTAAAAGGTGAAATGTGAGTGAATGGATCAGTTTCCTACCATATAGAGGCAAGTTGTTTGATTGCCTAGATTTCAGTTCCTAGTTTAGAATTGGTTGAAATGGCTCCTAGAAGGATGAGCTCGACCCCTAGAGGCATGGGAATGGGTTAGGTTGGTCTATAATATGTATTTTCTCATTCATTTTCAGGGTTGGACTTTTGGGAATAGTTTGGCACCTCATTGTATATTCATTTCAGCATTTTTGGCAAAGGAAAGACCAGGGTTTTGCAGCACTTGTTGGGATCCTTGTGGCTCTGATTTTTTATGGTGTTTTTATCCATGTAATTTTCAGTTCATTAATGTTATATGTATGCCATTTCCCTTCTCTTTGCTTCTAAAATTAAACAAATGAGTGACTAAGGTAGAATTCATTAGTTTGCTGGTGCTCTGCCTTAAACTTTTGTTTAGTTTTATATGTTTTCATCTGATTGAAGAGGATCCTTGCAGCCTCTTTCCCTCTTCAGCTCCTCAGCAGTATTTTCTATCCATTCATCCAATCTAAGACATCAATGCCATTGCTTTCCCTGCCCCAATTAGAAACCTGCAAAAACTGGGCCTAATCCCCAAACCCAAAATTGCCTTCCCCTTGTTTCTGAAAAAAACCTACAAAATCATTTCAAAATCATTGATTTATATACCTATCCTAAAATTAGCTTTCATTTCAGTCATCTCAAGCCCTATTGATTACTTTTTGCTGAGATTGACCTGGAGAGAGCCCTATCCTGTTCTGGTAGGGCTAGCTACCAGACTGAGCGTGGTATGATGTTACCCTAAACTCTGCCTTCCTTCAGCCTGAGGTAGATTTAGGCAATAACACATGCAACATACACCCTTTGTGTATTTGTTTATCACACAATCAACGCCTTGTCTATAGCACAACATACATTACTATGTCTTATGTATTGTAAACATATATATATTTACAATACATATATAAAAATAATATGCCAACTTTAAAACTCTATGGAAAATATGTCGGGGCACAAAAAATACTTATAATCCTAAGTCTAAAACCTTATAAAAAAAAATTACATCGTAATGGTGGTATTTCAAACATAAACCAAAAACATTACAATATGCATTGTGATATATTTATCGCATCGAATAAAACACCAGATTACGTCAGCATGAAACCATGAGATAAATAAATAGACGAAGGTTTGTGAAAACTTTTCACATCGTTTAACGTGCCTGCTGACTGGGCATTAAAACCTTGCGATAAAGCGCTATTGGTCGATAGCTGGTGAGGTGGCAGTGGTGGGACAACCTTATCGCGCAGTTGTGGAGGACCGGTGATGTAAGCAGGAGAACTTGCAATAGGCATTTGATTGGGCAATGGTTCGCATGGCATGGCATAATGGGGCCAGTCTATCGCACAGTTTCAAGGAAGGGATGATGTAAGCGTCGGGTGATGTGATCAGCTTTTTATTGGTCAAGGATAAAGTGACATGGAGGTTTTAAATTTAAAATTAATGGCGTGGTGTTAAGTGTGGTTGGTGGGAAGGCTTTTATGGCGCGGAGGTAACATGGGTCAAACCACGATTTAGTAAATCGGGAGAGGGCTATGGTTATGTAATAAATTCAACTATATGCAGGGATTTTAAATATAGAAATTCAATGCATGGTTGAGTGCAAGAACTAAACAAAATTGTTGTTTCTCGTGTCTTTGAATTCACATCAAATTGATGTTTTGTCCTTCTGTTTCAGGTTTGCAGTTGGGAGTAAATTCCAACATCTATGGCTCACATTTTTCACACCTCTTCTATGGCTCACTCTTTATAAATAATCAGGTAATCCTTATTTCATATGATAATCAATTTTTGAATAATAGTATTTATTTTTGTTGTTAGTGATGGTTCTTAGGATTAGAAATTAATTACCTAGGTTAGAATTTCAAAACAGGCTCATTTTTAAAATTTTGATGGTTTTTACACCTATTCTATTGGGCACTCTTCCTAACAAAGCAGGTAATCCTTATTTCATCTGATGATTAATTTTTGAATAATGGTATTTATTTTTGTTGTTGGTGATGGTTCTTAGGATTGGGATTAGAAAGTAATCACCTAGGTTGGAATTTCAAAACAGACTCAGTCTTTAAATTTTGATAGTTTTCACACCTCTTCTACTTGTTTTTACAGTTTCAAGAAAGGATTTTGATGGTTTTGCATATTTTTTTAAGTGTATTAAATTCCATATTTGCCTATAGAAATATGTTATATTGATGATTTTTATGGTTTTGCACATTTTTTAAACTGTATCCAATTTCATTTTTGTCTATAGAAATATGTTGAGATTGTGGATTACAGATTTTATAAATATTTTGAAATCTAATAATTAAGAAAGGTTAATTGTTAAAGTATTTGAATTTAGTTACCTTTATTTATTGAAAGAAATTAAGAACTAATTTGGTGTTTTTTTAAAGGTAGAAATGTATATATAAGTACTTGGTGCTTTGTTTTAAAAACAAAAAGAAGAGGAAGAAAGAAAGACGAAACTTGGTGCTTTGTCTTTTTATATTGTTATTGATTTTGTATAAATGAAAGAAAGAATGAATTTGGTGCTTTGTTTTTGTTGGAATATGTAATTCCTACTTGTCTTCGGTTGTGAATTTATATGTATAGAGTCTGTTCCTATTCCATAGGCATTAGCTAAATCTAGGTTTCTTATTTGGTGTGTGGTTGAGATATTCTCTCAACCAACTTATTGTTCGTCCAAGATAACTTCCCTATCTTGAGACAATACCTCATGTATATATGTAACTCTATTTGATCAATAGAATGTAGTGTGTATCTCAGTTTGTATCTTGGTATCGGAGCCCATACAAGCTTGGACCTCAGCCCCTCTTGGGATGAGGGAAATAGGAAATAAGAGAGAGTATATTTTATCTGTTTTATTTTTTGAGTTTATGTTGTGTAACCAAATCCAAAAATAGAAGAAAAGAGATATCAACACCTTAGAAATAAGCCACTTCGAGGGGGAAACCTCCAATACATTACATAAATGAACAATTCTTGGATGATACAATTTACAAAACCTCCTTTCTATATATAGGAGTCCATGGGGCCATAATGTAATCCTAGTGGGCCACAATGTAATCCTAGCCGACCTAAAAATAATAAATTAAGGGCACAATAATAACAAAATGGGGGTTACAAGGGTACAATAATAACAATAAGGGGGTTACACTAACAACAATAAGGGACTATACTAGTAATATAGGGACCTAACATGCCCCTCTCCTCCAAAAAAGTGTTGTCCTCAACGCTTGAGTAGCTCTGGGTGCTTCTGTATAAACTTCTCATCCTCCCATGTAGAATCTTCAGTGGGTAAGTTCTTCCACTTGATGAGATACTCTGAAATTGATCGATTCTGTAGCTGTCGAGTTCTTGTTTCCATGACCGCTTCAGGTTCCAATATGATTTTTCCTTCCTCATCAAGTTCTGGCAATATTGTTTGAACTGGAAGATTTTCACCTATAACCTTCTTTAAGCATGAAACATGGAAAACTGGATGTACTCGCGAAGAAGCAGGAAGCTCCAATTTGTATACCATAGTACCAATATTTTGCAACACCTTGTAAGGACCATAGTACTTTGGCGATAATTTATTATCCTTCTTTGCTTGCTTGAGGGACATTTGTTTGTATGGTTGTAGCCGTAAAAATACCCAATCTCCTACATCAAAAATTCTCTCACTACGATGTTGATCTGCCTGTTGTTTCATTCGATTTTGTGCCAAATTCAGGTTATCCTTTAAGAGTTGGAGAACTTCTTGTTGATGCTCGATGTGATCTTCCACTGCTTGAACCTTCGAATTTTATCTTAAGTATAATGTGATGGATGGTGAATGATATCCATAAAGTGCCATAAATGGGGTCATTTTTGCTGCAGTATGGAAGGAAGTGTTAGACCACTATTCAGCGAGAGGTAACCACTTGACCCATTGTGTTTGTTTATCAGATACAAAACAATGAAGATATCCTTCCAAACATTTATTTACTATCTCAGTTTGACCATCAGATTGAAGATGATAAGATGAGCTATGAGCTAATTGAGTACCCAAACAAGAAAATAACTCCGTCCAAAAATTTCCAGTAAAAATGGGATCTCTGTCGCTCACAATAACCCTTGGGCTTCCATGTAGTTTTTGAATTCTATCCATAAATGTAGTAGCAACTGTACTTGCTTTAAATGGATGTGATAATGCACAAAAGTGTGCATACTTGGTAAGTCTATCAACTACCACCATGATGACACTCTTTCCTTCGGACTTAGGTAAACCTGTGATAAAATCCATTGAAATCTCCTCCCAACGTTGACTTGGAATGGATAAAGGTTGTAGAAGTCCCGGGGTCTTAATTGTCTCGACTTTATTCTGCTGGCAAACCAAACATTCCATCACAAACTTTTGAATATCAGATTTAAGGCCATCCCAAAAAAATTCTTTCTTCACCCTGTGGTAAGTTTTTAAAAATCCTGAGTGTCCTCCTAAAGGAGAAGTGTGCAATTCCAGAAGAATCTTTTGTTTTAGTTAGGAATTATTACAAAGATATAATCGATCTTTGTACCATAAGGAATCATTTTTCCAACTAAATGTATCAGATGTACTAGGATCTTGCTGCAACTTTTGAATGAGTGTCCATACATCTTTGTCCTTCTTCCATTCATCTCTTGCTTCGGTTATCAAATCTGGTTGGATAATAGAAATGGCACAAAGCAATGCTTCCACCTCTTCATTCTTTCTTGAGAGTGCATCTGCAACAACATTAAGCTTTTCTTTTTTGTAGATTATTTCAAAGTCATAACCCAACATCTTTGTGACCCATTTTTGTTGCTCTTCTGAAGATAGTCTTTGTTCCAAAAAGTGTTTAAGACTATCATGATCAGTTTTTACCTTGAAGTGTCTTCCCATTAGGTAAGTTCTCCATTTCTTTAGTGCATGCGGTATTGCTAACATTTCCTTCTCATAAATAGGTTTCTGTAAATACTTTCCTTTGATTGGACGACTTTCAAAAGCAATGGGTCTTCCTTCCTGCATTAAAACAGCACCAATTCCATTTCCTGAGGCATCGCATTCCACAATAAAGGTTTTTGTGAAGTCTGGCGTAGCTAAGACCGGTGCTAGGCACATTGTCTTTTTAATATGTTCAAAGGCCTTAGTTGCTTTGGGAGTCCATGAAAATGCATATTTCTTCAATAATGTTGTTAGAGGTGCTGATATTCTCCCATAATTCTTAACAAACTTGCGATAATGCCCTGTTAACCCGAGAAATCCTCGCAACTTCTTTATGGTTGTGGGGACTTTCCATTCCTTAATGGCTTTAATTTTGTTAGGGTCTACTTTAACCCCCTCGTGAGATACAATATGACCCAGATATTCCACCTCTTGTACTCAAAGAAACATTTGGATGTTTTTGCATATAATTGTTTCTCCTGCAATAGTTTGAGCACCCTGTCAACATGTTCAACATGATCCTTCCAAGACCTGCTATAGATTACTATATCATCAAAAAATACTAGCACAAATTTTCTAAGGAAGGGTTGAAAATGGAATTCATCAACCCTTGAAATGTAGAAGGTGCATTGGTAAGGCCAAAAGGCATGACCAAAAATTCATAATGACCCTCATGAGTTCGAAATGTTGTTTTTGGAATATCTTCAGACTTCATTCTAATTTGATGATATCCTGAACGAAAATCCAACGTGGTAAAATAAATTGCTCCATGTAATTCATCCAATAATTCATCAATCACAGGAATGGGAAATTTAACTTTAATGGTGAGCTTATTGAGCTCCCTATAATCCGGACACATGCGCCATGATCCATCCTTCTTGTGTACCAATACTACAGGAGCAGAGAAAGAACTTTGACTAGGTTGAATTATACCCGCCTCTAACATTTCTGCAATCATACGTTCAATTTCGCTATTTTGGACATAAGGATATCTATAAGGCCTGATGTTTGGAGGAACACTTCCTGGAATCAAATGAATAGCATGATCATGATCACGAATAGGTGGGAGTCCTTTGGGAGTTTCAAACACCTTGGAATGATTGTCGAAGACTTGTTGGAGATCTGCAGAAATAGATGATTTTGATGTTGGAACTTCTAGTGAGCATAATTGTGCAATTACGCCTCGCTGTTCTTTCTTTAGAAGCTTTGTCATGACATTAGAGCTTATTATCCTTCCTGGCTTCCCTGCAATACCCCATAATTCGACTTCCTTTCCTTCTGAAAAAAATTTCAAGAAAAGTTCTTGAAAATTAAAAGCTACCGTCCCCAAAGATTGTAACCATTGTACTCCTAGTACAACATCAGCACCTCCCATAGGAATGGAAAGCATTGGACTAGTCAATACATATTCCCCCATGGTTAGCTTGATATTATGGCTTTTTCCAGAGAAATTTATAGTTCCTCCATTTGCAACCATCACTTGACATTCTGGTGCTGGGTATAGGAAACAATTCAATTCCTTGGCTACCTTACAATGAATAAAATTATGGGTACTACCTGAATCAATCAACACTATTACCTTTTTCTTCTTGATGTGTCCTTCTATCTTGAGAGTTTGAGGAGTGGTAATTCCTGCCAATGCATTACACGATATGGTTGGACTCATTTCTTCCTCTTCTAGGGCTGGTTCCTGGTGTATATCCTCTTCTTTTTCATTTTCTTCTTCCTCTTCACAATCTATGTAAAATAATTTCTTCTCAGCACACTTATGACCTTTAGTGTAATTTCTATCACAACTGTAGCAAAGCCCTTTTGCTCTTTTTTCTTCCAATTGTTGTGGTGTCAACCTTGTAGGTTGTGGAAATCTAGGCGTAGCAACACTTCCTTCTTTATAGAATTGAGTGGTAGGCTTCCTTGTCGCCATAATTTTACATTGAACTTTTCTTGCCAACCTGAATGCCTTCTCCAATGAATCAGGTTCCAAAACGCGAACTTCATGTTGGATGTTATCCTTTAAAGTGCCTATGAAGAGATCAATCCTGTGTTCCTCTGGAATATCGGTTACCCTTATATTCAATTTTTGGAAGTCCTCAATGTGCTGCCCCACTAAACCCTTTTGTTTGAGATTTATCAATTGGCTAAAGAAGGTGTTGCTCTTTGTATCCTCATAATGTGCTATCATTTCCTCAGTAAAAATTTACCAAGTGACAATTTTTTTACGGGAGTAAAGCCATCGATACCATACAAATGTATTTTGTTCTAAATGTAAAGTTGCAATGCGTACCTTTTGTGTTTTGCACGTTATGGAGATCAAAATATTGCTCCATCTGTAGTATCCATGTTACAGGATCCTTTCCATCAAACTTCCTCATATCCATTTTTGGAATATGGTGGTTCTTCCCGCCAACATTAGAGTTTATGAAATCACGATTGACATTTATTTTGTTCTCATCATGAGGTTCTTCTACTATCTTTTCACCATTTGGAAACATTTATTGTATCAACTTTGTCAAACCTTCGATGTCTGCTTTTAGATCATTCTTCATGTTTTTCATGTTGTCTTTCATGTCATCCATATTAGCTTCCATGCCAGCTTCCATGCTATCCATCTTAGCTTCCACGCCTTTCTTCAAACCGTCCATCTTCACTTCAACGCCTTTCTTCAAAACTTCCATTTCATTTTTTGTTGCTCTTTGCGAGAGTGAAATTTGTTGCACTTGCTCTTGTAATTTTGATAGATCATGTTGCAATTCTTCATCTTCATGAGTCATAGTAGAGCCTTCTGAAGGCTTAATGGGTGTCGAATTATTTTTACGGGGCATATTTTAGAACCCAATACTGATATCTATTCTACAATATGCCCTTGGAATCAATTCAGAATGATTCTTCAAACAATACTTATGCAATTCGCAAAAAAAAATACACACCTTTTTCTCTCTTTTGAGGAGCTTGATATTGAAATTGGATTATCTCTGTAATTGAAGCACTTCAATATTTGAATTTTAGTACTGATGTATCCCTCTGAATTATCTTTTAAATTCCACAGGTCTGACTTGATTTGGATTCTCCAAGGAAAAGTTGTGTCCAATCTCCCACAATGACCTAATTATGGACTGGTTCAGTACAGCGAACTTGTATGACTTTCCACGTGTCACTTTTTGTACTTCGGCTCTTAAATTGATATCCAAGAAACTACAGTCCGTGTACTAGCGACCAATTTTTACGGCACTCCAATCCAATGCTCAGAGAGAATGCTATGAAGATTTTCCCACGATCACCTCTTTGAGATGAAATTTAGGAGCCTAAAAAAGCACTACTTTCCATAGATCATATCTCCAACAATATTGCGAACCAAGATCTAAAATGTTTTGATGATGTTCCTCAGGATTTCGGCTTTGCACCCTATGAATTTCAGCTTTTGAGACCTCGTAGAAAAATATTTATAGTGCAAATTCCATGATGAATTGTTTAGGATCCTGGAAAAAAGACCTAACTACGGATCCTTATCCGAAAATATTTGGGCAGATCAAAATTTTAGAAGATCTTCATGGTTTTTGACCTTTCATTTCAGCTTCTGAAAATTTGTAGAAAACAAGTTATAGCGAAAATCCCACGATGACCTGTTTGGAGCAGCGAAACCCTAGAATCCCAAGCTCTGATACCAAATGTTGTGTAACCAGCTCCAAAAATAGAAGAAAAAGATATCAACGCCTTATAAATAAGCCACTTCGAGGGGGCAACCTCCAATACATTACATAAATGAACAATTCTTGGATGATACAATTTACAAAACCTCCTTTCTATATATAGGAGTCCATGGGGCCATAATGTAATCCTAGTGGGCCACAATGTAATCCTAGCCGACCTAAAAATAATAATTTAAGGGTACAATAATAACAAAATGGGGGTTACAAGGGTACAATAATAACAATAAAGGGGTTACACTAATAATAATAAGGGACTATACTAGTAATATAGGGACCTAACATTTTATCCATCAAGCAACGTGGCGGAGTGTGGACGAGAAAGAATGAGTGCAGAGTGCGACGATTATACATGTTCATGCTGTGGATCAGCCCATAGCGGCGGTGGTGCCTATTGGTTCATGTTCGTGCGCACAGCGGGATTGTGAGAGTCTAGGGAGTAAAATGTTGTGCGTACAACATCGATTCCGCTTGTTGATTAGTGGATCTTGGAGTGGTTATGGTTTTGGATGCCATTTTCATGGAAGCCTGCGGTATTGTCTGTGTTGTGAATCAATATGACAATTTGGGATTGCCTGATTTAATGAGTTTGTGCCTTCAGAAAGAAGAGCAGATTTGTTCTCCTTGTGTAGATATTTGTTCTGAGACTGCAGATCGTGTCTGCACGACATGCTCTATCCTTCCATACTGCCTCTACAGCTTCTAGAACTTTGTTGGCTGCATCCAAGGAAGCAAGAAGGACTTCTCCAGGTAGCATGCGGAAGAATTTTTTGGCTAGCCTCGGAGCCCAGCACGGGAGTAGTGATGCATGACACATTTGAAGTTATTTACTGGATGGAAGAAAGCAAAGAAAACGGATTCAATGGTATCACATGGCCATAGTCGAGCGCTGAGGAAAAAAAAGCAGTGGAGGAGTTTTGGCTAGAGTCTGGGCGACAGTGTATTGGAGTAGTTGTGCTTCTTTCTGGTGCTCAGATGCTCAGGTGCTCTCTGATGCATCAGAGTCAGAGCATATGAATGGAGGAAAGGGAGGTCGTCTGGTGTGCTGCGACTTAGTGTAATTCAGTGACCAAAGGTCGAGGGTTCAACTCTCGTTGGACATCATGACAGACACTACAGACGATATTGTTGAGGAGATCTCATTCCAGGCCTCTGAGGATGACTGTAGTCTGAGAATTGCGGGCATAGAGGGTGCAGCATAAGTGCTTGAGAAGAATTTTGCATTAGAATTGTCAAGCATGACATTGGAAGAGACAAAATCGACGTTGTGCCGAACTGGGGAGATTTACTCTAGATATTTGTTCTGGAGTTGATATGGAAGGTCTGCCGATCTAACCCTGCAAATAGATAGAGGGTCGCTGATCTACAAAATTATTTTTGAAAGATTATATCCTCAAAACGCCACACAGTTGACGATTCTGGACCGAATGAACATGGCTTGTAGCACCGCAAAGGCAGTGGAATAGGATGTTGCGTGGGCTAACAATCTGGATCCCTCCGGCAGGGCCGTTCTAGGTGTCCATGCCTTCGCATACCAAGAGCGTAACGCAGGCGTGAATTATGGCCCCAAAAATGGGAGTGTGTATACATACAACATGATGGAAGGAATGGAAGAGAGTGGTGGCACCCGCGAAGTGCTGATCAATGTTTGAGTCGTGAAAAGAGAGAGCAAAAGTCACTGGCAGCGTAAGTCGTGGTCTCATTCGTATCGACTAGGCTACATTACTATGTAATGATCTGTACACAGAAATGGTTGGGGAAGAGTATGTCTCTGTTGTACATTAAAGTGAGGGATTTTGATTTATTGTATTTCCATTGACTGGTGTGGATATTTTCCAGATATTCTTGAGGCCTCAAGTTGTAGATCCAAGTGTGCAGAGGAGACCTGAATGCCTCATGTGAGTTATTGATTTGCTGCTTCCTGCATAATCATGCATATTGGCTGTATTTGTTGTGTTCTATGGTGAAGTTATTAGGAGTCTGCCCACACAAGTGTCAAACCAGCGTTGTTGGGTTCGTGTGGTCATGGATTCATGGTAACCTGTGTGGAGAAAAAATACCTTCGACTTATGAAGGTGAATACATATCCACGATGGAGAATATGTGTGAAAGAGTCCTATGGATGGCTGATTGAAAACTGTGGATCTGTGTGTGGAGCTAGCGCAAAGGGAATTTTTAACCAAGTCAATTTAATTGAATATTGAGAGATGTTATTGTGTTCGAATTATGCCTTCGAGACCTGCATGTTAAGTGGTCAGCCTCTGGCATGGGGAAGTATCTTGAGAACTTTCATATTCAGCCTCTGAGGTAGGAATAAATGCAATGATGGTGATTTCCTTTGTTGTGTTCATGATGATGCTTAACCAAGCGTATGGAAGAGCTAAAAGACTCGCATAAGCTAAGGGTCCAGATGATGAGAGTTGAGATGAGATGATAAGTAATCTCTCTCTTTTCAGGGGAAGAAAATGGAGTAGAAGAGTTTGGTGTCAGTTTCTTTGGCACATTGAACATCAGTTTGGGCATGGTTGACAAATTATGGGTAGAAATGTATATATAAGTACTTGGTGCTTTGTTTTTAGAAGAAAGGAAACCAGGAATTTGGTGTTTTGTCTTTTATATTGTCATTGATTATGTGAGTGCAAGGTGTTTTAGGCTTTAGCCTTAATTTGTCTTTCCTTATACCAACCAATAAATTCTATGAAACAATTTTCCTCTTTGCATATGGATTTCTCTTCATTGCTATTAGCTATTAATACTAGGTGTTTATGAGAAATAATTAGTAATACTATTTTTTTTCTCATATATATACACACAGGTTTTCAATGTTGTGGAAAAGGCTGCAGGTTATGATGGATGAATTATCTGTGCCCAAATGTCAAGCGTGGCCATATTTCATCTGAGGAAGAAATGATCATAAGACTCCATAAGCTGCTTGGGAATCAGTATGAAAATATTGTTGAAATTTATGAAATATTCCAAACACATAGAGGAATAAAAATTCCTCAACTCAACACAGAGAAAATAAATTTAAAATTAGGACAGAGATGCATAAAACTCTATTTCATTAAAACATAAACTCTGTTTGAAAGATAGGATTATTTCTTCAGAACTGCAGATGTTGTGGTTTCACAAAAATTTTCCAACTGCTGCTCACACAGTGTTTTCTTCACAACTTTGTTCTTTGTCTCTCAAAAAATACACACACAAAGTCCTTCATTTTTTTCATACAGAGTCTCTCTGTTTTAAAATGCACACACAACATTTTTCAGCCTTTAGGCTCTTACTTCATTACAACACACTTTTCTTTTGTTGTCTTTATATATTTATTATAAACATATATATGTTTATAATATATATTACAAATCATATATATATAATATATATAACTCAAAAGCTTTTAAAAATAAAAATTATCACAGAACTTTTAAAACAAAGTAAAAACATTAAAAATTTTGAACCTAAGTTAAAAATTACTTATGTTTCCGCAACATAATGATAAAATCATAAAAATTTAATCAAAATTTTAAGACTTTAATACATCGCATTTTCGCAAAATTGAAAGAATTTTATCCAAAATTATTGACCGGGGATTATTGCATCCATTTGGATGCATGCTGACTGGACATTGAGATTGTGTGATAGGCTCCCCATCGATTGGAGGTGGACCCTGGCAGGCTTCAAACAAACTTCAACCGCATTGCATATTTATTTATTTCATCCAATTTCTGTTGGTCTGACTGTACACCCAAGTGATGCGATAGGCATGCTATTGGATGGCGAGATGTTGCGTTGGCATGGTGGGGACGGTGTTTAAAGAAATTCAGATGAATGGTAGGTAGGTGTGATTTTTATGGCAGTAAGGCAGGTTTAAATTCTGGTTTGCGTGGTGTGAAGAACGATCTACATTGCAGAAAGTTATGGCTACGACCTTAAAAAAAATGGTTTTGCAGGTGTATTAAAGATGAGGTTTCAATGCACGGTGGTGTGCAGACAAAACAAAACAAAAAAATCTACAGAGTCCTTCTATCCTTCGACTCTGTGTTGTTTGCAGTTGAGTTTAAAAATTCAACACTCCCCCTTAAACACAACTTCTTTAATCTCTTGCATACCCAAACACTTTCTCAAATAATTAAAAATTTTCTGCCCCAATGGTTTTGTCAATATATCAACAAACTGCTCTTCAGTTCTGCAATGTTTTAAAACTATTTCACCATTTCTCACTAGCTCTCTGATGTAGTGATACTTGGCATGAATGTGTTTCGTTCTTTTGTGAAACAATCAATTCTTTGACAATGCTATCGCTGAGATATTATCACAATAAATTCTCGTGCCTTTTACCTATTCATGACACAAACTTCTCAACATTATCCTCATCCATATTGCTTGACATGCTACTGCTGCAGTTTCCACATACTCTGCCTCTGCTATTGATAAAGCCACAATTGGCTGCTTCTTAGAAGCCCATGAAATGGCTCCTGATCCCATATGAAAAACATATCCAGAGGTGCTTTTTCAGAAAAACTGTCATATATACTTCTGATTAATCAGCATCGGTATGTCAATGGAGCTTCATACTTTTTCTGAACTAGTGTATAAAATTCCATACCTCTTTGTTCCTTTCACATGCCTCAAAATTATTTTTGCTGCTTGCCAATGTGCCTCCTTTGGCCTTTCCATAAATATGGAAATTAAAGTTACAACATGCATAATATTTGGCCTATTTGCAGTCAAATACATAAGGCTGCCAACTATGTTCTTATACAAACTTGGATCAAAATCCTTGTTGATGTCTTCTTTTCTCAACTTCAATCCCATCACTGTAGGAGTAATTGCTTCCTTGCAATCCCGCATGGTAAATCTTTCCAAAACTTCTTTCACATACTTTGCTTGAGAAATAAAAATTTTATTTTCATTTTTCTCTACTTCTATTCCTAAGAAGTATCTCAGCAATCCCATGCCAGTCATCTCAAATTCATCCTTCATGACTATTTTAAAATTCTCAATGAGGTAAGCATCATTACCTGTAAAGATCACATCATCAACATATAAAACAACAATGAGAATCTTACCATCTTTTTCTTTGATGTATAATGTGGGTTCTCCTTCACATTTCTCAAACCCATTTTCCAGTAGATAGCCATCTATCGTATTGTACCATTCTCTTGGTGCTTGTTTAAGCCCATACAGAGCTTTCTTCAATCTGCATACCTTGTGCTCTTGTCTTGTTTTCTCATATCCCAGAGGTTGTTCAACATATACCTCTTCCAACAATACTCCATTTAGGAATGATGATTTCACATCCATTTGGTAAAATTTCCACTTGTGTTGTGCTTCTATGGACAACACTACTCTTACTGTTTCCATTCTTGCAACCGGTGCAAATGTTTCTTCATAATCTATTCATTGTTGCTGCTTGTAGCCTTTGACAACAATTTTGGCCTTGTGCCTTTCAATCTTACCTTCAGCATTTCTTTTGGTTTTATAAACCCATTTCACTCCAATAACTTCTTTACCTATTGGGAGATAAACTAATTCCCATGTCTTATTTTTCTCTATGGCATTTATTTCTTCATCCATAACATATATCTATTTCTTATCTTTTACAGCTTCTTCAAAATGAATAGGATCTTCTACATGAAATTATAATTCAAATAAAGAGTTCATACCTTCATTTTCTGCATCTTGCTCATAAATATCATTCAGACTTCTGAATCTGGTTCCTCTTTCACTTGGTGAACTTGTGCTTGTAGAAACACTCAGATCTGCTCCTTGTGATGTGCTTGGAGAAGCACTGTCATCACTTCTCCAGGGTGTTATCATACCTTCTTGTGGTGTCCCTTGCTATCCTTGTGTTGGTGGAGGTGGTGCTGCTAATGAGGGATGTCTTTCAACCATTTCTTCCTCATCATCATCATGAGACAAATAGCTTTTTACATTAACTATTTTCTCAATGCTTCCATCCCAAGCTTCTTCCTCAATGAACTATACATCTCTGCTTATAACAAACTTCTTGGTGGATGGGTTATACAATTAGTATGCCTTTGATTCTTCACTGTATCCAATAAATATGAACTTCTCTCCCTTACTATCCAACTTCTTCCTTAGCTGATCTGGAATGTGTGCATAAGCCACACAACCAAAAACTCTCATGTCGGTTACACACTGTTTTATGCCACTCCATGCTTCTTCTGGAACTATGTTCATTACACTCTTTGTTGGGCACCTATTCAAAACATATGCTGCACAATGTACAACTTCAACCCAGTTTTCATTTGGAATTTTTTTTTCCTTCAACATGCTTCTTACCATATCCATGATGGTTCTATTTTTCCTTTCAACAACTCCATTTTGTTGTGGTGTATACCTTGCTGTAAATTGATTATGAATTGCATTTTCTATGAAAAAACGTATAAATTCTTTGGAGATATATTCTCCTCCTCTGTTTATTCTTAAGACCTTAATATGCTGCCCACTTTGGTTCTCAACAAGAGCTTTAAAGTGGCATAATTTCTCAAACACTTCACTCTTATATTTCAAGAAATAAACCCAAGTTTTTTCTTGTGAAATCATCAATGAAGGTCAACATATAGTGGCTACCTGCTAATGATGGTGTTTTCATTGGCCCACAAAAATCTGAATGGACTATTTCTAAGGGTGCCTTTGCCCTTATGCTATTTCTTGATGGAAAGCTTTCTTTGTGTTGTTTTCCCAAGATGCAGCCTTCACATAGGATGTCCAGTTTCTCAATCAATGGTAATCCCTTTACCATATATTTTCTATGCAACAAATTCATACCTCAAAAGTTGAGATGTCCAAATCTCAAGTGCCATAACTAGTTTTCATCATTTGCTTCTCTTTAGAATGTCTCTTGTGTCACTGTTGCCATTGCAGCTCCTTTCTTCAAATTTGCTCTCATCTTGAGAGGAAACATTATGTTCCTTGTCATCTTCACTTGTGCAATGCATTGCTTGCTTGGTGGTTTATCCATGATGGTGCATACATCATCTTCAAAGAAAACATTGTAGCCTTTCAGAATGAGTTGTCCAATGATCAAAAGGTTACACTTCATACTAGGCACATAATAAAAATCTGATATGGTTTTTCTTTCTCCCTTCTTTGTCAAAACACTTACTTTGCCTTTTCCCATGACAAAGACCTTACTGTTTGTCCCAAATGTTACTTGAGACTTTACATTTTCATCAATCATGGAAAACATTGAAATGTTTCTAGTCATATGGTTGCTACATCCTGAATTTAGAAACTATATATCTTCATTCTTTTCTTCAGCCATATTACATGCTAAAAACGACTTCTCTTGACTGATATTTTCTTTAGTAAAATTAGCACTGGGTCTACTACCCATCTCAGTCTGTTTCTTCATACATTCATTGGCATAATGGCCATACTTCTATGGTCGAACACAATTTTAAGAACCCCCCTAAATTTATATGTATAATAAATGGGTGAATCTCCATGATACATAGGAAAAAAAGAAGGCTATTTTATCAATAATATAATATGTATATATAATTTTTTGGCGAATCTCTCACCATATTATATTATCTTATAAAATCAAAATCGGGAATAAAATTCCCGACTGTGGGTGCCTTGTAGAGAGAAGGCAGCATGCCACAAGGCCCCCCTACACCAAGCTATTGTCCTCGCCACGAGCCAGCACATGTCTCTAGCATGGGTGCCATTAAATTCTCCTTGCTAGCTTTGAAGCAAGACGCCATCACTGACACTCAATTCCGCATTCATTTCCTCCGCCGTGAACTCTCTTTGGTCTGTCCTGGTTGCAAAGCACCCTGGACATTTATGGGAAATGGTGATGACGCTCCTGCACATTTCTCCCTTCGCTTCTCTATCAAGTTGGCTCTCGAATCTATTTCTTCTGGTTGTGCCTCCTCTCCTCTATCAGCCCTTTAGACTCCCTCCGCCCACTCGACTCACGCTGCCTTTAGTCTCTTTTCTTTCCCTTCACTCTCCATTCATCCCACTCAGTTGCATTCTCAGAATTATTCCGCTTCCATGCCTTGCCACCATCGTATGAGTTGTTGCAAAGGCGGAGGTTGAGGTTCGCCCGCCTGCCCTCCTATCCCTACAATTACTGAGCGCATAGTGTATTTTTCCTTGGCCATGGATGTGTTGGAGGTTCTTGACCCTCGGCACCTCTCTGCCCATATTTCTCTCTAAATTTAGGACCTAACGAGCCCTATAAGCATGAAGAACAAGCTTTTATCTAGAAGACCATCATTAAAGGACATGAAACCCATGCTTTAATAAAATAACTTTTTCTTGTTTGTTACATAGGATACATACTAAAATGAGTACAACAACAATTATGAAGAACGAAACTACTTACATTTTCGACACATACTTAGTCAATCAACCAAAGGTTTAAGACTTAAATATCCTGCAAGTTGCCCCTGAAATATGCATTTACCAATCATGTCAACATGAGGGGTAACAACAACCACCAATGTGATCAAGTGGACAATGACAAGAACATTGTTGTAGGGGTTCTCAACCGGCAAAGACAAAACCCAGTTCCAACCTTGACAAATTGATGATATTTTTCTTCAAATAGGATAAATTATAGTCTCTGCTAAAATATTTATTGACTGGTAGATCATATGTACTAGTTAGAACCAAGGAGAAAAACCCAACTCAAATGATCGCATGACCAATATACCTCCATGTCAAGCAAGCAATCACCACTGCATAAGGAATCCCAAGCAAGAAACTCTAAAGATGAAGGGTGGAGACTTGGAATTTGGGTTACACACACCAATACCAAACAATTTCAAGAAACAAGCTTGGATATTTAATCTGGGCTCCACAGGTATCCCAATCAACCAGTCCCATGCAAGGAACATTGGTCAACATACCCTTGTGCTGCATGCAAGACACACCACAAACCTTTACCCTTGTCTTCTATGAATTAACTGTGCTACATCTATTGCACACAACCACCATTAGAAGACCATTAAATGCTTGGAAAAAAGTAGTTAATAATTCCAAAGGGTCAAAGATTATGAAAATACAATGCATCGCTTTGAATGTAGAAATTAAGTGAACCCAATTTTAAGCTACTAAATGCATATTTACGAGGGTCAAATAAGGAAGTATACAACATAATAAAGGTATGAAAAAATTTCAATATATGAATCACCTATCATAATTATCCTTAACAAGCCCTTAGAAGAAGGAAGAGCTCCATTCAAAGAGAGGGTATCCTTGGCCAGATTAATAGATAAAAAATAATTATTAATGTCCAACAGATGACCACAAAAGTAGGTCAATAGGACCGTGTTAGGTGCTAAAGGAAAATGAAACATCTCTAACTGCATCATACTGGAGTTTGGAAATAGTGAGGTGATACAGAGGCATAAGGAGAGACTGCAAACCAATCTTCTTTATAGCTTTAGTTACCACCAAAGAAGTCACACTCCTAAAAAAATTGACATATAGGCTTAAGAATCTGATCAGGATTTACATAAGATTCTTTCCTCCCAACCTGCACAGTAAGCAAGTCCAAACCTGTGCTCAAGTTCAATAGGAAATCTCGGGGTTTCATTCTTCTTGTAACATTAGAGTGCTTTTCCCTACAATTTTTGAAATATGGAATGAAAAAAGAAGCAAAAGTAGCACCTTTTCTTGAATCATCAATATGTTGGAGGTTTATTAAGTTCCCAAAGGAATCTGGAAATGACATCATGCATGCTTGGAGTCTAGTTCTTCAAGGAGTAGATACGAAAAAAATCTTCTAGCAATGTTAGGATGTAAGCTTTCCCCATATGTTCCTTCAATCTGACTGTGCATCCTTTCAGAGAAATTGTTTCTAAATTTCTAGATGCTTCAGCTACCTTATCTTTGGTAACCATAAGGAGGCGAGATAGATCAAATTCGTTAATTGTGGAGGCTCTTGCGATGCACTCTTAAATATTAAATATGATTATTTCAAGACCCCCACCTTCTAGCAAGGTCAAAATATGAACACAAGCTTTCTTCAGAACTAGAAAACTTCACTTCACTTTCATTCTCAATGTTTCCTAGTGGCTTCTCCAATTTTCCTAGTATAGCTTGTGGGCTAAGGCTCAACACATTAGAAAAGAATTCTTTTTGGAAGGACAAGTAGTCTCTGCTAGTGCAAGCTAGTAGATTGTTGGAAAATTATTACTGGATTCATGTAGTAGCAAGTCTAAGGATAAGAAATCTAGATTAGGTTCCATAATTGTACTCTTTGGTTATTACATAAATAAATAAAAGTATTTATCAACAAGCTGCAAATTGGTATATTATTAAGCAATGCTTTCTTTATCGAGTTTCTATTTTTTGTTACTTACAAAAAGGTTGCATGCTATCTGTTTGTAAAAGTCCCTAAAGAAATTGAGAATATAGTTGTATTCAGTGTGTCTCATTGAGGAAAGGGTTATTTTTCATCAATGTACAAATACTTGAAATGATGTCACTATTGTAATAAGTAGCATACATAGAACATTGTAATAATTTGTGAAATAAGTAAGCTATCTACCTAAGGGGATATGATAGTTGATGAACCCAGAAAATAGAGAATATGTCACACATAGATGGAAGAAGAAAGAAAATGTTTTTTTCTTATTCTGAATCAGAGGTTGAAGAAGTAGAAATGGGTGATCAAGAAGATCAACCGTGGGGAAGCATCATGCATGCCTTGAGGAATTTAGCTAGGGACAACAAGAGTTGGTACAATGGAAGTAAGAATTGGTGCAGGCCATCACTCAACCATTGACAAGCTCAATGCAAGGGAATCAATAGTATAACAACAGGAGTGGCACAAGGAGATCAAATGGCCAAAATTTGCAGCATGAGAAAGTCTTCAAATTTAGCCAAATTTAACTCGCAATCATCCACCAGAATAGCACATAGACCACTCCTACCAAAGTTTTTATAAGAACAACCAAGGAATAATACATGGAAACAATAGAAGGGTGATATTTTTGATGACTACGTAAATAATATCAGAAAATGTGGGAATATTTTCATTCTTCTATGTCATTGTAGGAATTTTTCAACATACAATATAAGGTAGGCCTAGGGAACATGGATGGGGATAACAAACTATGATATTCTGAAAAAGGAAAGAAAAATAACTCTGCTCGCTTTTGATAGGACACTAGTTGTACTTCTAGGGCATTGGTTGAGAAGCTAGATAGTTCCAACTCGACCCTATGACTGGGATAGAGGCAATCCAATATGCTACTCTACATCTGGAACACAAAGTTTTTCCCTGTTGTGAGTTAATCCTATTGTGCATGAAGCACTACAATCTGCCAACACATCAATTTTTCTCATCCAGCAGGGAGTGGCAGATTTCACTCCCGAGAGCATCAATACCTTGTTCACCACTCCTTCAACAAAGCAAAGGAATCGCTCAAGCAATCACAACATCCGTATGCACTGACAAACTCCTGTTAGACTGAACATAAAACAAAAGAAGCAGCGCATCAGGAGTACAAAATTGACATTTTCCAGCCCCCATCCAGAGAGATAGTATGGTTACTGTGTAAAATCTATAGAGAAGTCAATATGAAGGCCATGTACCATTATAATGTTTGAGTAAATGCACAAGTTTCGAAGCAATGAGCAAGATCTACTGGGGACAAGTACAACCAATCAGTGATTCAACTCATTACCAGGAACATCATTCCCTCAATCCAACACATTTCATTTAGTTTCTTATGTAGTCTATACACTGTTACCTACCCCAAAATTCCTAAGGGAAAATACAATTGATCAAAACATCATAACAGTCCACCTCTAGTAGCCACTGATATCAAAGACAAAACAAATAGCTTCTTCAACAAAATGCATTGCTTGTTGAAAGAGTACTCACATAGAACCACAGAAAAAACACAACAGTTATTGAGCGAAAGATGCTTATTTCTTCCACAAAGATTGTAATATTGTGTCTAGTTCTTTGACAACTCATCATCTGCCCATTTCCTCCTCCCGAAGTGTTAGACAAGCTTCTATTACAAGAATTCTGCAGGAAATTCATGGATGGTTTCATCCAAATCACAAAGTCTAGGAAAGGACACTATGTTCAGCCAATCAGCCTAGTCAAGCATACTCTCACGAATCATGCCCATATACATTTTTTTCCAATGAACTGTCAAAGCTGGAGATTTTGACAGCTGAGCCAATCTTCCACTACAATCCTGAGAAAATATTGCAGAATTAATGAGAACTAAAAAACTTTGACTTTCAGCATACATAAACAAGAAGAGAAGATTCATAACATTGTGGACTAGAAATGGATTGGCAGAAGACTAAGGGGAATTTTCAAATGGGGAAAGCAACAAATCTTCAGGCTTTTTTGGAGAAATCAGAAAAGAAGAGGGGCATGAGGAAGAGGAAGACAATTATGGTAAGGTCATATTTACTTGTAAACTCTAGCTGTTACAGATATTGCCCAGATCTCAATAATAGCAACAAAGTCACAACTTTTACAAAGAATTCCTCCAGCCCTTCCAATGCAGTGTTCTCCAAGCTTTTGGCAGCACAGTCCAAAGGAGACCCAGCTGCTTCATAAAAAACAGAACAAAGTAGCCCAATCTCCGGTGTCCGCTAAAAGCTCAGTCTCCACCACAAAGGGCAAATCCACCAATTTTTTCTACAGCTTCTTCATAATAACATGTGCATTACAACTCATACTCCTTATCCAAATTTTTCTACAACTTCGTGATAATAACATGTGCATTAAAACTCATGCTCCTTATCCAATTTTTTCCAAGATGGCCACTACCACCACATCACTTGCTGACTAGCCTGCCCTTTTCACATTTATGTGTGTAGAAGAGTCAACGCCCTAGTCTAATATTTTTCTATACACAGTTGGTCTTGAATGATAAGGCTTGCTATCTACATTCGTTGTGGGCAAAAACTGAGATATTGACCTTAAATTGTTTCCACTTAACCAACTGTTATACCTTGGGTGCAATTGGATTACTATTCGCAGGTTTAGGCGGGGCTGAAAAATGCTACCAACACAATATTTTGCCAGACAATAGTCAGCTATTGTGAAGCTTAAGCTTCCTAAACAAACTTATCCCATAAACTGCAGCTACACTGAGCATGACATGACTAATATTCCCAATACTCCCTTCAGAAAGGTGACACCGTGACTCTCTCAAGTATAAGTCGTGTATTCTGCTACAGACTCATAATATGGGTTAGAAAAGACCATTAAGATTTGAAATCTGGAATTACCATTTGACATTCTAAGATCATAATACCTATATTTTTCCAATGATACTTTGAGTGTAACGAACAATCAAATCCAAATAGTATCTCTGCTAGGTTTTATGCTTGATTTTGTGGTGCATGGATTTCTGGTCTAACACGGTCCTTGTGGCCATTAATTCATGTCCCACCATCTTAGTTGGCATGCTTGGGTTCTAATGGCCCACACCCATCATAAGGTCTTTAACAACCATTTATGGCTCAGCCTCAGCCCAAGGTAAGATCAATTCATCTGAACTCATCTTTAAGATAACTCTACAGAGCAACTTTTTTGCCGTAAAGAAGCTGCAAGATCACTTTCATCACCACAAAGCAACCCCCAAAGTTTGTTTACAATCTACAAGGTAGTGACAGTCCTTTTGAGGAAATTTCCATTGATATACATCCACAATGCCAAATTAGTTGCAGAATATATGAAAACATGCATATTTGTCCATAAATCAAGATAGAAGATGCCATCAACCATCATAGAACATTAATGATTACTTGTTTGGAGCATCAACCATCTAGAATCTAAATTTTATCAATTACAAACAAGCATACAAATTTTGAAGTCATACAATAGAAACTAGACCATTAGCTTAATGAATGAAACAGGTCATCTAGCAACTGCCAACAATAACATGACCAAATAGTTATGTTTATAAAATACACTATCTATAGTGTACACACTGAAATATGAAGAACAAAAGGTCCAAAACAATAAAATGAGCTAGTTTCCAAACACCTCTCTATAAGTGTTTACCAATTCTAAAAGCACCCATGTTGCCAAATGTTGTCGCTGTGGGGTAGCACAGCCACACATCTTCGAAAACTGTACAGTAAGTAAGTCCAAATCTGTGCTCAAGTTTAATGGGGACCCTCGAGGTTTCATTCTTCTTGTAAAATCAAAGTGCTTTGCCCTGCGATTTATGAAATATGGAATGAAAAAAAAAGCAAAACTAGCACCTTTTCTTGAATCATCAATATGTTGGAGGTTTATTAAATTCCCAAAGGAATCTGGCAACGACATCATGCATGCTTGGAGTCTAGTTCTTCAAGGAGTAGATACGAAAAAATTCTTCTGGCAATGTTAGGATGTAAGCTTTCCCCATATGTTCCTTCAATTTGACTGTGCATCCTTTCAGAGCAATTGTTTCTAACTTTCTAGATGCTTCAACTGCCCTATATTTAGTAACCATAAGGAGGTGAGATAGATCAACTCCGTTAATTATGGAGGATCTTGTGATGCACTCTTAAATATTAAATATGATTATTTCAAGACCCCCACCTTCTAGCAAGGTCAAAATATGAGCACAAGCTTTCTTCAGAACTAGAAAAATTCACTTCACTTTCATTCTCAATGTTTCCTAGTGGATTCTCCAGCCTCTACCACTTCTAAAATAGTTCTTTATAGGAATCCGAGAACGCAGGGAGGAGCATGGGAAACTATCCCAGTAGAGGCATTGAAGATCTGACCATCTCATCAGGATATAATATATATACACTTCCCAAATAATCACCTTCAAACCTTAGCAGCTGCAACCCACTTATATCAATGGAACAGTTACTGAACTCCTGAGGTTGTCAGTGATGCGCCACATAGGCTGCCAAGGCTCCTCCTCCTCTAAAGGCTATGCCCATTTCACAGAGGTGATCGTACAACATACATATTTTACTGCTGACATCTACAAGACACTTGTTTTCCAAGTTATGGAGACTCAACAATCCTCCCCAACCAGATCCATTCTTTATTCTTATGCCCTATAATCTTCTTCTATGAAGAAAAAGTGACTGCCAATATTGAATTCTCTTCTTTCTTTTGGTGATCCATTTTTTTTAAATAAAAGGTTAATTAAGATATATTATATATACTCATGAAAAGAACTATAACTGAGAATCTGAGATACAAGGTTCCAGGTTTCAATGGTGGGCAAGGATCCAAAATTTCGATGAAGTGCCCCCTATCTATCATATTCATCCCATGAGACCAGAAGGGAGATTTAAAGAGACTTTATCCCTAACTACAACCACTCCCTAACACAAAGGGGAATATCCTTTGTTATATGTATCTACATTTTTAACACAGAATGTCTTCATAGTAGATATTCTAAGCTACATTCCAAGTGCCTAACTGCACTGTACAATCTATCAAAAATATGAAACAAAATGAACTCATGAACAAGGGATATCTATCCAATGCCAAAGCTAAAGCATACTACCAAAATGACAAAGAAGAGATACTGTCACATGACCCATACTGAAATGTTGATCACAGGGATTGGGATGTAAGAGACTTCTCTGCAGTGGGTTGTTACACCCCATCTCATGGCTAGATAGCAAGATAGTTATCGGTAAATTTCTAGAGTGGCAAGGGACAGAGGAAATCCACAGAGAGAAAAATATTTCTTTCTCCTCTTCTTCAAGTGTGTCATAGCTAATTTTAAGCCTCCTTTGTATGTTTGAAGGAAGTGCTTTAGATATTTTGCAGAATTGGGCATTCAAATAATCCAAAACATTTTTTCCATGAAATTTTGCACCAATAGATATCATAGTCAAAACCCATCATAGGTCTTTAAGTTCACAGTGTTTTATTGATTCTGAAATCAAAAGACAAGGCAACATCAGAACCAATCTTTAGAGTTACAGGATCTATTCCTCATGTTCTCAGAGAGGGATCTCTCAAATGTTTGTTTGCAAAAGTTTATCTTGTGTGCTTATAATATTGATTTTAGACTAGTTATTAAGTGCAGGTGTTGTTTGTTTGTTTGGTTGGATTGAATTGATATAACAGAACACGAAAGGTCTAGGAAAGATACATAGAATGGAGAAACATCTGGTTCATTGGGCAATGGAGTCAAGAAAAGGTCATAACAAACTCATCAAAGGATATGGGATATCAAAGGGAAAATCTAACTTGGCCGCAGGATCCTTTGTTTTGGAATGAGATGGACATTAATGATTTGGAAAAAGAAATTTAATTCTCAACAAAGGGAACTTGAGAAACATGACTTATCAATAAAGGGATATTTGATAGACAGGGCTAACCATAAATTCTACAAAAATTCTTTAAGCAAATAATTATTTCAAGACAACTTCTAAAATTAAATCTAAGATTCGGGGAACACCCTATTTCCTCAAAGATATTATTTTAAAGGATTTAGAAAACATAAAAGATTCACTGATAGTTGCATTCATAGAAGAGGGAACACCTAAATAACATCTGTGTTTGCAACTATAAAGACCTTCAAAACAAGCTTGTTTAAGAAGGGGCAAAAGGTAAGATCAAAACCGACCTCTTTGAGTTGCTTCAGAAGAAATGACCTTACAGAAGGAGATCACAACCATGACTTTCCAAGTGATGAATGGCAAGGGGAGAACACACATCACAGAAACCACTTCTTTGAACTATCGAAATAAACGAACACATGAAGCTAAAGAGAAAGTTTAAAGCCTCTAAAATACTTAAATGAAAGAAAACATAAAACGATGAAGAGGTGAATAGGTCTAAGGTGCTTCCGAGCATTTCTTAGCCTAAATTTTTCGGCCTATTGTGAAAAGTATGGAACATAATGAAAACAAGGATAAAACATTTAACGATTCAGAGCACTTCAGAAATGACTCATGGATCCAATGATAGAGCCTTCTAGAGGCAGCCTGTGACATCATCAGACATTAAGACTCCAAAAATTGTTTTCAACTTCCATGAGACTTGTATATTTATTTCAGAGAGTTTCAATATTACAACTTGTGATCAAACAACAACCAACCTTCTCATCTTATGAAGAAGTACTTATAGGAAGATGAGGAGGTGAGAACTAACAAAAATATCTCGTGAACCATTAATACAATTTAAATGACTTCTCGGCCTCTTGAGGGGTTCGATGGAGAAGTGTACAGGTGGATCACTGTATTAATGTTTTAGAATTAATATCAAAGCTCGGTGGGAGCTTTATCTGACTTTGAGGCTCTATGCTCTGTCTGGAGCAACTCTCCAACTATTTACTATTACACTCCTTTAGCAGAATTAACTTCTTGGCAGCGCTGGAGGTAGATATTTCCTGAATCAATAACTTCAGCCTCTGTTTTGAATGGTTTGAGGCGACAGGTGGCTCTTTGTAGTAGCTGAGGAATCAATTCGCCTCGATTGAAGAGGTGGAAACCTTTCGCCCGATAAAACACTTTAGGTTTTCCTTTGCTTCATGTTTTAGATTGGGGATTAGGCTTTTGATAACTGTCTTAGCCGTAATCCCCATAAAAATTGTCTTCAATCTTCATCTGCTGTGCTCTGTCTTCAAAACTAATACTCTTTAACTGTGTTTGAATTAAAATAGTGTCTTGTCGATGCGCAGACCCGCACTGGGCTTTACGACATCAATACTCATAAAGTACTGACGAAACATGGAATAGAGCCCCGTGGATGGCTTCTCTGTAATGAAACGAGGGCATGAGAATCGTCATTCCCAGCCCATGGCATTTCTTCGTTATACAATGGAAAACCATTTAGAACACCTGCATTAAACACAAAACAATTAAGAAATCCTGCGAAAAATAGGTTTAAACTTCTTCAGATGGCGAGGGAGGAGCGTAGCCGTCGGATAAAAATATCTAACGGTGGAGATCGGCGCAAAATAGTAAAATGAGAGCGGGGAGAAGAAATAAGGCGGGGTGGTTTTGGACCGTCCGATCTGGACACGTGGACGGTCCAGATCTAATCGAAGGATCTCAATCGGGGGTGGCAGGAAAGTGCATGCGATGTAAATTTCCAGTGCGATTAAGCGCTGGCCATTGATCTGCAGATCAGATCGACGACGGAAGGTGAATCAGAGAGTTTTGGAAGCGGGGGCAAGAATTGTGATCGGAGGGAATAAGGACCGTTGGATCTTCGGGAGGATGGACGGCTAGGATTAAATCAAAGGACGGTGGAAAGGGCTTGCGATTAGCGATCGGGCGACCAGTGCGATCAAGCGATGACCGTTGGATGAGCGAGAAATGAACGGCCCAGATCTAATCGGAGGATCTCAATCGGGGGGAGAAACAAAGGGTGCGATTGGAGAATGTCGATGCGATTGCGCGATCGGGGAGATTTGTGCGATTGCGCGATCGGGGAGATTTGTGCGATTAAGCGATGACCGTTGATTTGAGGATCAGATCAACGGTGGGAAACGAATCGGCGGGTTTTGAAATGGCGGTAAGACTTGCGATCGGAGGGAATAAGGACCGTTGGATCGGCGGGAAATGGATGGATAGGATTAAATCGGAGCCATCGCAATCGGGGATGAAACAAAAATGCATGCGATTTGAATCTGAGGACCAGATCAACGACAGGGAATGAATCGGAGGGATCGCAATCGGAGGTCGCAGAGATGGGCATGCGATTGCGCAATAAGGAAAAGTTGTGATGCGATTGTGCGCGGACCGTTGGATCAAAGGACTAGATCAACGGTCAGGATTGCTTCGACCTACGCACCGGCGGAAAAACCTTTAAACATATGAAAACCAAAGTTTTTTGCAATAAAAACAAGTTATAATGGATCGGGCGGAAAATATATAAGTAAAGGAAAAAGGCGCCCGATTGCGGGGCCGGTGGTTTTCACGGAATTTAATATGCCCGGGAGTATAAAGACAAGGGCCAATCACAATCGGGCCATTGAGCCTGGTCTTTCCGATCAACCCATTTGTGTTATTTCCGATTGCAATTAGTGCCGAAAAGCTTTGGTGTTTGGTTTTAACGTATGGGCATGTGGGGGGAAGTGGTTTAGGACTTAGCCCAAAGGGACTTAGGTCCATAGCAATAAAACTTTGCTTTTTATGAAAAATTTCAAGGTTTTAAATGGATTTGGGGGTTTCGACACAGCTCAAAAAGAAGTTTTAAACCATGTCAGGAAGATTTTTACGGATGGAGGGAGAAACTTATGAAAAGTAGAGGAATAATATGGAGAAAAAGGGGAAGAAAATGATGGTTTCTTCAGCAGTTTGTTATACGAAATCAGCAGAATTTTCTGAGTATAAAATGGGACAGCAAATGAGGATTTGGGACAGAGGCATGAGGCCTTAAAGAGACTTCAAGAGCTAACAATTTTTAGTGATAAAATTTGTTCCTTGGAGGCTCAAAAAGATCTTAGCCACCTTTTGGTATAACAAAATATTATAGGTGGCTAACAGTGGCTCCACTTGGGGATGGTGCCTTCTTGAAGGCATCAAGAATTCAGACTTGATTTCTGGGAGGCTGATTAGTTGCCTTATCCATTGGGCTGTCCTCCTGTGATTGAATAATCTTCTCTAAAAACATATTTGGCAGCCATGAAAACAATGGACCTTTATCAACAAGCTTGCTACCTACCCAATCCTACAGATCTAGCATTTTTTCTTCATCAGAGTGCACTTGGATTGGAAAACTCTATTCACAACATTTTATTCTTTTGAAAGCAGGAAATCTAATCTACTTCTACTCCTTATTTATCCCTGAACTCAGATTAAACAGTTGAGCTCGGATATTTCTCTACCTAGTCTACTGTCTGTTGGGATTAAACAGTCCAACAAACTTTCATTCTCTAAATTCTACAACAGAAATTTAAAAATAGTCAAGTCAAGATTGAGCTGTTTGACTTGCTATGATCTATGGAATAAGAACAAGCTGCACATAGATTATTATTTGCAGAAAATTAAATCAAAATGGAAGGCTTAAGATCTGAAAGTTTCTCATTATGGCCTTCTTTTTCTTTACAACTCTGTTTTTAATTTTGTTTTGAGCTGTCTCTTTCTTGATATCTGATTCAGATTTTGGGCAAATTAGAACCAGTTTTTCTCTTTTATGACTCAGAAAAATAAAACAGTTTTGAGTCATCTCTCTTTGGAAACTTTGGTTCATATTTTGAACATGTTTGAACCTTTAATTTCTATCCTAATCTATCTACTGATAAGCCAAGATTAAATAGTTTGGCAAATCGAATTCACTTATCCTATCAGCAGAAAAATTTAAAGCTAATTTAGTCAAGATTAAATTGTTTGACTAATTAGAAGTGTGTTTTTTAGGAGTGGCATTTAAGCTTGCACACTTTCAGATTTGTTTCTCTTTTTTGGTATGGGGCTATACCTTTATTGTTTTGTCAATTTGCCCTCTTTTCATTCTTTCTTTGTTTTTGTATTTTTGAATTCTTGATTTTTCTCCAAAGCAGAAAACAACAACTAACTACATGCTCGGAACTGAGCTTTATTGACATTCCTATATAACCTATTCTAAACATGGAGTATTTACATATTCATATGATACAAAAGTGCCAATGCAGCCAGCTGAGTAATGTCAAGAAGAAGTAGTAACTCTGGCTTCTTGTCAGAGGTATCCATAGAACATATTGAAGGTTAACCTTCAATGTCAAGGCTATCACAGAAGGTGACATCTTTTCATGTCTCTGGCTCTTGCAAAGGGTCAATGCTTGATAATTTGAGCCAGTCGGGATTTCCACACACTCTTCCATAGGATCAACAAAGAAAAGATGAAGATTCTCTTCCTTTTGATCCTCCACAATTGGTAGATCATCTACTTCTAAGACATCAGTTTTGAAGACTATCTCTTCAGTATGTAGCTTGGAAGTATCATCATTCTTAACCTGCAAAATAGCAAACAGTGAAATATCTTCTTTCTTTGAATCTATGCTTGCTTCTGATATAAATTCGGGCTCTTTAAATGACAGACTAATATCAGTGAAGGGAGAAGTTTCTTCTTGAGAAGATGATATATCCACAGCAGGATAGTCTTCTATTTTTTTTTCTCCTTCATCTTCATCATCCTCTGAACTGGAGGACTCATCATATTTAACAGTGTTGTCCTCTGGTAACCCTGGTATGCTTGTATTCAGTGGATTAATTTGTATGAAGAGGTTATTATATTCTTGAGCAGGGGAGTATTTAAAGGTTTCCTCTTTTTCAAGAGAAAGCTCCTTTTGCTCAAAAATTTCTTTATTACTCTTCTCTTCACCTTCTGAGTTGAAAGGCTGCTGATTTCCAATTATGTGAAAGCCATTAGTGATGGATTGAAACGGATGTTTTTGGCTTTCAAGCTGGTGATGGTGAAAATGATAACACCAATCAAACGCTGGTTGCCCTGCATGATTATTTTTTTCTTGGAACTCATCATCATCATCATCAGACTGATCGAAATTCGGAAAATCATCTGAATAAACAATTTTGTCAGTCGAACATATTGGGTCATCAGTTTGTTCGTTTAACTGTTCTACAAGTTTATTTTCTATTTCAAGACAACAATATTTTGTAGGAAAATGAGCAGAAGTGTTTTGTTCTAATAAAGAATTGAGGGCTGACTGTTTATTTAATATCTGATCAATTTCTTCCTCTGTAAAAAGAGAAGGAATTTTCTCTTTGCTTTGGACAGAAGGACAACAGTCCTCTCCCTCTTGTGTTAATTGGTTTTGAGGTTGGATTTCTTCTTGAGCCTCTTCTAGGGGATGATTACTTGTGCTCGTAGGGGAATTTTGAGGATTCTCTTCTTTTTCCTGATCTATCTCAATTTCAACCAACACCTCATGATTTTCATGGCAGTCACCTCGACTATAAGGTTCATGAGTTGTTTCAAGCATATTATGAAGATGCCATTGTCTTTTAATAATATGAAATGATTCGAAACATAAAGGAAGAAACCCTGGTTGTATTGTCTCTTCTCCTATTTCAGATTTTGTCGGTTCAAAAAGGCTTATGTTTTCCTCAAGGCACTGCTTACTATGAGCTTTTGCAATCTGGTTATGGAGTTCTCTTAATGGCATAATACAAGAAATAGTTAGGCAATCAGGAGTTTCCTGACAACCTTCTTCATTGCTCTCATTGTAATCTTGTTCATCATACCTATTTTGTAGTTTTTGGGTTTGCTCTTGATTCGAAAGGATTATGGGCTGCTCTAGATCATCAATATTTAAATTGGCCTCATGCCTTTTAAATCTTTTCTCAAGTATGTACATCATTTTCTCCATCATGATCAGTAATTTTCCTTTATTAATTTGTCTATAATCTTGCTCATTGTCTAGGTCTTGTAATGGTTGAGTTTTGTATTTAAGGTCACTGTATCTTTTTAACCAGTTCAGAGTCTTCTGCCAGTAGAGTCATTAGGTCTTTTGGGTTTGTGGAGTCGCCAGGTGGAAGATTTTGAAAATTGCTATCCACCAACAACATGATTGGGTTTGCTTAATGCATTCCCAAGGGAGTCTACAAGGACTGGAAGGGTAATAGGCCTACTGGAGGCCAGTGGAGTCACCTAGGTGGAAATTTTTTTAGTTTTTATAAAGATAAAATGTTTTATGGTTCCACCACCATATTTATTATGAAGCCAAACTTGAAATATTTTGGGCTTTTCTGAGTTTATTTTGTTTTTATAGGTTAAGAGAGTGTTCTAAGTCTGATTTTGCACTTAGCTAAGGTGTTCAAACAAACAGAGTTGCTCTTATGGCTTGGTAACTGGTTCCTTCAAGTTTTGATAAGGATTTAAAGGAATCCTAAGGGTTACTTAGTTTGTCACTGATTCAAAGAGTCCTATCATGATTGCCATTATGTTAGGTAGTGCTTGAAGAAAGTTACTTATGTTATACTGGACCTAAAGCTGAAGGAAAGGTTTCGCAAACCTCTAATTCTCAGCAGGTCCCACCGTGATCGCCATTATGTTGGTGTCCCGTGTTTTGACAGTTTGGCAAATCAAAAGACAAGGCAACATCAGAACCAATCTTTAGAGTTCTAGGATCTAGTCCTCCTGTTCTCAGAGAGGGATCTCTCAAATATTTGTTTGCAAAGGTTTATCTTGTTTGCTTTGGTTATGGAATTTTAGACTAGTTATTACGTGCAGATGTTTGTTTGGTTGGGTTGAGTTGATACAACAGAATATGAAAGGTCTAGGAAAGATAGACAGAAAGAGGAAATATCCGGTTCATTGGGAAATGGAGTCAAAATAATATCATGACAAACTCTTCAAGGGATATGGGATATCAAAGGGCAAATCTAACTTGGCCACAGGATCCTTTGTTTTGGAATGAGATGGACATTAATGATTTGGAAAAAGAAATTTAATTCTCAACAAAGGGAACTTGAGAAACATAACTTATCAATAAAGAGATATTTGATGGACAGGGCTAACCATAAATTCTACAAACATTCTTTAAGCAAATAATGATTTCAAGACAACTTCTAAAATGAAATCTAAGATTCGGGGAACACCCTATTTCCTCCAAGATCTTATTTTAAAGGATTTAGAAAACATAAAAGATTCACTGATAATTGCATTCATAGAAGAGGGAACACCTAAATAACATCTGTGTTTGCAACTATAAAGACCTTAAAAACAACTGTTTAAGCAGGGGCAAAGGGTAAGATCAAAACCGACCTCTTTGGTTAACTTAAGACAATGGTACTTCGAAGGGAGATTTCAATAACGACTTTCAAGTGATGGCAGACAAGCAGGGAGAACCATAACATGCTGAAACCAACTATTTGAGCTATCAAGGAAATAAACGAGCATGAAGACTAAAGAGAAGGTTTAAAGCCTCTAAAATACTTCAGCAGAAGAAAAAATAAAACAGTGAAGGGTGAACAGGTCTAAGGTGCTTCCACGAGTCATTTCTTAGCCTAAAACTTTCAGCCTACTATAGTAAGAAATTATGGAACATAATGAAAACAAGGGAAAAAACATTTAACAGTTCAGAGCACTTCACCAACAGCCAAGCTCATGGATCCAATGATAGAGCCTTCTCAGGAACATACATGCAACGGCATCATCAAGACATCCAAGACTCCAAATTATTTTCAACTTCAATAGACTTGTATATTTATTTCAGAGAGTTTCAATATTACAACTTGTGATCAAAAAACAACCAACCTTCTCATCTTATGAAGAAGTACTTATAGGAAGATGAGGAGGTGAGAACTAACAAAAATATCTCGTGAACCATTAATACAGATTAAATGACTTCTCGGCCTCTTGAGGGGTTCGATGGAGAAGTGTACAGGTGGATCACTGTATTAATGTTTTAAAATTAATATCAAAGCTCGGTGGGAGCTTTATTTGACTTTGAGGCTCTATGCTCTGTCTGGAGCAACTCTGCAGCTATTTACTATTACACTCCTTTGGCAGAATTAACTTCTTGGCAGCGCTGGAGGCAGATATTTCCTGAATCAATAACTTCGGCCTTTGTTTTGAATGGTTTGAGGCGACAGGTGGCTCTTTGTAGTAGCTGAGGAATCAATTCGCCTCAGTTGAAGCGGTGGAAACCTTTTTGTCTGATAAAACACTTTAGGTTTTCCTTTAAACTGTGTTTTAGATTGGGGATTAGGCTTTTGATAACTGTCTTAGTCGTAATCCCCATAAAAATTGTCTTCAATATTCATCTGCTGTGCTCTGTCTTCAAAACTGATACTCTTTAACTGTGTTTGAATTAAAATAGTGTCTTGTCGATGTGCAGACCCGCACTGGGCTTTACGACATCAATACTCATAGAGTACTGACGAAACATGGAATAGAGCCCCGTGGATGGCTTCTCTGTAATGAAACGAGGGCATGAGAATCGTCATTCCCAGCCCTTGGCATTTCTTCATTATACAATGGAAAACCATTTAGAACACCTGCATCAAACATAAAACAATTAAGAAATCCTGCGAAAAAATAGGTTTAAACTGCTTCAGATGGCGGGGGAGGAGCGTCGCCGTCGGATAAAAATATCTAACGGTGGAGATCGGCGAAAAACAGGAAAATGAGAGCGGGGAGAAGAAATAAGGCGGGGTGGTTTTGGACCGTCCGATCTGGACATGTGGACGGTCCTGATCTAATCGGAGGATCTCAATCGGGGGTGGCAGGCAAGTGCATGCGATGTAAATTTCCAATGCGATTAAGCGCTGGCCGTTGATCTGCAGATCAGATCGACGGCGGAAGGTGAATCAGAGGGTTTTGGAAACGGGGGCAAGACTTGTGATCGGAGGGCATAAGGACCGTTGGATCTTTGGGAAGATGGACGGCTAGGATTAAATCGGAGGACGGTGGAAAGGGCTTGCGATTAGCGATCGGGCGACCAGTGCGATCAAGCGATGACCGTTGGATGAGTGGGAAATGAACAGCCCAGATCTAATCGGAGGATCTCAATCGGGGGGGGAGAAACAAAGGGTGCGATTGGAGAATGCCGATGCGATTGCGCGATCGGGGAGATTTGTGCGATTAAGCGATGACCGTTGATTTGAGGATCAGATCAACGGTGGGAAACGAATCGGCGGGTTTTGAAATGGTGGTAAGACTTGCGATCGGAGGGAATAAGGACCGTTGGATCGGCGGGAAATGGACGGACAGGATTAAATCGGAGCCATCGCAATCAGGGATGAAACAAAAACGCATGCGATTTGAAACTTGCGATTAGAAACTTGCGATTGAGCACTGGCCGTTGATCTGAGGACCAGATCAACGGCAGGGAATGAATCAAAGGGATCGCAATCGGAGGTCGCAGAGATGGGCATGCGATTGCGCAATAAGGAAAAGTTGCGATGCGATTGTGCGCGGACCATTGGATCGAAAGACTAGATCAACGGTCAGGACTGCTTCGACCTACGCACCGGCAGAAAAAACCCTTAAACATATGAAAACCAAAGTTTTTGCAATTAAAACAAGTTATAATGGATCGGGCGGAAAATATATAAGTAAAGGAAAAAGGTGCCCGATTGCGGGGCCGGTGGTTTTCACAGAATGTAATATGCCCGGGAGTATAAAGACAAGGGCCAATCGCAATCAGGCCATTGAGCCTGGTCTTTCCGATCAACCCACTTGTGTTATTTCCGATTGCGATTAGCGCCGAAAAGCTTTGGCGTTTGGTTTTAACGTATGGGCATGTGGGGGGAAGTGGTTTAGGACTTAGCCTAAAGGGACTTAGGTCCATAGCAATAAAACTTTGTTTTTTATGAAAAATTTCAAGGTTTTAAATGGATTTGGGGGTTTCGGCACAGCTCAAAAGTGAAGGACCATGTCGGGAAGATTTTTACGGATGGAGGAGAAACTTATGAAAAGTAGGAGAATAATATGGAGAAAAGGAAGAAAATGATGGTTTCTTCGGTAGTTTGTTATCTGAGAATCGGCAGAATTTTATGAGTATAAAAAGGAATGACAAATGAGGATTTGGGACAGAGGCATGAGGCCTTAAAGAGACTTCAAGAGCCAACAATTTTTAGTGATAAAATTTGTTCCTTGGAGGCTCAAAAAAGATCTTAGCCACCTTTTGGTATAACAAAATATTATAGGTAGCTAACAATAGGCATCCAAAAACTGTCTAACTACATCAAATCCCACTGCAGGATGTGGCTTGTGTAAGGCATGTAGGCCAATAACATTTTGAGAATGTTCTCTGCTGAGGCTTGTCAAGTTATAAATGGCCTACCTTCTGATTGCTGAGATGGTAAAATCATTGTTAATGCGGCTTGTCAACTTTTAAGTGAAGCAACCCTCTGATTCCTTAGATAGTAAAAATTTAAAATCATCATTGAGGCTTGTCAACTAAAATTAGGTTACCAGAATGAGGGGCATTGAAGGAAAGATGTCCTTCACCGGTGAAAATAATGCACGCAGTTGCTCACCATGATCCACGCCATATAAAAATTATGAGGTTGAAAACATGAAATATGGTGTCTGAACATCACCATGCATTCATTAATGTTATATATTGACTGACCCACTACAGTCAAATCCTCATAAAGTTTCCTTTGTAATGATGTTAAACAACTCTTAGCTGCAACTTCTCTTCAGTAAAACAAAGAGCTGGATCAATTGTATCCTAATCTTCTCTTCAGTAAAACAAAAAGCAGGATCGATTGTCCATTCAATTTTATAGGTTCGTGATTTTCCTAAATGGACATCGGATCAACAAGAGTAGCATGATTTTGATTTTAATGGCATTCTAATTATAGTTCAACAATACAATCAAATATTTTTTCTGAATGTCAATTTATCCTCATTCACACCTTTCCTTTCATCACATCCTAATATATTTCCCTGAAACAAGCAGTATCTTTGTTAAAATCTACAAGTTCCACCTCCAGACAATTCATGCCAGTCCGGAAATAATAACATCCTTATCTATATTACTTCAAAGAAGTTTATCCTTATCACAGAAGTTTACACTCTCAAATAAGCTTCTTTTTTTACTTTGAGAAAAGTTATGTGCTGCTTATCACACCTTAGACATACACCTATTATAATATTCCCAATTAGCAATAGCTAATGGGAATATTCAATTTTTGTCAATTTTTCCTTAAGTGGTTAGCTTAGGAATAAACGTAGTTAGATTATGAATAAAACGTGAGTAAAAGGGGCCACGAATAAGACGCACGTGGTTGGGCACACAGCAAAGAGGTAATACCATGGTATCAGGAGGGGAGGCGCACACAGCAAGGAAGATTACCGTGGTATCATGGGTTGAGGTGGCCGAAGGATTCAAGAGCAGCCAAACGTTATATTAAGGAGATAATGTCTTCATTAAGGGGCATGGATGATTTTATGTATTTCAAATCTGGTCATTGTGACTGCTGAGCACGCTGGCTGTTTAGCCTGTCTGCAGCGCTGTTTAGCAAATTGAGTGTCTCCGTTCAGAGATCTCGCCCTCAGCCCCAGGGGACTTCGAGTGCCTGCTCGGGTGAGGTAGTTCCGCCAGCATTTTTGTAGAAAGACTGATCCGCTGTATTTGTTACGGATCAGCGTGTTTATTAACCACGTCGCATCTGTGGAGGATCCACACGTTCATTGAATGTGCAGAAGGACACGGTCCGTATTTGGGAAGCTCTAGGTGTATTCTTGAAAGATCGTGGGTAAGAGATCAAGTGCCGCGTCTGTTGAGGGAAGTTCTAGATCAGCGGGTGATTTTAATATTGCAGATCCCAGTCAGATGAGGCGTGATTAACTGGAGGAAGGCGCAGATCCATAAGGGGGCCCATCTGGGCAGCGACATCGTCGTTGACATCAGTTGGATGCAGTTCTGAGTCACATCTATCCCATGCAACACAAATCTGAAACACAGCAGCATTCTGAAAATAGATCTTGTGCAAATTTAGATGCTTGATCACTATTGTACTCCTCTGTATTATTTTCAGATTAATAAAATGGCTCAGCGCTCTCTTATTTCTTGAATATCTGTGCGTTCTATTGTATGTCTGCAATCTGTTATTTCTTCCCTTTGCATCTTGATTTCTGTACCACTTCTTGTGTTTCCCCCACATTCTTAGACAGAGTCTGGAAAGGGCCAGATAGCCTCCAGATCTCATCCTCTTTTCAGAGGTGAAATATCTGGTAAATGCCCTCCCAGTCCATCTCTGGTTAAATTTTACTGTGCTTTACAAATATTCCCAAAAAGGAATATTACAGTGGTATCAGAGCATAGATCTGGCTCATCTTGTGGAGCTAGTAGTCTATGTCATCGGAAGAAAAACCCTTCATCTGCCACAGAGGTAGGAAGTACAAGGATATTGAGCGCAGGTTGAAGAACACCTACGGAGAAGGAGATTGCGTTCAGGTAATTGACACAGAACAGGAGGAGCCTGCGGTAGAAGCAGAGAAGAGAGGGTCAATGGTGGATGATAGCGATGCAAAACAGTTTGGGGAAGCACTCCTCAAATCAGTGCACGATCTGGAAAAGCAGATAGAAGTAATGGGCCAAAGATTCACGGCTGTGGAAGCTAGACAACGTGAAATCCCAAAGGGTTTCCATATTGATGAGGGGTCGGACACATCCCACCATTTGCAGGGGAAGGTTGTTGCTCCACACCAAGCATCACATGCCCCCGTTCGTGCTAATATGCCCACTTTTCTGAGTACAGATACGGGGTCAGGAGCACAAGAAGAACCAGACCGTATAAGTGAGTATTTTTCTGAGTACCAGGCAGCTGGGCAAGAGTTTAGGGATGCCATTTTATTTAAATACTTTGTTCAGATCAAGCGGGACAGCAGACCCCGCGACCATCATAAAGGGCACAGACATTATCATGATGGGGATACCCAGCGTACAGCAAGCTGATTCCATTTGCCTACGTTTGATGGTTCATCAAACAGTTCGGCAAAGTCTTGAGTAGAGAAGCTGGATGTATATTTCCAGCTCAACTAGATGGCAGAAGCAGAGGCCATCAAGGTGGCCACGCTGCATTTGGAGGGTGAGGCTCAGGATTGGTGGTTCCATGGAAGGGTGACGCTTGGGCATTCCTCCATGACTACCTATGCCGAGTTCACTTGGAAACTGACTGAGAGGTTCGACCGAAAGGAACCAGAGGAGCACTTTGTTGAACTAACAAAGCTCAAACAGACTGGGAGTCCTGAAAAATATATTGCAGATTTCCTCAGGATTTCAGTAATGGTGCCAGATCTATCCGCAACACGGATTATCTATATGTTTGTGGAAGGATTGACGGAGCCACTTCGAGGAATAGTCAGATCCACTAGACCAGCCACACTCCAGGATGCCATTGGCAGGACTAGGGATTTTTAGGATGCCTTACCCTGGACCAAGACATCTTACCCCCAGAAACTGAATTTCCAGCCAAAGGGGAAGGATGTAAGGATTCTGCCCCCAAAAGGGAATCAGGGGAGGGTACAACTCGATGATGATGCCTGAAGGGAATTAAAGAAGAAGAGGTTGTGCTTTACCTGTCAAGAACCATGGGCACCAGGACACAGATGTGCTGCTAGCAAGGCACATTTTATTGAGGTCTTCTCCGAGAGTAGCAGGGAAGAGCATGAGTATGAGGATGGGGAGGCAGGAGATAGTCGGACGGAGCAAGATCATTCGCCACCCCCACCTTCAGGGGCAGGAGGCACAGCCTTTGCACCCACAGGGGGGACCCTTGCAGCATTACGAGGAGTACCCAAGTATCTGACACTACGAGTCTGAGGGACAGTATGTGGGCAGCGAGTTTCAATCCTAGTAGATAGTGGGGCAACCCACAACTTCATCGATGCAAAAATGGTTGAGAGAAGAGACATACCGACAGAGAGCTTCGACGGATTTTCAGTATTGGTCCCAGGCGATCAGATGATGCAGTGTGCCAGGTATGTTCCAGAACTGGCTGTAACAATGGGAACCTACACAGTAACCCACCACTTTTTCATGGTTAACATACCAGACACCAATGTGGTATTGGGTGTACAGTGGCTGATTACTTTGGGAAAATTCACCACAGATTGGGGGGCCTTGGAGATGGAATGGGATGACAAGAAGACCGGGAAGCATGAGAAGATACGTGGAATGCACACTTACCCACCTCAAATTGTTTCAGCTCACCGGATGGAGGCAGACTTCCGGAAGGGAGACATAGAGTGGGTAGTTGAGTTGCGGGCATCAATGGTAGGGTCTACTAGGCAGAAATTTCATCCAGATATACAGGCCATCCTCAACAAGTATGAGACGGTATTTGGAGAGATACCGCCGGGACAGCCACTAGATCGAGGGTTTGAGCACACTATTGAGTTAGAACAGGGTGTCCAGGCCGTTATTACCACACCCTATAGGCACCCCAAGGCTTATGTTATTACCACACCCTAAAGGCACCCCAAGGCTTATCGGGATGAGATTGAGCAGGCCATCCAGGAGTTGCTGGCTCTTGGACATATTCGGCCTAACACCAGCCCTTTTTCTTCTTCAGTGGTGTTGGTGAAGAAAAAGGACAGCACATTGAGAATGTGCATTGATTATAGGGCCCTAAATAAGAAGACCTTGAAGAACAGGTACCCCATACCGCGGGTTGATGAGCTGATGGATGACCTAAGAGGAACTTAGTTCTTCTCAAAAATCGATTTGATATCCGGGTACCACCAGATTCTCGTGAGGGAACAGGACATCCCCAAGGCCACTTTCAGGTGCCATTATGGCCACTTCGAATTTTTGGTCATGCCTTTCGGGCTAACTAACGCCCCAGCTACTTTCCAGTCATGCATGAACCATATCTTCCGCAGTCATCTAAGGAAGTTTGTGTTGGTCTTTTTCGACGATATATTAATATATAGCAAGACTTGGGAGGAGCATCTCCAGCATATAGAGGTAGTATTGCATATCTTGGAGGAGCAACAGTTCTATGCTAAGCTCTCCAAGTGTGAGTTTGGGATGACGGAGATGTTGTATTTGGGACACATCATAGGAGTGGACGGAGTGAGGGTCCACGAGGAGAAGATCAGGGCCATCAGAGACTGGCCAGAGCCAAGAAACGTGACGGAGCTTCGAGGATTTATTGACATCTGCACCTATTATAGGAAGTTCGTCAAGAATTTCTCTTAGCTTGCGGTACCCCTTACAGATCTGAAAAAGGAGGGGGCATTCAATTGGTCGGATACAACACAATGGGATTTTTACAGGCTCAAGGAGGTTATGAACAGCTGTCCAGTGCTTGCATTGCCAGATTTTACACAGCCTTTTATTTTGGAGTGTGATGCGTCAGGAGAAGGGATCGGTGCAGTCTTGATGCAGGGAGGCCACCCTATAGCCTTTGAGAGTAGGAAGATCCTTCCTCATGAGCGGTTGTATCCTATATACGACAAGGAGATGTTGGCCATTATGCATGCATTGGCCAAATTCCGGCAGTACTTAGTGGGCAATAGGTTCTGAGTAAGGACTAATCACAACAACCTCAGGTTCTTTTTGGAGCAGAAACAGCTACAGGAAAGGCAACAAAAGTGGATCAGCAAGATCCAGGTCTATGACTTTGACATTGAATATCTCAAAGGGAAGAATAACGTGGTAGCCGATGCACTTTCATGTAGACTAGCTACGTTATCTCTGATGAGCCTGGATACAGACTGGAGGGCTCAACTCCTGGTAGAGTACTCCAAGGATAGATTTTCATGTGAGGTTCTGGATGGTCAGGTGATCGACAATAGATATAGGGTGATAGATGAAATCATCTACTATAGAAATAGGATTTTCTTAACAGAGGGCTCCCAGCTCAAGGAGAAGATACTTCATGCATCTCATGACTCACCATTATCGGGACATCAGGGGTTTAACAAAACCTATCGGGCAATCCGGGAGAGGTTCTCATGGAAAGGCCTCAAGGAGGACGTGCTCCAGCATATCAGGGAGTGTGAAGTTTGCCAGAGAAACAAGGGGGAGATGAACCATCCCGCAGGCTTGTTGCAGCCTATTCCCATTCCGGAGGGGAAATGGGAGAGCATTTCGATGGATTTCATCACAGGGTTGCCCACGGTGCAAGGCAAGGACTGCATATACATCGTCGTTGATCGGCTGACAAAGTATGCACAATTTTTCTCCATATCCGCACATTACACTGCAGCACAGGTGGCGGAGCTGTTCTTTAAAGAGATTTTCAAGTTGCATGGTCTTCCCAAGACCATCATCAGTGACAGGGACAGTCGCTTTATGGGTGGATTCTGGCAGGAGCTCTTTCGGCTGGTAGGGACGGAGCTGACACCAGGCACCAGCTATCACCCACAGACAGATGGACAAACTGAAATAGTTAACAAGTGGCTGGAGGGCTACTTGCGTAACTATGTTAGTGGGCAGCAGAAAGCATGGCTGAAGTGGCTGCATCTAGGGGAGTATTGTTACAATAACACATATCATATGTCCATCGGTATGACACCATTCTATGCTTTGTATGGGTACCATTCTTTATCTTTTGTTGATATGATGTTGGGTGCTAGCAAGGCTCCGAGAGCCAAAGATTGGATCCAGGAGAGTCAAGACATTCTCCGTGCTCTCAAAGATAACATGGCTTCAGTGCAGAACCAGTAGAAGCAGTATGCCGATAAGGGATGGATTGTAAGACAGTTTGAGGTAGGAGACTTGGTCTACCTACCGTTTACAACCATACCGACATTCATCACGGAAACGAAGGGAGCTCGAGAAGCTCAAGCCTTGTTTTTATGGGCCATATAGTGTGATACGCAGAGTTGGACAGGGTTGCATATGAGTTGGAGCGCCCCAAGGCAGACAATATTCATAATATTTTTCACGTATCATGTCCGAAGAAAGCATTGGGGCAGCAGGGTGACCGTAACAAAGGAGCTGCTACCTATAGATGATGAAGGGCATTTGGTATTACAACCCGAGGCGATTATTGATGCAGAGAAAGGAAACTATGAAACAGAACCATCAGGGAGTTCTTGGTGAGGTGGAAGAATTTGCTTGGATGAGGATGTGACTTAGGAGAATGAGAAAATATTGCGACATCCATCACTACGGTTGCTTGGGGACAAGAAAAACTCTTCGGGTGGAGAGCTGCTAATATTCCCAATTAGCAATAGCTAATGAGAATATTCAATTTTTTGTCAATTTTTGCCTTAAGTGGTTAGCGTAGGAATAAACGTAGTTAGATTATGAATAAAACATGAGTAAAAGGGGCCACGAATAAGATGCACGTGGTTGGGCACACGAGTAAAGAGGTAATACCATGGTATCGGGAGGGGAGGCGCACGCGGCAAGGAAGATTACCGTGGTATCATGGGTTGAGGCGTGCGAAGGATTCAAGAGCGACCAAACGCTATATTAAGGAGATAATGTCTTCATTAAGGGGCATGCATGATTTTATGTATTTCAAATCTTTTCATTGTAGTCTGCTAAGCACGACTGGGCTGTTTAGCCTGTCTGCGATCGTTGTTTAGCGCATTGAGTGTCTCCGTTCGGAGATCTCACCCTCGGCTCTGAGGGGACTTCGAGTGCTCGCTCGGGTGAGGTAGTTCTGCCGAGCATTTGTGTAGAAAGACCGATCCGCTGTATTTGTTACGGATCAGCGTGTTTATTAACCACGCCGCATCTGTGGAGGATCCACACGTTCATTGAATGCGCGAAGGACACGGTCCATAGTTGGGAAGCTCTAGGTGTATTCTTGAAAGATCGTGGGTAAGAGATCAAGCGCCGCGTCCGTTGAGGGAAGTTCTAGATCGGCGGGTGATTTATAATATTGCAGATCCTAGCTAGAGGAGCGTGATTAAGCGGAGGAAGGCGCAGATCCATAAGGGGGCCCATCGGGCGACGACATCGTCGTTGACATCGAGTGGACGCGATTCCGAGTCACAACTATCCCATGCAACACGGATACGGAAACACGAGACGATTCCGAAAATAGATCTTGTGCAAATTTAGATGCTTGATCACTATTGTACTCCTCTGTATTCTTTTTACATTAATAAAATGGCTCGGCCTCTCTTATTTCTTGAATATCCGTGCGTGCTATTGTATGTATGCAATCTGTTATTTCTTCCCTTCGCATCTTGATTTCTATACCACTTCTTGTGTTTCCCCCACACTCTTAGACGAGTCACGGAAAGGGCCGAGATAGCCTCCCGGATCTCATCCTCTTTTCGGAGGTGAAATATACGGTAAATTCCCTCCCGAGTCCATCTCCGGTTAAAGTTCTCGTGCTTTACAAATATTCCCGAAAAGGAATATTACACCCTATTTCTTGAGTAATCTTATCTTCCCACTACCCCTGACCCAAATCTTAAAAAGACAAGCAAGTAATCAACAACCGAAACTATTGTCTGCATACCAAGCAACTTCACAATTTACAAGCATTTTCACTATAGCTTGCACTTCCCTTAACGTGGCATCAAACTATCAAAATTAAAAAGACAAGCCAGCAACCAATATAACATCTTGGTAGCTAAGAGTAAAAATTAGATATATGGATATGAGATTCTAGCCAACTCAAACAAAAAAATATTATATGGCTACAAATTTTTTCTTCCCAATTGCTCAATTTGGTGACTCACCAAATATGTACAAAAGAATTCACATTTTTACAATATAAATACAAATGAAGGTTTTTTGACATACAATACACTTGATGTTTGTGGCTGAATGGGCTAATCATGTACATCATTATTTATTCTAGTTGCCCAGGAAACAGGCGCCAATCATCATGTTGTACCAGAGTAATATGATCCTGGTCTTGAGATTACCATAAACAGCACTCCATTATGATAAGAAAGCCACCTTTCTAGTTGTGTTTAGTTCTGACATAGCGCAGCCCACCAAACACACCACAATATTTGGAGGTAGACACTGTTTCTCTCTTTAGACCCATAAGAAGGTTATTTTCCTGTGCAGTTTTTTTTTTCAAATTGATAAATGTAGGTAATTTAAATTTACAACTATTGTCTACTGCTATATAAAAACAGACCACATACAGCTTTACTGGTTAGTAGCCTTCTCATGAACAAGGCCTGAAAACAAAAATTGTGATATCACAGGGCCTAAACTATCAGCCAACATTATCCAAAATCTCCCAAAGGAAAAAATGTTGTTGGCTCTACCACTAAGCTTCAAAACATCACAAATATGTTCTTTGCGTGAATCTCTATTATCTTGCAGCTTCTTAACAGCTTTATTCCTCTCATCATGAATCTGTTGAATGAAAACATGTATCTATGATTAATTTGTTTAGTGATCAAAGTACATTTATCTTAGTTTGGCATGCTTCAATTTACCATCATGAGAACAAACAATTTACCCTCATGAAAACATGTATCTATGATTAATTTTTTTAGTGATCAAAGTACATCTAACTGAGTTTGGCATGCTTCAATTTACCCTCATGAGAAGAAGAATTATATCACAACAAAGGAAATAATCTAGAACAAGAATTATGTTATAGAAGTCATTACCAAATGTTTGATATTGTGACACATAAGATTAAAACAATTTCAATAAGTTGTGTTCTTTATCTAATAACTCGTCCAAAACAGGTGGTATATAAATAAAAGAAAGGAAAACACTTTAGGTGGTTCAAACTATATCCAAAATTGTGTAGGGGATAAGGATAAAACAAGGGCAAATACATTGAAGTTTCAACAAGTCCCAACTTTAATTGAAAATTGCAATGAGGCAAACTTACAAATAATGTTCCCCTTAGTTTGGAGGTGTTCATTGATGCAAACAAAAAGCAAAATTCTTAAGGAAAGTAGGGCATTTTCCTGGAAGAAAAACGTTGCATTGTTTCACTCTGCTAGCGGATATAAAAGCTTTTTACAACTTCTATTGAAAAAAGGCAGCATTAGAGGCATTCACATGCTAAATGGATTTTTAAAATAGCCTGCAATTTAGCATACAATCCTAACAATCCCTGAAATAGACATATCCTTAATGGCACCTATTTTTCTTAGTGGAAAATCAACATTAAAAATTCTACTTAATGTGTGGAAACTGGAAAACACTAGACATCAACTGAATTACTCAAACCCAAAAGGATCACGATAAATCTAAAGTATAGAATCACCATTAAACTTACCTCACTAGAACCTGATGTACTCCTTTGATGCTTTGAATTTGATTGGAGAAAATCCATTTGTATGTATTCTAGCTCAGCTTGCAATTCTGCTTCAATCTCAACCATTCCAGTGACCTGTTGTGCAAATTCATCAGTGATAACACTTCCAACAGATTCATTAGCTTGAAAGGGGGTGTCAACAGAGCTGGGATATTCTTTTTCTAACTTCCAATTTGCAGTTGCACCTGGATGTTTTTGTTGATATGTGTAATTTTCACCATGACAACCCTTGTGCATTTCACTGTCTTGCAGATAGTCCTTTCTTTCATCAAGTTGTCTTTTTAATTCTTGAACCAAGCCTATTGTCTGATGTAATAATAAAGTTAACTTGTCAATTTCACATTTTCCAGATGAAATCATGAACATAACACCAATCCCAACTCCATAACTGAACCATAACGCACATTCCAAATTCAGTGTAGAAAACAACAAGTTGCATCAAGGTTACATCATTGTATAAATGCTAATGGGACACAATGTGGAGCTCTTATAAACAAATCAGTAACAAGTGGACAAAATATGAAAACATATTACCTGAGTATGTTTACATCAGGTGAATCTCTGGTTAAAATACCAATTAAACATTAGCCACATCAAGTTGACGTATCGACTGAATTCTTGCTACAACCTTCTACAACTCCAAATGCAAGACAAGGTCATTTTCTGTGCAACTAAAATCTCTAGTGGTCAAACCCCTTCATAAATGCAATGAAATCTTGGCTACTAGGTAGGAAAGCTTGTTATTGCTTGTGCCTTCCTAAACTAGATTACAAGCATTACTACAATCCTAAGTAATTTTCCAGACAAGGCACCTAAATGCATTGATATAGCCCGCTAGCTGCCTTATCTTCATCAAAGTTTACCATAACTGAATCCAAAAAAACTTTTCAGAGTATAATATTCCACAACATTCATCTTTTTCTGAAATTGACCAAATTTGACTTTTGCCCCTAAAAATTATTACTAAAACCTGAAATTGGGCTGATTTGATTCTTTGTACCTCTAACACAAAGTATAATTGTGCAAAAAATATGAACTACAAATTAGGAACATGCCATACTCTAAAGATTACATTGGACACGTGTCCATTCATTACAATGCAAATCCCATTCTCTTGAGCAGAATTTGTGATGCAAAAGTAAAAGGATGTCAACCTAATTTAAACCTATAATATTACAAGATTAGTTGTTTATGCAAAAGTATGGATAACATAATTGACTAACCATGTAATTTCTATTCAATTCTTGTATTCAATGCAAAGCTCAAAATTTTACTTTTATTTAATTGATATATTAGTGTCCACTCATGGCCAAAGATGAGGACTGCAAAAAGATCAATATTTTATCCAATGGGATTGTATAAAACATTTCAGACAAATCAAAGAAATGGAAGAAACTATAATGCAATAAAATTTTGAGAAATATAAAAGAAGTTGGACAGGAAATGATCACGAGAAAGAGCCTGAGAGTTGGGAGAAAATTCAATCAGAGACACTCCTAACATTTGAGACTGAAAATATATTGCTGATAAGGTTCACGTACTGGTCTCTAACAGAAGTTGTTGAACCCTACAGAAATTAAACTTCATAATCATTTAAAATAACAAGATATCAACAAAAAGAACAGAACAGAACAGAACACAGTATCCAGCTAAAACATCTCATCTTCCAAGGTAACAAAGCATGGTAAAAAATCTAATTTCAATCAAGAGACACGCACTAGAAGTTCATCCCGCTGCTCGTCTCAGTATTGATTCAGTGGCTTTTCATTCTGGAGTTGCTTTTATCCCCTATAAAACGAGAAATACATCTAGGTGGGCATCATCTATTCAATTCATATTTACACAATGACACGCTATGCAATCAACCTTATCACATAGGATATGATTTCTCTCTAGATGAATCATTGCCATCTGAACCACCATATCAATGAAGCATTAAAAATGGCAGAGACAAGATATGGTCGTATTTCCTGATTTCACTTATTGACACAATACGCAGTCCCCAGGAACAATATATTGACACTGGACAGATTCACTATAGTCTAATATTGTTGCCACATACCAGTTGGACTAGCATTGAGTTGAATTTGTTAACTTTTTCCCCTGTTCTACTGAAGATTCAAAGCATGACAGAAAGACAAGGGAGCGTATTGGCCGAACAAATCTCCAAACTAAATATCGCTTTAAATATAGTTTGGTGCACACACAACAAGATCAAACCCATAAGAAAATACAGATTATCTTCCATTTAAAGAACTATAAATAGACATCAGTCAGTCAATAAATGGTAAATCCATAATGTCGTTCAAATTATGAGGGAAAATTATAGTCGTGTATGCCAGTACCAGTTTAGCCAGTTTTCCAAGGCAGACTGTTATCTGACTATTGAGATTTGTAATTATAATTATTGTAATTTGATCCAATACAAAGTTCTGAAAGTGATCCGGTCTTGGTTCACCCCATCCATTCTGTGCATATTGTCCAATCATTAGACTCCATGACACTGGCATACCAACCACGATCCACAACTCGACCCTATAGTCAACTGGTCTTCTTGAAAGGTTGCATTGTCGTTATTCATTAAATCTTGATACATCTCCTGTAACAAACATTCTCTTGAAAATTCTCATGTTCCACATTCATTCAATCAATGAATGCCGATAACCCTCCAACTTTCCAAGCCAGAAAATGGAAATGGGGACGAATGCAACCCAAAACCCTCTATTGTCCTCATCAACAGCGTAAAATAGAAGTAAATGACATTCCAAAACAATCCAACCCAGTGAATCGGCTCCATTGCCCTCATCATCAGCGTAAACGTAATTGGAGATAAACGCTATTCCAGAACCCTCCAACTCAGTAAATCGACTCCATTTCCCTCATCATTTGCTTACACTATGGGTTAATGACATTCCAAAACCCTCGAACCCAAGAAATTGGGGGCGAATGCAACAGAAAGCAGACCAATCCATGGGTTAATGACATTCCAAAACCCTCGAACCCAAGAAATCGGGGGCGAATGCAACAGAAAAAAGACCAAACCAGTGAAATGGGAGGCGAATCCAGAGTTTCACGTTTTATGCGCTCTTATTTTACTTGGCTAAAATATAACAATTAATTATTTTTAAAATAATTTTGGGGCTAACTATGCAAAAATTAAAAAAAGTGTTTTTTTTATATAAAATTCGCCCTTCCAAAATTTAAAATCCCTTAAATTTCGCCTTTGGGCTAAAATTCGCCCTTAAAATTTTCCCCTTGAATAAATCTTTTATACGCACCCCAAGTGCGACCTCATACATCTGACTGGAAGCATTTAGGCTACATAAGAATAGTCCTTAAACAACAAAGTGTTCATCTGGTTTCAATTTTTGATAGCTATACATAATTTTACCCATATGTAAATCCCTTCCAGTATGCTTAATTTGATAGAAGAATACTCCTATTTGCAGGGAATCAAATAGACATTTCTATGTGTTTACTATTTTTATTTTTTTGAATTATATTAACACAAATTTATATGTTGAATGAAAAAATAATTTGTTTTGTTATAGTGTTTTCAATCAAAATTATAAGAGACTATTAAATTTGAGAAGCTGATTCATTAATAATATTTATCCTCACAACTTTAATCCCTTCCATTAAAATTTAAACTTACAACTAAGTACCAAATTCACCACTTAAAACTTGATGGAAACTATACATATTATAAACATATCCAGGAACATGTTAATTGCACACCTGAGAACTAAATAGAAACTATCCATATTACAAACATATCCAGGACCCTGTTAATTGCACACATTACAACTTAATAGAAACTATCCAAATTATAAACATATTCAGGAACCTGTTAATTGTACACCTTATCATCGTCATGAGCATTCATTAGGGAAATTTTGAGGTATAAAATGGGCCTCTTAAGGAAATTATAAAATAATAGTGGAAATAATAAAATAAAATTTGATTACATCATCAAATTTTAGAGGGAAAAAAGAAAAAAACTACTTTTTCAATTCATATTTTGAACTTATCTCCCCAAGGTTTTACTCAAATTTCGAGTAGAAATAGTCGTTGGATGCAAAATTTAATTCCCCGTTCAAGGAGTACCCATGTTGCATACTTTTGATGGACCCTACTACAAGAAAAATGAGAAATACATGAAAAACATGATCGCAATCATGTTTTCTCATGTATTTCTAATTTTTCATGTAGCAGGGTCAATCAAAAGTATGCAACATGGGTACTCTTTGGATGAGGAATTAAATTTTGCATCCAACGAGTACTCCTGCTCGAAATTTGAATAAACCTTTAGGGAGATAAGTTCAAAATACGAGTTGAAAAAGTAGTTTTATTATTTTATTATTTTTTAATCTTTTTACTTTTTTTAATCCAAAAATGGTGAATCAACCCCCATAGTTGACATCATCATCTTAAATCCTATTGGTTCTCATAAAGTTTATTTTGGTTGTACATTTTTCTTTGGAGGCCCATTTAGACCTCAAAATTCCCCTAATGTACGTTTCAAAATAAATGCTTGAAACAAACACTCAGCGTATTTTGGGTATTAATACTGATACGAGTCTCTCAGACAAAATATTACCATACCTTTGGGCAAAACTGAAGACGCCAGTGGCCTCTGTAATGAGATATAATGCATAGCGGATAGATGCCCCCATTATTTTACAGCACAAATTTACTTTGAGACTTGCCAATCGTTAGATTGCATACTCATATATTTCATGTTCATTAAGTTTTCCATTCTTCTTCATTTAGTAATTTTGACATGCTTTTATCAACGGCTCTTAACAAGGCCTAAGATCAATTCAATTTTACAATATGAATACAAAATTCTTATTTATAATGTTTTTTTAATGTTATATTATTAAAATTTAATTTTAAAACATAGTTTATCTGGTTTTGGATAGATAGTGATTGAGTGTTTTGTTAAGGTAATTTTTTGATGTGAAGCCACTCGTTTAATTTCTCGCTCCCTTTGATGTGAAGTCACACGTTTAATTCCCCGCCCCGATTAGATCCGAGTGATATGTATTGGAAATGATGATGAAAATATAGTCTTACCCAACTTACAAAAAAAATTACAACACATGAATTTTGCACTCGCTACTTTGTAATGGCTCTAATTCATTTTGGTCAATTCTTTACTCTTAACCTCGTCTTATTCTTAAACCATTTTTAATTACATATATAAAATGAATAAATATTTATACAACCTTATTATTTTCTCCTCCTATTCTGAATCCATTTTTAATTACCTATGTAAAATGAATAAATATTTATACAATCTTATTATTTTCTAAGCAGCATCTAATATTAGTTAATATTCAACCTTGGCACCATATGAGTTTATGACTCAAACATTAAAATTACAACATATGATAATGATTTATGAATGAGACATTGTCTACAATGTGAACTTTCAGTGAATTTGTAAAAATGGAAAAGATGTTTTATAATTGGGAGTTCAATGGATTAATGGTTACCTTAATAGTTCTTATACTTTAAGATTTTATTTTATTTTAAATATATGGACTATAGTAATGTTTAAATACGAAAATATGTCTTTTCCAAATAACTAAGAGAATGTTTAAATTGAAAATTATTTTTTGTTCTATTTTACAAGATTATATGATATAATGAAGTAATCTTTATGTCTAATTTAATTAGTATGTTCTCTCAATGTTTAGATTCTATCTATTTATTTAGATTCTATCTATCTACTATTCCTGAATTTCCATTGTTTTCTTTTTGTATTTGTTTCTTACCAACATTAAAGATCATTTCTACTTTTAAATTTCCATGTTAATGTACTTACTATTTGATTAATTTCTACTTCTACATTCATTTTTCTACCTCAATACTTTTTTTGATAAATTATCCACTTCCTTTTTTTTCCCATTTATACATGAAAGGTTGTTGAACGTTTAGAATGTCCAGAAACAAAAGTTTTAGAGTGAATTTTTCTAGAGTGAATTCTCATTTTTTCCATTCAATAACAATAAGTGAATCTATTGGAACAAGTAAATAATAATAGAGGAGAATAAGTAGATAATAATAAAGGAGAATAGAGAATTCGAGTGCAACAATGGTGTTTAAAGACACCATTGTAATAAAGCACAAATGGCATGGCCCATAATAACATGAATCATGATCTCACAATGGTTGATATTCCAAAAAAAAGGGTCAACTATAAGTAAGTTTCAACATGGGCGAAGCCAACAACCATGGGCCCACATCGTTGTAACTGTCCATGAAGAGTGGATCTGAAATTTGAATTTGGACGTGGTTAACCATATTTTGACAAGATGAGGTTACAAGAAATGCAAGGTTCCAACACCTCCTGTAAACTCAATTTGGAGGGAAAAGAAATTACATAGCATTCCCCATATTAATTTGTGCAAACTACAAAATTGTGAAGCACAATATGGAAATACTTCTAGAAGGAGTCTAGAAAACAGTGCCATCAACAATGATAAAAGTTGGGCATTGAAATACTATGAATGAAATCATCCAATCCAATAAAACAAGTTTCCCCATCATTTTCCAACACATAGTCCTAGTTGATGAGTCGACTAGACAACAAGATACCACAATCTAATTAATCAGTCAACTAGACAACAAAGTGGAAAAAACAAGCTCTTTCCATAAACAAAATCTCTATCATCATCAAACCTCCACATAAATTGGAATCAATAATAAAACACCAAATTAAACTCAGTTGTCAAACATCGTTGTCAAAACTCAATTGACTATTATCTTTGTTCGATCCTCATTTAACCACTTCTAAGGCAATAAATAACAAGTAAGAGGAGAATTATATGACTATATAGTCAATGATACATAATGATATGAATTCTTCATGCATTTGTGAAACTTATTTCATCACCATTATGCACTCCAACCACATTCTATCTTGATACACAACACTAGTCTATAGTTCTTCCTTTCACATCTTCTATGCAAATATTCCAAAGCATAATGACCAAGTTTCCAAGAATTATAATTCCCAATTAAATTCCCTTGATTCTTATAAGAGTGAAGATAGAGCATATATTTTTTTATGCAGACTAAAATCCTAGTGCACTAACATGAGTAGAGCCCTATACATCAACAACAATGTCATCTACAAAGGAATTTTTAGCTATCTCATCAATCTACTCAACAAAGTGAGTAAGGGAATACTCTCCCATAAACTTTAAAGTTTGAAATGCACCTACAATGAAAAATAAACTTTCTAGACTCAATAAGCTCATATGTAATTAACGAGGAAAAGATACATCTTGGGGGCTAAGATATAGAAGACTTTAATGCCGAGAGAGGAGGAGAGAAAACATATAGATATACCATGAAACTAATCACAACGAAATTGATAAAAATAAAAGAAATGAATATATAAAAAAGATATGAAAAGATAGAAAGATAATTAGAGATGAAGGGTTCCATTAAGAAAAAACTTTACATACAATGAAGCCAATTTTTGGACTTCTCCTTCATTACCTTCACTCTCTTCCTATTTCCTTCTTATAAGGTATCTTGTTGACAGTGTCAACTTTGATTAGGTTTTACTCCATATTACATATATATCAAATTCCATTTTACATAAAAATATAACATTATGGCTTATACATTTGAACTTACATTATAAACCCCTCTAATATTTAGATCAATGATGCCCATAATTCACCCATTTTATAAAATGAGGGGCCACATTATGTTTAATGTACCATCATTATTACAATATGCTATGATCCAATGAAGAGAGTGGATTTTTGTGGTTAACACATAATCGTGGGTTTCTGGATGGCCCATAATTGAATTGGCAATGGAAAGCTTGGAGAAGTGTTTTGTTTGGTCTATCGATAACATTTGGTTTATGAATGAGCCATAACTTCTTCTTTTTAATTTCTAGCAATGGACCTTTCGTTGCAACTTTGTTGATAAATTTTGTTATAGGTGATAAATCCAATTCCATTGAAGAACCATTTGAGATACCAAATAGATCTTTCCATTAATATAAAATGCTTTCTCTATAATTATTTTTGGAGTGAAAAAATCATTCTTGAAACTCATGTTACATTTGGTGGTGTTGATTTACAGACATGTGTGAATTGAATTGATGATATCTCACAAACTAGGAAACAAAATATATTTCCGTAAAATAAAACCCATTCGATATAACGGAAAATATGTTGAATTGAGCTATTGTGCACCCTCTGAAATACTCAGTAAAGGTTTTGGATCTTGCATTAAGTTCACTAGATATTTTTTCCATGTGTTCCATCGATTATTGTGCTTCTATGGTGGCTATACCATTGTGGGAAAGCTGAGAAATGGTTGAAATGGGATTTCCCAAGCTTCTATATGTTACATACATATTTTTTATGCTATGGCATGGTTGTATAAATATGAAATAAAAATGAATATGAGAACACTAAGTGCAAAAGTATAGAAGGTATGTCAATGGTTTTTAGAGAAACATGGGCTGGCATAGAGGCCATGGAACCTCCATGTGACAAACCAATGGATGTAGTGAATCCATGTAAAGATGATCCTATGGTAGTGAATGAAGGTTCAAGGGTAGAAAACCCTATAATTATTGTGGACCAACTATGATACTCATAGTGTATGGCCCAACAAATGGACTCGAAAGGTCCCAGAAGGAGGTTGGATATTGGTGAAAAACTTTGAACAAAAAATATGCTTCAAACCATGGATCTCATGGAGTGGTAACCTACTCTGATACTAATGAACTGGATCTTGGGGGCTAAGATATAGAAGGCTTGAATGTTGTCGTTGTGACAAACACCCTCCAAAATTTTTCTTACACTTGAATTTTGGAGATTAATGAGGATCTTATGATCTTTCGTTCCATGGTCACTTCATGGTTTTCTAATGTTTTTCAAATTATTAAGTATTATTCTAACTATCAAATTCAGTTGCTTATAGATGTCCTGTCTTTGATGAATTCACAAGCACACTTCTTTTGATGTAAGCTTAGATAGGAATTGTGCATCTCTTGAAGGTAATGCTTGCAAAATCACTAGTGATAGTGACTACAAAATCCATAAGTATAGTGTACTACGCAATACATATCAATAGTTAGTTCATAACCTCCATGTCAATCTTCCTCACTTCGATTGCAATTGTAACTCTATTTCGATAAGTTTTCTCAACTGTCACTCTAGCGCAACTTTGTTTTTGCAAGTGTTGCTTTCAAGTTCACAGCTGTCATTTTGCTTGCATTCACTTTAATAAGTATCATTTTCATGTTATCTTCACTCTAGAGTGTGTCAGTTTCACTTTTTTTAACCTTTTTCGTGTTTCATTTTCACTTTTCTCTTACTTTCGCAAGTGTCGTATTTTGGCATGGGAAGTTTCGCACGTTGTAAAAGCGGAGTTATGGTTCCTTTCAAGAGGAAATTTTGAAACCAAGGGATCTTATATATCATTTAGACATGTATTAAACTCATTCCCAAATTTTTATATGTTGTTGTACTAGTGTCATCACTGTCGTCTCAAAGTATATCTTAAATGTCACACTTGGAGGAGAATGTTGCTTTATCATTACATTAAGGGGATCATGTTGATCATGTTGATTTTGAGTGCTAAGTTTTTAATGTTGTGTCATCGATTGTGCTAAGTGTGTGATCATGTTCAATTCCAACCTTCGTTTCATCTCTGCCTCATTGATTTCACACTTAGTCAAATTATGGAAAGTTTCATGCCCAACCAACCTGAGCTCACTCTACCCCATTAGACTATGCATTGCGTAGTTGCAAGAGTCAAGAATACATCCCTACCTCTTATAACTACAAAATTCACAGTTACTTCATCCAAGGACTGTGCATTGTGCATTCACAATGCCTAAGAACTGCCTCTTCACCTCCAGAACTGCACAATCATGCCTCCTAGCTAGTCTCCTTCTGCGCATTGTGTAGTTGCAAGTAACATTTTGTTTCCCTGCCTTCCTGAACCACACAAATTTGCAATCCTCTGGCCCTCTCTCTCTCTCTCTCCTGAAATTCACATTGTGCAGTTACATTGACCAAGCCTTCTTCATTGTGACCCTCAACTATGCAATATTTTCTCTTGGTCCTGCAGCATTGTGCATTGCGTAGTCACAGGCATCACTCCCTCACTCCTGACCTATAGAACTATGCACTGCACAATCCCTAAGCCACCATCTCCGTTAAATACTCAATTCCAGGTCATCCAATGGTTTTCATAAAGAAGGTTAGACTAGGATATTTCAGGGCTGATCTCATCTTGCCATGAGTGAATTTCATCTGCAGGTATTGTACTTTGACATGACAAGACCATGCTCATAAAGGAGGAGAAAGAGATTATACTAGAAGACACTTGTGAAGCGCAAACCATGAAGAATTCATCAAGAAAGGAGATGAAGGGACACTAGTTTACAATAGAAGACCAAATATCAGGGCCACATGAAGAATCCATATGATTAATCCCCTTGGAAGGTGAAGATGAAGAGAAAAGAAAATTATTCAGGAAGATGAAGTATTGAACAAAGCTCTCACAAATATTAAATAGAAATCAACAAAATAACAACTTGGCATTTCCATCTCATCATGAAATTGATGTCATGATTGTCAAGTTGTGACTTATGCAAGTTTCATCACAATGTCATGTGTTTCCATGTTTCTTTCCACATGATTTGTGGATGTAATGATGTAATTACCAAAAGGAAAGTACAAAACGTAATATGTGGAATTCCAATAGTGACATGTGGAATGTAAAAAGTAACATAGTCATATATGGACAAAAGAGTCTTTAGGAAAAGTCAAAAAGTCATATAGAAGTCCAAAGGGCACATTAGAAGTCCAAGAGTCATGAGGGTAACTCAAGAGTCATAGGGGATATGAAATGTCATTCCTCTTGTTATAAAATAAACCTCATAACTCAACTAAAGGGATTTTGGAGGCTTAGCCTTTGGAGAGCTAGCCTTGGCTTCTTTAGCTTGACATAGAAGAGAAGATCATTCCTTGGAGAAGCTAGTGTCTCACCATTGTAATTGTGTACTTGGATATTTCGTTCAATAATAAAAATATCGTTGAGCCAACACATTTTCATGCATGTATCATGAATATTGAATACTATTCTTTATATTTTTTTGGTATATGTTTTGTTCACTTGTACTAAGGAAATTGAACTACGTCATTGCATTTGGTACTTATGTTGTTGAATGTGTGTTGTATTTGCTTTAATGTTCATTATGTCTATGTGAACTATTTTTTTAGACAACTAAGGAATCTATCCTTTCTCTCATGTGCCTCTCTCAGGATAGTACTATTACTTTCCTTATAAAGTCTCACTCTTTTCCTCCCTCTCATGAAAGTCTATTTTTACACATTGCAAATGGTGTTTCACAGTGTCAACTTGCTAATTTCTAAGGTTATATGCATAGTCTCTTATGTGATTCATTGCAAATAAGTAAAATATTAGAGTTATGGCGGTCGGGCCGATACTCTGGATGGCGCTCCTACTCCAAACGGTGTGAGGTCTAATTGGGACTTCACATTGGGAATAACTCCTTGGTTGACGGATTTCCAACACTATTAGCAAATTCCAAGGGAGGAGAGAGAAAACATACATATCTACCATGAAACTAATCAAAATAACATTTATAAAATATAAGAACTAAATAAATCACAAAAAATATGAAAAGAGAGGGAGAATTTGAGAAGAAGGATTCCATTAAGAAAAATCATTACATGCAATGAGGCTAATTTTGAAACCTCTCCTTCCTCACCTTCACTCTCTTTCTATTATCTTCTTATAGGTTTCTTGTTGATGGAGTCAACTTTAATTAGGTTTTATTTTTTCAATTACATATCTATCAAGTTCCCTTTTATATAAAAATATTACTTTATGACTTATACATCCAAATTTATACTATAAGCCCCCCTAAGATTTTTCTCAGAGGTAAAAACATTATATCCAATACCTACTCTATATGTATGTATCTTAGGAGAAATACAAACAATAATACCCTATCCATCCATCCCAAGTCCTCTAAAATAAACCATTTTTCTTAGCGGTTAAGACACAATACCTATAGTGTGTTTTCCAAATCTAGGAGAAAAAACACTATTAGTGCCCAATAAAACATGAGATGAAACCAAAACATCAACATTAATTGTCTTACAAACAACTATGCAAGTAGCAATATCATCAGTAGGTGATTTTGAAAACTCAATATTATTTTCTCACCACTATGCAGTCAGTGAATTTATTCTTCAAGGTTTTGTCCGCGAACCAATAATTGATAAATAGTATTATTCTTCCCAGTTAATTGTAGCAACTAGGAGTCATGATTTTCTTTCAAAGCTTGATACTCATCAACAAATTTATCTTCCTAAAGGGAGTGGTTTTTTCACTAAGCTAATCAATTGAATTTTATATATGGGAAATCTCATCATTTGGATTGGATTTTTTCTCTTTAAGCCTCCAAATTTCCTCCCTCAAGCCATTGATATCTTCTTGATGAAGAGTGTTAACCTCTTCCTCCATATCAGCAACACGGTCATCTGTTTCCTCAAATTCATCTACAACATTCTAGAAAAAAAATTCCATGGTGATGTCCAAGATAAAAACCTTCTTATATTTTTCGATGATAACAATTTTGAACAAAATAAATTTAGTTTTAAACTAAGTTTTCAGTCCTTCATTCTATGTATGCAATAGAGAAACAACGAGTTGCAAGTCGTTGACCTCTTAATGAAGCTAATAAATAGCCATTTTCTCATGAAGTTCTTGAAATATTTTACCATATTAATAAACCAAAACATCAAAACACATAGTGTATCAAACAATCAAACAAATTGAAAGTTTATTCAAATCTTAAGTTAACTAGTCGAATATAGAAAAAACTTGTTGAAGATAGTTAAAATCGAGCATGAAGTAAGACAACTATCCACACACAATTCAATGGAATAAAATCCCAAAATAGAGTTAATTCATAGGTCATATAATCAGCAAAAACATGTCTAAGTCACTTGAAACATGACCAAGAACAATAGTTGAGTGACACATGTAATTCAGTTACCCAATTGATGGATCCAAAGTTGAATCCTCCAATTAATGGTAAAAAATTAGTCAAATTATAGTAACTCAAGTATATGATTTTTAACAAGGGACTTATGGTGGACTACCAAGTTTGACATATGCTCATAGGAATCCATCAACAACAAAGTAACTTTGGCATTGAGCCATAGTAATTAATCAATCACTAGTCATTAGTCTTACTGGTCGATTATTCTAGTCTTAATCAACCATATGCCCAATAGATATTCCTTTCCATTCAATCAAATACAATATGACATAGATATGATATATTGAAAGTTTTGGGTATCAAACTTGTTCAATCTCAATCAACATAAGCGATCAATGAACCAAGATTTAATCAAACATTAATCAAACCACTAGTTGAATTGAAAGTTAGTCATTTATTAATGCCCATGTATCAATAGAATAGTCAATGCCTATGTGAAAAACCTCAAATGGTGGACTAGACTATATGCTTGTATCCAATTGAATATTCTAACACTTTTGACAAGTCAGTTCATCCAACAAATAAACTAAGCTTATACACAAGTTTCGGAAATTCGAAACTCAATCACAACTCTATTCAAGCGATATTTAGTTGATACACTTGTTGCATGGTTGTACCATCCTCTAGCTCATAACATGTCTATCTTATGCTAGAGGATAATACTAGAACTTGAAATGTGTTCTCAATCACTTCCAATTCAAAGCAACCATAACACTTTAAGGCACAATGCAACTAGAAAATATCTATTCAAAAAAATGAAGAAGGTCAACTATTCCAATGCATAAGTCAACCATCAATCAAGTTATATTCTAGTCAAAAGAGAATAATTTGTTAGAGGTAGTTTGACAAGCCCTAATCATGGGAAGGAACTAAGGAATAATTCCCAGGACAACTTATTTAAGATTGTGTCTTAGAGGCAAGTTTATGAGTAGCAGATCTCCATCATTGAATTAGCACATGGAGTATGAAAACCGGATTGATGACTAATCAAGGCATAAGCATACTATGATAATTAAACAATATCAAACCATTTATTTGAAACTCACTCGTGTTCTTTTTCTCTCCCTCCTTGTAAATATCTGAATAAAAAACCTAACAACTATAATATCATGTTGTGACAAGTAAATAATAGTAAAGAAGAAAAAATAATATAATTGAAATGACGGCTCTAAGGACACCATTGCATTGAAGCACAAAGGGTATGCTCCATAAGGGTGTGAATAAAAAGTATCACAATTGTTGATATACTGATCAAAAGGACCATCTATAAGTAGGTTTAGACATGAGCTAAACCAACAACCATAAGACCACATAATTGTAATTGTCCATGAAAGTGGTTTTGAAATTCAAATTTGGACATGGTCAACCATACTCCAAAAATATGAGATTACAAGGAACCCAAAATTCGAATAAAATCTCCAAAAACTTGAATTTGAATAAATTGATTAACTCAATTTACCTATGGCAACATTAACACCAATTTAAATGCCATTAATTCACATTTTTTTTGTTGATGTCGTATTCTTAGTTTTAAATAGATATAATGGTTGGAGGAAAGATGAAAATCCCCACTATGCCTTCCTCTAGGGAGGGTTCCTTGAAAGGTACCATCAAAGAAATCCCATGACATCTTCTTTTTGATAATTTCTTTAGCAATTTCTTTTGTAGGTTGAATTTCCCCATACCAGGTAAATGAACATAGAATGTTTAAACACTGAATAGGTATTTTAAAGGTAAGGTATCCATTTCCTCAAATATTTTAGAATCCCAAGCCCACCAAACTCCCTAAGAAATAGTAAGAGAAAGAGATTTGTACCTATCAATGTCCTTGTTTAACACAACATTTTGAAGGCTTCCTCTATGTTATTTTCTCTTCAAGCATTTTTAAAGCTAATCAAACCTTTTATCTGTAGGTAAACTTACTTGGTAAAGGTCCAAGATGTAATGATATGACACCATATTGGACCCTCAAAGCTTTTTCTACATATTGTCCAAAGTTATCACATATTGGACCCTCAAAGCTTTTTCTACATATTGTCCAAAGTTATCACATTTTTGGTCAAAAACAACCACATTAATATTTTGGATTTCATTGGGAATTTAGATTTCTATATATATTTTCACTTACAAATTTATGAATTTCCATTTCCCTCAATGTTGGGTATGTGCTACACTCCTTCCACGACTATCCTCAAGCATTATTACATTTCTTATGGCATAGTGGGGGTGTCATAAGGGGGGTTTAAGACCCCCTACTATGGGGTTTACAGGGGGTAGTAGCCCCCCTGCACGGGATTCAGAGAAATGCCCCATAAATTTTTTTATGCAAACCCAATAATAGTTGGGTGAACCCAAGGATGGGGGCGAACCCAAGGATGGTGGGTCGACCTTGTTGGCGTTTGAATCAGCCCTTGGACTACATCAAGCGCCTGACTAGACACATCTTAAACTCAAAGGAAATTTTATTGTTTTGTTTTATAGGATTGGAATATGGTATAAACCATGATTCACTGAAAAGAGATTTCAGTCAAATCCACAGTTCTACTAAAGAGGGTATTGTAACTTGATGTGGTAGCAAGGTGCAAGTTTGTATTCTATGAGGAGAGGAAATTGTAAGATGAGAGAAAAATAAGTACGTCTGTAAAACATAATTCTACTAATTTAGTAGAAATTCACAAAAGTAGCAGTTTGACAATATTCAATTGAGAGAAAGCAATTTCTAGTCTGACAAGATTATCACTGAAATATTACGAAGAATAACTATCATGAGTGATTCTCTTCCATTGTTCTAAAATATATTTTATCAAGAATGCTCACTATGTGAGACTAAAAAAAACCATTAAAACACATAACGTGCTTAAGAGGCTAATAAAAACACATAACAGTATGATAATTTGCAAAGTGGAACTAGAAGAAAGGATATATGGAAACATAAGTAAAGTAGAAAATACACACAGCAAATTGGTAATAAGACCTTAGTAGTATCATTCCATTTCATTCACAAAAAAAGATTATAGATCATAGAAGTCAAATTCTATAACCATCAATGAACCCTGACTTCATATCAGTTTGGCATATATATACAAAAATTGATACTATCATCTTCCACAAAAAAAGGTGAATCTGTTTCCAAAAGTTATTATGATCTCGTGCAAGAGATGAGGCTTATCCTTTAATCTTAATTACAAAGTGCTATGACATAATGAAAATAACAACATTAATGCTAACAATTTGAAGTGGTTTGTATGATGTGGTAGTTTTATGGCGAGACTCCTCTTCCGTTCTGGTGTAACCAACTCCCTAAAAAGTGCAAACAACAGTGCAAATGGTGGGTGGTTGTTCCTTTAATGTTGCCCGGTGCCTGGTAAACACGTGCTGGTACTGAGAGTAGTGGTAGAAAACTATTTGAGAGAAAATTTGTCGTTTTTTTGTTGTTCCTTTCCCCTTTTTTGGTTGAAACCCCTTTGTAATGGTGGAAAACCCGAAACTTTTGGATAGAATGACGGAGGTTCATTTTATGAGAAATTACAAAGAAACCCTTTGAAACATGTTTAATTGATAGAGGAGATATGGAGTGGAATGAATGATGAGCGATGGGGGTGATGACGTGGCGAAGGAGTGGGACCGATCGCAGATCGTGCATCGGAAGTTTTATAAACATACATACGCATGCAATCAACAACATTTATCAGAACTTTAAACAAAACCACAATTTCGACCAACAATATTCATACATGTGGAATTGTGGTTCTACGGCCCCAGAACATGTTGACCAATCGGAAGAAATCACACATCGGTCGCCCACAAGTTTAACTTTACACTGATAATGGCTAAACTGTAAAATATGCGATGCACAAAATCACGTTGGTGCGCTACACCGACACGTGCCCCTCGGCCCATCGCATCGCAAATCACTTAACATACCATGCAATTTCCTTAACAATAAACTTTATAAACTGAGATTTGCGAAATCACTCCATCTACATTTTAATCTACACCATTGATCTGCGCCCAGATCTGATGGTATTCCTTGCTCACCCTTTGCCTCATCGCATTGCAAATCACTTTACGTACCATGCGATCACCTTAACGATAAACTTTAAAAACTGCGATTTGCAAAGTCGCTCCATTTGCACTTTAATATGATTTGTTGGTTTCTTCCCTTTTAGATCTACGATTAGATCATGACCATTTGATCATTCTGCACGCAGTTCTTCTCCTTCACTTCATTCCTTAGTTTAATTCCTGGTGATCTCCCTTTAAACATTCTCTTCTACTCTTCTTTGAATCTCCCACTCTTTTTGTCAATATATTTTCTTAAGGCAGCACTGTTCTTTTAAAGAACTCTGGTTGCAATACTATCCACGAAGCCTCAATTTTCTAGCTTTGAAAAAATGATTACCTATTTACCTATAGCCTCTTTTCTGAGATAACAAAAATCTCAGTGAAATAGTTGTGCTTTTCACTGTGTGGAATATATGACTTCCATTTCTAAGAAATAGCTATCCTTTACTGTATTACTATTTTGACAATGAATTTGCAACAAAGGTGTCTATTATTCCAGACCAGATGATTGCAACTTTATTACCCAAACATTGACTAACCTTCAACACTAACATAATTCAAAATAGAAATTTTAACTTATTTTAGGACTTTGAAACACTATGACACCTATTCACTAAAAAATACCTTGATGCTGGGACTCTTTTTTTAACTTTTATTGGAAATGACTCGAACTTTGGACATGGACTAAGACATAATAAAAATTTGAAAACAGTGACACAATGGCGATTACACCATTAACATTTTCAGTGCTAACAGTGACTCCTATTGGGGATGAAGTCCTCCCTGTGAGGCTTCAAGGACTGTAGACTCAGTGCCTTAAAAACTCTTGAAACTAAAATGCTTCTTGAAAATAAAGACTAGGAATGACCATTGACTGACTGGACTCAATATTGACCATATATACAGACATAAATTCCATTGGGCATGGACTTTATTGACACATCACACCAGAAATTTACAATGGAGTGACTCAAATGACTTACTAAATAAAGATTTTTTTAAGAAAATGACCATTGACTGGGCCTCCAGTCAGTTGATCATCATCCAGATGTTTGAGTAGAAAAGTATTATTCTCCAAAACTTCAGAAATTCTAAATGGCCCAAACCACATATTGTCAAACTTACCATGCTTTCCATGGTCTTCTCTCCTAGCATCCCAACGCAGCACCAAATCATTCTCCTGAAACAACTGTTGATTTTCTCTTTTATCAAAAACAGATTTGAATTTAGCTTGATACTTCTGAACTTTTTCCAGCAATGATTCTTTGATTTGGTGTGCCTCTATCAACTGTAGCATTCTCCTTTAGACTGGGTTTTCATGATCAACTTCATCTTGTAGGAACTTCATCATAGTAAGTGCTAATTGCAAAAGCATTACAGCATCATTACCATATACAAGCTGAAATGGAGATATTCCAATTGAATTTTTACCACTCACTCTATCTTACCACAGAGCATGTATCAGCTCAGTGTCCCAATTCCTCTTATTTTTAGGCAGCATTTTCTTAATAATCCTTACCAAAATTTTATTGGATGACTCAGCCAATCCATTACCTTGAGGGAAAAAAGGCATGGAATGAGACAATTCAATCCCATATTGCTGACAAAAGTTGTACATATTAGCAGACTTAAAGGCCATTGCATTATCAGTTACTAATTTATGTGGACAACCAAATCTTGACATAATATTTTCCAACAGAAATTTGATAATTACCATATCAGTAGCATTCCTGATTGCTACAGATTCAATCCATTTAGTGAAATAGTCCGTAGCTGTGAGAATCTAGCTATTTTGTCTTGATCAAGGTGGATGAATTTCACCGATGAAGTCTAGCCCCCACTGCTGGAAAGGAACATCTGCTGAAATAGTGATGAGAGGTAATGGTAGAAATTTCTGTTTACCAGGAAAATTCTGACATTCGACACAATTCTTAACTTTGGCAAAGACATCAAAGAAAAGAGTTGGCCAGTAATAGCCAGCTCTTAAGATTTTGTCTGCATCTTCTCTCCAATATAAATTCCCTCCACACACTCCTACATGTATCTTTGTCATAATCTCCTAGAATTCTGCTTCATCTACACATCTTAACAAGACTCCAACAGGATCCTTCCAGTAAATATGCTCTTCCAAAATGCAATACTTCATAGCTCTCAATTTAAAATCTCTTCTTTTAGATTTCTCCATTTCATGTGGACAGTTGAAATTTAACAAGAAGTAAACTATATCCTTGTACCAATCCAAATTAAATATTTCAGGATAATTAGAAATACCTTCTGCATATTCTTCTTTAGCTGCCTCTACATTCAAATTTAAATCCTTGCAATTAGATTCAACCATCAAGTGAGCCAAGCCTTGATCCTTTATCAATTTAGTTCATTTGATTTCAACATCAAATTCCAGAATCTTGGTCAGGCATCGTCCCCTCCTTCCATCTGTATCTAGCTGCAACAACACATCTTTAACAGTGATATCGGGCACAAAAGAAATTATTTTTGAATGCAACAAATAAACTCGAAAAGACTTCAAAGCCTTAACTAGTGCATATGCTTGTTTTCCAATCAAGTTGTACTTCAATTCAACATCCCTTAAAGCACAACTAAAAAATTAAATTGGTTGCTCCAAACCCTCTGTGTTCTTCTATAGCAAGACAGCTACAATTGTTTCTTCTGAAGCATATGAAAAAATAGAAAATCCTTTTCAATGCAAGGACTAATCAAAACTGGAGCTTCAGTCAAGGCGAACTTGATTGCTGAAAAATAATTCTTTGCTTCATCTCGCCACTTAAATTCTACATCTTTTTTCAAAGAAGACTGCTGAGAATTGGAAAAGGTATGAATTCACCATGTATTTCTTTACTTTTTTCCTTTGAACATAACTCTTTTTATTCTAGAAAGGTGATATATTGAAGGACTATGATAGAATTGCAAAGATTAATGTTTATTGTGAAAATTAGCTAAAAGATTGTCTTTTATTTTCAACAGGAAACAAATGAAGTGAGAAACCACCATTTGAAAGGCAAAGCTAAAACAAGAGTAACTGTTTTTCCTCCAGCAAAAGGCCGTATCCAGATAAAGAGGGTGAAATCGGAATGCACAGTTAAAGTAAGGCTGGGAACAACACGGCTATAGCCTAAGAAGACCAAGTGTTAGCTAAAAGGAGAAAAGGGAGCGAATCTCTCAGGATCTTTTGATCCTGAGGGATCATTGTTCAAAGTCTATTGTTGTTTCTTGTATTGTCCACCGAATTTTTATAAAAGGCAGTGCCTATAGAAATTAAAAAAAAAAAGGAATGATTATTATTGAAACTCTGTTTGTAACTCTGTAATTTCTCATTGACTCTCGTGATCAACGAGCAACTGTTGTAATGCCATTATTCTCGATTAATACATGATCTAGTTGTTGTTCCATTTCTTGATTCTGGAGTAACCTAACGGTGTTTCACTGGTGGCTAAGGGCCCGACCCTGGTGGATCTATCTACTATTTGTATCATTATCTTTCAATTATTGTTGTCTGACGGTTTGCATCTGTTTTCATTACAAATTTCAAGTTTAATGGTTTATTTCTTAATTGCTTCATAATATCGGTGTGTTATATTGGTGAATTGCATTACCGTTCCTTTTCTGATTTAACAAGAATCGTAATCTCTATATAACGCGTCTTGTTATGCTTTAACAGAATCACACTGTTCAGCAGTTACTGTTCTATTGTAGTCTTTGTTCCCATTTATTTGCTATTCCGATTCAGTTTGTTGTTCCATTCAGTTTGTTGTTCAATAAGATTTGTTGTCCAATAGAGTTTTGTTATTCAATTTGATTAGATAGAAGTGTTGTTCAATTCTAGTAGTTAAATTTGATGTTCCTTTCTATTATTGATCAATCTCAGATTGTTGTTCATTTCAATTAATTAGTTTAATTCATTCCTGCAAAGAATTGGTTTTGCTTTTGAGAGCTTGCTTAGTTTACTTTCATCAGCAACATTAGTAATTTAGCTCAATTTCCATTTCCATTTAATTATTTTAATGCAAGATCATCAACTGTAAAGGACATCTGGTTATTGCTACCTTCGGTCTCAGATTGATTGTATTGTTTTCATTTGATTTCAATTGCATCAGTTGCTAAAGGAAAGAGTTATCATTACTGCATCCTTGACTGATGATCGCAGAGTGAATGATTGGATTTTAGAGTATTTAATTTGGTGTCATTGTAGTTAGATTTCATTTCCAAGCATCTGTTTACTCTTGTATTTACAACACTGTACTACATATTGCAAAGAATTACTCTTAGATTGAATTGCAGCCTCAGACAGAGTACACTCTTGAATTAAAAAATTGTACCTAGATTGATAATTAATGTAGGATAAATAGGCATTTAAAAGACACCTTTTATACCTCAACATTTTGGCACCGTTGCCGGGTAGAGTGTATACCATTTAGAAAAGAGTGATGCATATTTGATTTTTTTCTGCTAGGGAAGAGTTGGGTATTAAAAACGGAAGGTAAGAACCTACATACCGAGCAAGGAACATACTTGTTCATTTGCCCGCTTCACAATAGAATTGAGTAAAAAGTTTTAAGTAGGAAGGAATTCTTGTTTTTTTTTTGAATGAATAGAAAACCTAAACAGAACAAAATTCCTCCTAAACCTGAAAAACCTAAGGGACTGGTGACCCTTGGGCAAACAAATTTCATCGACGAAATCCTAAAGAAAGCCAAATCTCAACCATCAGTAGGACCTAGAAAAGTTACTTCTAGAAAACCTACTAATTCCCTTCAGGCCACATAATCATCACTTATAGCCTTTGTTGAGGTACATAGCCAAACAGAAGGAATTGAGCAAGATTCCCAAGAAATTGAGAATTCTCGCCTAATTTCTCTGCAAGAAGGGAACCCTAGTAATCTCCGTGAAGGAGGAGAAGAAACAGGGGAAACAGAAGAACCAAAATATCCTCTGGAAGTAATCCAAACAGTGAGTTTTCCTAATAAGGGAAGTGCTATCAACATCATTCAAAAAAAAGCTAAAGGACATGAATCTCCTTAGATAGTCGGTCAGCAAGGAACACTCATTATTCCAGATCAAGGGAGTATTGTCAAAATCATTCCTATTCCTTCTAGTCAGCCTAAGAATAATTCCCCAAAAATCCCAGAAGGATATTGGCACATATTTGGTCAAATGGCCCAGAACCAGAACCAGCAAACCCCTCAAACTTCCACACTGCAATATCCCATTGTGGACACTTCAGTTAATGCACCCATGAAGGCCATTCCCCTCCAACATATTCCTACATTTCATGGTTTAACATCGGAATATCCAAATGCATTTCTGTTTGAATTTGATGTATTATGCCGAGGGTATGACTATACCACCGACCCCCAAAAGCTAAAGTTATTTCCCTGCACACTAAAAGGAGCATCTTTACGATGGTTTATGGGGTTAGGTGGAGGTGTTATAAATGATTGGGATCAAATGAAAGTTTCATTTCTAAAGAAAAATAAAGATTATTGTAGGTCTAGGGAATTAAAAGACGAAATATTTCAGATGACAGTAAAACCTAATGAAACACGTAAGGAATATGTAGAACGCTTTCAATACAACCTCCAGAGATCACCTTATGCATCTCCACCCTTACTTGATAATGTGTTAAAAACTACATTCCTTAAAGGGATTAAGGAACAATGGGTTGAAACATTAAACATCATGGGAAAAGGTGATATATATCAGGAAAATTTTGCTGACATTATTGATTTATGTGTCAGGAGTTTGAGAGGTAGCACAAGGCTAAAGTCAGCAGAATGGGATATGATCACAAGGGATAGTAAGGTCTCTGGTGAAAGTATAACCCACGCAGAAATTGGCAATCTAATAGAAGATTTTAAAACGAATATTCTAGGGACTCTGACAATGCAATTTGACATTATGAAAGCCAAAAAAAAGCAAGTAGAAGCAGAACAAAATTTGGCAATATTCTGCCCTAAATGCAGAAAGAAACACAACCATAAAGAGTTCCCATGGATATAGTCAAAGTCTATGCTATCTGCACAAAATATCACTCCACAGAAGGTTGCCCCTTGGTCCCTGGATTGAAAGCAGTTTACAAGGAGGTGGAGGAAGAATTAGAATTGGTATGCCTACTCAATCAGCGCCGACAATGGCAGCCATGACAAACAGGTATGCCAATTGATCCATTCTCTTCTTTTTAGTCTCCTCAGTATAATTATCAGCAATATAATGGAATGTGGCAAAATCAGCCACCTTTCCCAAATTGGTCACAACAGCCATTTCCTACATCACCATGGCCAAATCAAACAAATCAAACTAATTGGCCAAAATTTCCCTACTACCCACCATTTTGGCAAAATAATACTTATCCAACACAATGGTCCCCCTCCACCTCGCAGATTTAGGCCTGGTAGTCGAAATGGAAAAGACGGATAAATTAGCTAGCTGGAATGATCCCCCTCCCTCAACCTACACTTCCAGCACCTTATACATTGCCACAAAACCCCCAGACCAACTTGAGACCGCAACTCCCGGCCCAACCCAACCAAAACCCTAATAATGGGTCGGTTCAGTCTGTTCAAATAATGGAACCACCAGAACTAGAAACTAAATTAAGGGAGTGCAATGATCTTCAACTAAGATCTAGGTGCATGATACAAACAGAGGGAGAAAAAAATGTTCAAGTTGAAGACCCATTACCCGAAGAACAAACAGGGCACAAGGAGAATGTGGTTGAACAACAAACTCAGGAGTAAGAAACCACCTCTTCTCCACCATTCTCGGAATTATTAGTCATACCTCGCCCAATAGAATATCCTGATTTTGATCTTCTGGGAAAACTAAAAAATTTGTGTATAAAAATCCCTCTCCTCCAAGCTATCCAAGACATCCCTATTTATGCAAAAACCATCAAAGAACTATGTATAAGGAAACCCAGGAGGAGAACAACAACTAACCCAACTGTCCAAGTAGTCGGCACTCTATCTGACTTATTATTAGGAATGGAAACACCTATAAAGTATGAGGACCCAGGAAATGCTATAGTGACAGTACAAATCAATGGACAATCATTTGCAAATCCCCTAGTTGATTTGGGAGCTGCAATTAATATTCTAACAACTACCACTTGTGAAAAACTTGGCATTACATCATTAGATCCAACCACAACCTTATTGGAATTGGCTGACTGATCGGTAGTCAAGACAGAAGGCACATTTCATGATGTAATGGTATCTTTAGACTCCTGGGGATACCCTGCTGACTTCCTTATTATCAACCCCAAAAACTGGCTAGATGGACACCCGTTGATCCTAGGTAGACCTTGGCTGGCAACTGCCAATGCTTACATCAACTGCCGACAAGGCAGCATGACTATAACTATAGGGAACTATGTCAAGAATTTAGCTTTATATCCCCCAGCCCAGCCAAGCCTATCAATAATAAAAATAAGGAAACAACCTGTATCATACCTCATGGAAAACATTAGATCACCATTAACCATAGAATATGCCCTCGACTTTAAAGACCAAACAGAGGATGACATTATTAACAGTTTCATTAATAAAACAAAAATCAAATCCCATTTGCAATGTCACATGATCAAGGCAGCATTTGATAATAAAGAAGAAGAAGATCCCCTGAAAGACATTCATGATCAATCAATACCCACCACTTCTATTTACAATACCAAAATTATAGAAATTGAGCCAGGAAAAACCTTAAACATTAACAAAAACTTGACTACTGAAAAAGAAAAGAAGACGGTCCAACTACTGAAAAAATATAAGGAAGCTTTTGCATGGGATTATCCAGACATGAAGGGAATTTACCTCCAGTTATGCACACACCACATTTATATAGAAAAAGATGCTAGACCCATTCACCAACCCCAACGAAGATTAAACCCTCATCTTAAAGATATTGTGAAAGCTAAATTACAAAAACTGTTGGATGTCAACTTTATATACCAAATATCTGATAGTAAGTGGGTCTCTCCATTAGTAGTGGTGCCAAATAAGAACGGAAAGTGGAGGATATGTGTAGACTACAAAGAACTAAACAAAGCAACCCAGAAAGTCCACTTTCCCCTTCCTTTCATCAACCAGGTACTAGATACATTAGCAGGAAATAAATTATTTTCTTTCCTAGATGGCTTCAATGGATACAATCAAATTCAGATTGCCCCTGAAGACCAAGACAAAACTACTTTTACCTCTCCTTGGGGGAAATTTTCTTACAGAGTTTTACCCTTTGGCCTATGCAATGCCCTTGCTACATTTCAGAGGGCCATTCTCAGCATCTTTTCAGACTTAATAAATGAAGGGCTCGAAGTATATATGGATGATTTCACACCTTATGGAGATGATTTTAAGCCAGCATTAGAAACTTTGGAAAAGGTGTTACAAAGATGTATTGACACCAGACTCTGCTTAAGCCATGAAAAGTGTCACATGATGATGACCGAGGGACTCATCTTAGGTCATTATATCTCAACAGCTAGAATTCAGGTAGATCCAGCTAAAATTCAGATAATTTTGTTAATACCCACTCCTACCACACAAACAGAGGTACGTAGCTTTCTCAGATTTTTCTGGTTATTATAGAAGATTTATAGAGCATTATTCTCGAGTAGCTACACCTTTATATGCACTAACAGGGAATGTTGATTTTAATTGGACAGATAAATGTGACCATGCTTTTGAGGATCTCAAAAAGCTTCTATCAACAACCCTAGTGCTAAGAGGCCCAAATTGGGATTTGCCATTTCAAATTTCATCTGATGCCTCAGACACAGCTATTGGAGTAGTCCTTGGGCAGGAAGAAGATAAAAAACCATATGCAATTTATTATATTAGCAAAAATCTATCTCCTGCTAAATTAAACTATACTGTGACTGAGAAAGAATTTTTAGTCGTAATACATGCTGTAAATAAATTTAGACATTATATAACTAGGTATCCTGTAGTTTTCTATACGGATCACTCTGCCATAAAATTTTTAGAAAATAAACCTATTACAAATGGCTGAGTAACAAGATGGTTGATTCTATTGCAGGAGTTCGACATCACAATAAAGGATCGACCTGGAAAAGAGAACCATGTAGCTGATTTTCTGTCATGGATGCCAAAACCAACAGATGCAGTAGTAGTCGAGGATCACTTCCCAGATGAACATTTGTTCGCTGTTACTGCTAGAACCCCATGGTATGTTGATATTCAAAATTATTTAGCAATAGGTAAATTACCTAAGCATGTAACGCCCAATGAACGAAAATAGATAGTACAACTTAGTACCTGATTCTCTTGGATTGGGGGCTTCCTGTTTCATACAGGAGCGGATATGCACATCAGGAGATGCATCCGAGAAGACGAAATATTTGATATTTTGAAAGCATGTCATGATGGGCCCTATGGCGGAAATTTTTCATATCGTAGGACTGGTCACAAAGTTTTAAAAATAGGCTATTACTGGCCTACAATTTTTAAAGATGCTAAAAAATTTGTACATGCCTGTGATAGTTGCCAAAGGGCAGGTTGCCCTGGGCAGTCCGACGAAATGCCTTTGAATCCACAATTAGTAATCGAGCCATTTGAACACTGGGTGCTCGATTTTGTTGGTTCTATCAACCCGCCATCAAATCAGAAAACATACATACTAGTTGCAACAGAGTATGTTACTAAATGGGTTGAGGCGGAAGCACTTTCAAGAGCTACAGAGGACTTTGTAATACATTTCCTTTTCCACATATTTGTGCGATACGGCCTCCCAAGGGATGTAATTACAAATGGAGGACTACAATTGGTAGGTAACAAAATCGCTGCAACATTAGAAAATTACCACATTCAGCACAAAATCACAACCCCATACCACCCACAAAATGAAAAACCGTTGAGAATGCAACAAGATGATGAGCTTAGTGAAAAGAAGTCACCTTCAATTTCAAGTGGGCCCGCAAAGGTTTTTGGCACAAAGTCTATTTTTAGACATGTCGATCATATTCTATGAGTTGCAGGATGCTATTTGTGGATGGTTGGTCAAGTTGGAAAAAATATATGGACTTCTATTTTTAGATATATTGGGCGGAATCTATTTTAGATATGTCGAATATTATTATCTCTTACTAATATTTGGACTATAAACATTAACTTATTCTCTTGGAGCACTTCAGTTAAGTGCACAGATGTGGAACAGGATCTAACACAAGGAATTACGTTATTCTTGAGGGTTAAGTGGAGCTATTGCATGGAGAATTCAGTTAGAACTCATGTGATAGATTTTGGTGGAGTTGTAGAAGTAGTTGGTGGAGTTATGTTCAGTCTAACTCCATTAAACATAGTTGAGATAGTTGTATCTAGTCTAACTGATTGATACACCAGTGAGAGTGGTGTGAATTAATTATTAATTAATTCAATAATTATTAACTCATAAATCAACTAAATAATACATCAGTTAACTTCAGTGCATGGACAGTTTCAGTGGAGACCAGTGAAGAGGTAGGTGAAAGAGCAAGTGTGACTATCAGTTGTGACCATACTGGTGCATGAGTTTGCACCACACATTGATGGAGAGGCCAATGAGGATTGCGCAGTGCATACCAGGTGGATTCGAACTCAGATTGGGCCATTATTCATCTTGGATTGCGCAGTAGAGGCAGGCTAACAGGTGGAGCAGATTGGAGCATGTGTTTTGCTAGATCTGAGCTTGTGTAGTGTGTAACAATTAGAGATTGTACTGAGAGCTTGTGAGGAGTTTGTACAATGATTGTTACATGATCTCTATCATTATAATATACAGATAGTTGGGGGTTTTCAGCTTTAAGCTTTCCCATAAATACTCTGTTTATATGTGTGATTGTTTATGGTTTTAATGTGCGCATGCGATTGTTTAATTTCCGCAAATTGATGATCAATAGTAGAAGAGGTTATGTATTATGCATGAAGCTCAAATAGTGTGTGATCAGGATAATCTCGGTGAATAATTTAACAGCTATTCAAATTTCTACACAAATGGCCAGGTAGAGGAACACGAATAAAGTGATAGAATCTATACTTACTAAAACAAATTGTATCACATAGACGTGGATCAAGTATATATTGCCTAATCCTTGTGGCATATCAACAACATGGAGAAATACCACCGTATTCACCATATGAATTTGTATTTGAAAAGAACCCATATTTCCAATAGAATTTGAAATCGTGATATTAAGAAATAACCCAAATGTAGTGGGTTTAGACATAAATGAAGCCTGTGTCGAAGATTACATCAAATCATTGAGTTAGATGAAATTAGGCTCTCAAACTCTTTCAAAGACATCAACATTAATTCAACAACAAGAGAGAAAATGGCACGACGCCCTCATTAAATGTATAAAATCTTCCCACGAAGGAGATTGGGCACTCTACATGACTCCAGGGCCTCGTGATTTCGGGAAACCTGCACACGATGGCTTCGGACTCATGAGATACAAAAAGTGCATGACAATGACACCATCACATTAACTAACATTGATGGACTGACACTCTTTCAAAGTAAATGGTCATCGAGTACGACTTTACCATAAACCGCTTAATCAGAATCCTCAGGCATCAAAGAATTACTTCGGAAGATTCTACCATGTAGATTCTCAAGCCGAGGGAGATAACTCCTCCTTAGTACCCATTCATTGAATATTTATTTTACTTTGAAACCCTTATTAATAACCTTTATTTTTAATTTTCTTGTTTTTTTTTATAGAGTTTATTTCTCAAGTCGTTTCTTTGGCGAACAATTGTTGTTCCTTTTAAGGAATTGTAAATAACAAATTCTCTTAAGAAACAAATAAGAAGTTAATTGTTGTTGTTCCTTTCAAAAGGAACAAAAAGTTGTTGCCATGTGTATTTGTTGTTCCTTTAAAAAGGAACACGCTTTTGTCAGAGGTATTTGTTGTTCCTTTAAAAAGGAACATCAGTTTTTTTCATGTGTTTTTGTTGTTCCTTTTCAAAGGAACAGTCAGCTTTTGCTTCTATTATTTTGTCGTTTCCTTTCAAAGTAACAGCTTCTCTCCATCTCCATTTTTGTTATTCCTTTCCAAAGGAATGCTTCTTCTCGTTTTTCTTTTGTTGTTCCTTTCCTTAAAGGAACAACATTTTTCCCGCTTGTTTCGTTGTTCCTTTCCAAAGGAACAACACTTTCGTTGATTGTTTTTTCTTGTTCCTTTCCAAAGGAACAACATTTTTGCCGCTTGTTTTTTCTATTCCTTTCCAAAGAAACATCATTTCTTCTCGTTATGCCTTTGTTGTTCATTTCCAAAGGAATACAGCTTTTCGTCGATTGTTTTTACCGTTTCTTTCGAAAGGAACAACATTTTCGCATATTGTTTTTGTCATTCCTTTAAGGAACAACAATCGTTTCATTTAGGGAACAACACTTTTTGAGTGCATTTTTCTTTGCTTTAGATACATTTTGAGGATCTTTGGTGAATTCCTCATGGATTTTAGAAAGGCGTACATAGACTTATATAAGAACACACACAAATTAGAGGTTACTGAACGTTGTAAATCAAGAGAAATTGTTACTTTAAGAAATTGTTTTGAGGAAAAAATAAAGGACACAACCATCTATATCACTTTGTTGTCTTTATTTTCTACTAAAATTAATATGATCGGTTATCTTTATCGTGTTGGTTCTTCCCCTAAATCTTCATAACTCTCTTGATTTTATTTATCGAATAAGAATAAGGGCATACTTTCTCTATTGAGATGTTTAGACTTCTTCCACCATCCCTACTCTTATGAGTGTTGAGCCATCCCTTATAAAATAAATATAAGAAGTGCTACATGAAAAACAAAAGAAGAAAAAAATATTTATGTGATTACCAACAATTCTATTATACGGCGATGGAGAGCAGGGGGTATCATTAAGAGTCACTCTACCATGATCATAAGGAAGCAAAGCGTGGAAGTGGAATTCCCACTATGGCCACCACACCAGGGATATGATCTAATGGGACAATCTAGAAAAAAATAAAAAGTCATTGGAACAGGAGGTCTCATCACGAGCCGGATCGCCTCACCTTTCACTCCTTCCCGGTGAATGGCATTGTGATTCATCCGTTCCCAAGCCGCATGGTGGCCTCCATCATGACATCACACAAGACTTCCTAGACATAAATAAAGGATAATGGTTCCAAGGGTGAGAAAGCAACTTTGTCAAGGTTATAGACACATGTGGGCAATGTAGCTATTTGATGGAATTGGAGTCATATTTTTCACAAATCAATAGCAATGTTAAACCCTTTTCTTATATCTTTATCTAATATCAAATGACAAAGATATTCTAAACCTTTTGTTTCGAACCTATTATGCATGAAATTTATTTATAAATCGATCATAATAGTTTATGGGTAATGACCGCATAAGTATTTTTTCTACATTTAGCCGTCCTTTTCCTTATGATTCGAAATCATTACAAAACGTTTCCATATCTATTCACAATTTAATGATATGGATCGATTTCAATAATGCGATAATTTTGATCATATCATAACTATGTATGCCTTCTACCGTTGTAACATTGTTGTGCAATACACTATTCTTCTATTTCGACGTCGAGGATGACCTATCATCTTTCAGTGGGGTGCGTATGCCTTTTAATGTCCGTGATGTGGGTCAACTCGTATTCATCAAATTCTTGAAAAAATAGGATTTAACAAGATAGCCGGAGTATATACAAAGTTTTTTTCCATTACATTTCGAAGAATTAACCGTGTGCATGAGATGGGAGGACGAGTAATACGTAGTGAGCCACAAGTGCTAGCTCTAATGCCGTACGGGAAATTCGGAGAAATTAGGATGGATTACCTAATTAATTTAATCGTTAAAGAACCACATGAAACGATAGCCATACGAATTTTTGCATCCTTGCAAAAGAAGGCTATTCCATGGTTAGATGCAGGAAAATAGCGTAATGACGCAATAATTGCCGAGGTATTCGGTTTGTCACGGAAGGACCCATATGGACCCATAAAAAATTCAAACTTCAAGAATCCATGAATCTTTTTCAGACGAAGGCGTACCTTGGTCGTCAAAGGGAAAGGAGTTCACCGACAACCTTGGGGAGAACCATGATTTAACCGGCGAAAGTAGTACAAAGCTATATCACATGTGATGGAAGAAAAGATGTGGTAAGACCTCGCCACCTTAATTTATTAGCGTATTAAAGAAAATGTACCGTAAACCTCCCCGCATATTTAAATTTCTTATTGCATGATGCCGTGCGTATAAGAAAGTCTGTCCATATAGCCACGGTGGTGAGCCATCACTGCTTAATCCAATTGATAGTGAGTTACGTATTTACCCAAATAAAGAGGAATAGTTGGGAAGAATTGATATTTCAATCGGACAGAGAATGCCTCTACTCCGCCTAAAACGTAAAAGAGTTACTATCACAAGAATAGAACCTTTAAATCGCAGCCGCACTCTAGGATTAGGAGAAGTAGGGGAACGATAGGGAAGTATTCAGTAGCAAAGAACTAACCCTTAGAATTTCCCGCCGAAGATGAGCAACCCCCGCAACTCAAAGTAGGAAGTCATCACACTAACGAAGAAGAATAAGATCGCATGAAGAAGAAAGTCACCACACTAAGTGGAGAAGAAGGAAGTCATCACACCGGTGAAGAAGAAGGAGTTCACCACACCGGGTGAAGAGGAAGAAAGTATTCACACCTGAAATGAAGGAGAGGAAGAAGAGCCTCCCGAAACCCTATCGCAAGCCCACCATAGAGACCATTACTACAAGAGGACCACCTGCTCCAAATTTTGGCCAATATGAGTGAATATATACAACCTCACACTCGCTTTAACCTCAACATTGAGATAGATAAATTGTAGAAACAAGTTGTTATCAACAAAGATACGGCCAAAGAAATGTCCTGGTGGAAGGAAACACTCAGTGAACAACAAAAAACCAACGCAGGATTACTTCCGAGAAATGCGGCCAAGTGAGAATATGAGCACCGAAGAAGTATTTCAAACAAAAAACCCTCGTAAAACGTGCCAGAATCCAACTAGGGCTATTTCCCGAGGAATGGGCTGTGAGGATGGGGATCAATAAGAAATGTTCCATGTGTAAAGCATAGAGGCAAGCTCCTGACGAAGGCACAAACTCTCGCTTTGAGAACAAACCTTACCTCGAGAAACCAAGTATAGAAAAAGGAAAATTGTTCCTTCCAAGAAGAAGAAGAAGACAAGATGAACTTGGGAAGCTATGGAGGGAACAAAAGCTCCAAAGCTAGTAAAAACAACTTAGGGCAAGAGGGATTAGGGTGTTAAAATTGGGGAAAGCTCTCTAAAAGAACTCAAAATGAAGAATGCAACATCGAAATGTATCCAACTCTCACAATACAAAGGCTATGGAGACTCAAACTAAGCCCACACTCATTCACGATAATGAGGAGCAAAGATAATGAAAGTTATGGACAAAGTTGCTCAAATTCAAGAATGTACAGGTCTCAGGAAAGATGTTCAGACTGAGGCACTAAAGTGATCCGGTGCCATTAATATGGCCGACAAAGAGACACACTATAGGCATTTCACATTGTACTGCTGACACCTGTGTCGATTTCAACTTGAAATTTTTTTTCTAATAGACCTTACTATAGCAAAACTCCAAGAAGAGCTGGCATAGGCTCAACAAAGTTGTGAGAAAAGCTTCTAAGAAGATAAGAACAAAGAAATACTGGCTCAGCTACAGCAGAAATTAAAAGACATCAATGCATCGTAGGCCGAAGCCTACGATAAGTGCTCTGGCCGAAGAGAAAGATGATGAGGTAAGGAGTAGATTAAAAATGGTCCGGAATCAAATGGATACTCTCTCCTTATACGATGTTCTATCATGTAGATGCCCGTTTAAAAATTATGCTTTATTTTTAGTAGAAAGATATTTACATGCTTAAAAATTAAAGTCAGAAAGGTGCAGGAAAACTATAGAACTAAACACTGCATTATTTTATAAGTTGAAGTCAGAACCATGGAGTAAAATTCCAAAGATTTTCTCTTCCGTGAGTTCTATTTGCACAATTTTATAATACCTAGGGAAATGGAGGAAAATCCCAAACTCTTTGTGGGCGATATCCAATTTCAAGCATTTATTTCATTTGCTTGGCTAACTTTACCGAAATGGCTCAAGGCCTGTTTGGTCAATTTAGTGTGTCCTAAATTGCTGCATTTAATTTGTCAATCCGGGAATCGTGAAGTCGATGAAGTGCTGCGCACTATATGTGCAAGATAACTCTATTTCTTAACTTTTGTCATTTTTGATCTTCTAAGGTGAAATGGAAATTTAAATGAAAACAAGTTTTGGTTATATTTGTTCAAGGAAGTGATATCCCCTATAATGATTTACCAATCTTGAAACTTTAAAAGCAAAATTGAAAATTACAATGACAAGACTTGAAAGAAAGTAAAAGTATACCGCCGAAAATGAAAAGGTGCCGTTTTAATCTAATGAATCAAAACAGAAACTAGTGAACATGAAAACCAAACTATTCTTGTCAGCTAACCAAACATAAAAGAAACTACGCGTGAAATTCAAAAATCGCAACAAAATAAATCTAAATCAGATTACATCAATTCATTTTTCCACCCTTCATCATTAGACCGCCTATGACTTTTAAGCATCATATAAACAACTTGTGTAACCGATATTTAATTTGCATAGCAAACTAATGTTAAACCATACACACATGATCTAATCCCTTTCGCCATCACCCGCTGTGGCTTTCTGAGGCAAATCAAGATGTCATACATGATTTAATATATCTGGGCCTTGCGTAAAAGAACTAATTACTAAACTACACATTTCATAATGCGCCCTCCCTCACCATCACCCACTGTGGCTTTCTGAGGTAATTGAAGACGCTATGAGTTGTACTTAATATATCTAAATTTGCGTAAAAGAAACTAATACTAAAACTACACATTTATACGTGCCCCTCACCATCAGTCCAAATTTGTGGCTTTCGGAGGCAACCGAAGACGCTATGAGCAAAATTTTTAATATATCTAAATTTAACTACCGAATCGATAAGCAACCGAAATGTACAAAGCAAGACCGAAGTTAAACAAAAGCTATGAAAGCAACCAGTGTTATAACAATGTTAGTTTCATGTCATTAGTCAAAATACTATGAAAATGCCCGGCCGTCTACCTAAACCCGCACAAGAAAAACTCGACGTTGACTAACAATCATAAAAACATGAAAGACAAAATGAAATGAAATATGGAAATGTATAAACAAACTTTAAATGAAAACAACTACAAAGTATGAACATATGATGGATTATGATACAATGACTTTTAAAAGAAATGAAATGAGAAATGTACACTAATACACAAACCTCGTCGAGCAGGGCTCCTACTACGCCTTTGTAACGATCCTCAAACACGAATTAAGTTGAAAAACAGTCTTCTCATATTAACAAGCAAGACATGCAATGGTAGGCTACGGCTCAAGGGCAGCGTAATCACTACAAAGAAAACTACCGTATACCGCAGTTTATTTAATAACATCAACTATCAAATAACAACCGTCAACTAACTTTCGTGCGTATGCAAACGCTCTATATATAACAACCTAGAATCGTCTCCTAAAGTTCATGATGGCAGAGAGCACGTAGACCACTACGCCCACTAGATATAGAAGTATGGCCATGTTGGAAAGCGAATCTACTAAGGTGGATGCTTGAATTCAACTCTAGAGCTCGCACAGATGTCGATTTAACCTCCGTGTAAGCTTGAAACGGCCGTATGGATGTTTATTTGCCACGAAACGTAGTCCCACGATACGAACTCCATATTGGATTGACGTGACGTTTTCGACCGTCGCTTTTCCTTTGACGAGTTTGCTTGAACCGCAGGGACACGAACTATGTCCACGCTCATTCCTAGCCCGCCCATGTATCGTTTCCTCAGACACCCGTAGCATATAGTTCCACAAAATAGCCGCGGAAATGTTGTACTCCTCGCGTAAAGTGGCAAGTTTCCATGTTCGTATGAACAAAATCTAGATCAAATAGAAAACACAAAAAACATAATTAAAAACCATGTTAGATACCCTTTGCACATGATATCGACAATTTGGAGGGCTGAGGTGAGTAAAAAGGTATGGAAAACGTATGGAAAAGATGAAAATTTATTCAATACAATTCATCAGGAAAGGTGTTGCATGTCCTCATGCAACCAAAATTTTGATACTTCGTTTAGTTCATGTGCCTGAGTTACTCACAAGACATCCAACCCCTTCTCTTTGGTAATCGCCATCATTCCGGGTTTCTTCATTAAGCATCTAAATTTGATATTCACAAGTGCTTCCTACTAATTTTGCATTTCTTTTAATTTTTATTCTTCTTTTGCCAAATACCCAAATGTAACATAGTATTATCATGATGATCTTGTCCAAAGTTTATTCTGTTTTTCGTTGTTTCATTTTCATTTTTGATATGCCGATTCAAAACAAGCTCAAAAATTTCCGTTTTAATTAATCGAACTAAATCATCCCGCAATGTATGAGGCCGAATGGAAGAGGTACTTGACCTCGTGGCCGCCTTCTCCAAGAAGTGACTCTATATAATCATATACCTCCCGCCGCTGGGATCTACTTCCGTGTCTTTTTCATTTGGCTGCCCCAAAATGCTGCAAGGGAGAATTATGTTCAAAATCTGGCCGAGGAGGGCTTACATCAATATTTTGCCGAGAATAAGATGAGTATGTCGCGATTGTTCGATTGTGAGGAAAGGAACCAGCTTCACTAACTGACCGAAATGGACTATGGCCGTTGGAGACTGTTCGTATGTCTCCTCACCCAAATCAATGAAATGAGGACCCTTAATTTGTGTTTTTCTCAATTTTCCTTATGCCTGCCAGCTTCCTCACATGCTGTGGGTAATACTACCCTTTGCTCTTGTTTTCCTGCCTCGGCCTTTCTTGGATATAGATGATCGTTTTTGAAGAAAGTCTAATCTTTCGATAGATTTGGTGATCTTCTTCTTCGGTAATAGTCGTATTTTATGGGATGCCTCAATAATTTCTTCTTTGGTATTATTGGCTTCTTAGCTTCTTTAATTTCTTCTTCTTCCTTTTTACCAATCTCTTCCCTATCAACAGTTTTCATAGTAGTAGAAGTATTTGGATTTCATCTATTGTTCTTTTCCTTCTACTTCTTTTTGCCGTGCTAGCTACGGGAATTTCTCGTGTAGGAGCAATTTGGGTTTCAATATTCATTCTCTTTTCTTCTTACTCCTTCTAATTGAACTACCTTCGGAATTTGAGGTTCTTCAAAGAAGTTTCTAACTAGGAATGTTCCCATGTATCTTTTTCTTTCCCTTTAGTTCCTTTTCAATCAGAATTTTTATAAGGCCGTGGTGATAAAGATGAGGCTCTACATCTCCCAAGTGTTTTTGAACAAATACAACCATTTTTGCTTGAAGAGTAGAAAATAAGGAGATTGAGAGTTGGTTTTCAAGAAAATTCATCAATAGCCTAGTATGTATACATGTACATAGACCCAAAACGGCCCTCACATGTAATAAATTTCTCGAACAATTAGTAGTAAAGGGTCTATTCATCTTTTATTGCATGCACAGGATTCCTCTTTAAAAAAAAACAAAGGATATCCATACCTTGATTCCGTAGGATTGTTCTCCATGCTTCATCACCGATACTTTTATTTTGAACCAACGTTTCTCCTTCCGAAGAAGCCTTGGTCAAGGTTATTGATGCTTCATTGACCAAAATCCTGAGGCCCCAACTTCGCTTCCGAGCCATCAAACGATCTTGCAAACACTTTGTAACTTTCCGTGGTAACCCCCGACCCCGAATAAACGCAGCCCATTTAGCTTTCCTCAACATCTCTTTTGTTTTCCATGGACATCCCTTATAACTGTCCTTCCGTTCGCCCTTAATAATTTTCCCATTTCACTTCTCCGTGCTTCACAAGTTTGCCTCTCGTGAGGGTTTAAGTGGAAATGGAACGATGGAATACACAGGATCGAGCACAATACCGTGGGGATGTTATCATAAAATGAGAATGAGTACGATAAACAGTAATGGAGTAAGACTGTGGGTAGGTATACGGGAGTGAGAGTGAGCAAAAGGAACGAAATGGAGTGAACAAAGTGAGAATGAGTAGAGCGGGTTTTTTGGAACACGATGACACGACAAAGAGGTTAACAAAGTATAATGCATTCCGGCCGCGTTTTGAATTTTGGTGGTCGTAGTAATGAATATGAACACGTTTCAATCAATGATTATGAAGTTATGCGGTTTGTAAGAGTCCTTTGTCAACTCAAATACGCCTCGAATACCTGTGGTGGGATATTGGAACATGAGTGAGAATCAGAATTTCAATGATGAAACCGTTTGTGAATAAATGTAAGAGTGATAACATGGAGATCGCGGAAGGTTACGGACTGCCAATATAATCACTGCAAAGGCAGTGGTAGAGCTCATAGTTTAAAATTATTATAAAACAGGTTTTTCAATACTATTTGAAATAAAATTTATTCATACCCTTGGAATCCTTGCTTTTGCCCTTGGTGTCTGAACTCGATTGATCTTCATTAGTGTCTTGAATGTTCCATTGATCCTCTCTTCCGCATTTTATTTCATAATTATGGAAATAAAACCGATCGTACATTCTCTTTGAAAACAGAGTAAGAGCTGTATGAAAACTGAGTCACCATGAAATGATGTCACTATGAAATCGACACAATTATTACTTAGTTGAATAGAAATGAACAAATGACAAATGACTGTGTGGAAATGGTCATAAAAAGATTTTTATTGATGGAATGGATGAAATGAAGTGGAGTGAAGTGAAATGAAATGAAATGAGATGAAATGAAGTGGGAATGAAATGAGTGGTGGTGAAATGAAATGAAATAAAGACATATTTTTTTTGAAAATATAGAGTGTCAGTGTCCCCATTTTCAATTTATATTTTCAGATAAGACTCGCTAATCAATGATTGGTTTTCAGTTTATACCATTTTATTTTATTTTTTTATTTTTATTTAATTTTTTTAAACTTGAAAAAAACAAAAGCTAGGGCCGGTGGAGAAGAAGAACACTGTACTGCCGTGATTGCGTAACTTTCTTGAAAACAACTTGACAAAATCCTCTTTTGAGAGTGGCTTATGATAAACTTTCAATCTATGGCCATTCACAATAAGAGGAGTTTGAAACTCATCAATGGTCTTGATTCTTTACAGCTCCATTGCTAAAGATCTTGTCAATCTCATATGGCCCAAGCCAATGAAATCAAATTTCCCCTTGAAAATCTTTAAATCCTGGAGTCAAATAACAATGCCCAATCTCCTCTTCTTGAAACTTCTTTTCTTGATATATTTGTCATGCCATTTACATTTTTTGATATTGAACTAGACTGGCTTCTAGAATTACTGCCCGATCTCATCTAGCTCATTCAACTCGCTCCATTCTATGCTTTTGGGCTTCTGATAAGTCCATCCCCAACCGAACTCTGATCTGAATAAGACCTAATTTGAACCAATGGGAGCAAGACTTCTTTCCCATAAACAAGTTCATAGGAGAATGTCCCCGTTGTATTCCTCCATGTAGTTCTCAGAGGCCCACAAGGCTTCGGAAGCCTTTCTCGCCCAATCTCTTCTATGTACATGAACAAGCTGTGATGATACTTTCAAGAACTTTGCTTGTGGACTCCACTCTGACCATTTGTTTGTGATGGTAAGGAGTAGATCTTCTGTGCTTGATTTTGTATCTTTCCATCAACTTTCCACCAAATTTGATGAATTGGCTCCCCGATCTCACAACATAAATTTCTCTGGAACACCAAAGCCAGTAAAAATATCCTCAAAGAAAAATGAACAACTAAATTTTCAAGAGTTGTGATACTAATGCTTTAGCCACCCATTTAGTAACATAATCAGCAAACTAACATATACTTCTCTTTTGCTTTGATGGTGGATTAATAGGTCCAATGAAATCTAAAGCCCATTTTTTCAAAGGGTTCAATGAGTACCTATTTCGCAATGGCATTTCATTTGAAAGGGTAGGTTTCTACTCTCTTTCAAGTACCATCACACCTTTGACATATTGTTTTGCATCTTTGAAGAGAGAAGGCCAATAATATCCCAAGGAAAGGATTTTATAGGCCGTCCTTTTGTCCGCAAAGTGTCCGCCGCATGGTTCATCAAGTATATGCCTTAAGAATATCAGCATTTCATCTTCCTTGTCACACTTTCCGATCACAAGATCCGCCTCATTTTAACAATTCAAGAAATCCATGAATATCTTGAATCCTCCCAATAATCTGCTTTTCTTGTTGTCGCAGGTAGTTTCCGTAACCAAATAGTTACAATATCCGTATACCAAGGGTCTTAATAGTTACCGTAAACAAGTATTCACTGCAGGTCCTATCTTCTAAGGAAAGAGAATCTTCTTTAAGATTTCAATCCTAGACAAGAAATCAGCTAATCGTATTCTCGTTTTCCCCGGTCTATCCAACACAAGAATATTGAATTCTTGCAAAGTAAAGTTTATCTTGTCACTCTGCCATTAGTAATGTGCTAATTATTGAATATCTAATTGGTGTAATGGTCGTATGAATAAAAGTTTCATAGCCCGTTATGTAATGTCTAAACTTATTAATTGCATGAACAACAATGAAAACTATTTTTCGCCATTAAAGATAGTTCAACTCTGTGAGCCAAATTTACTATGAATAAAATGCATAAGGAATTAAATCTTTGACTCCAACACTGCCCAAGAGCCGTATCCGTTATCCGTAGAAATATGGAAAGGGAAGTTTCCAATTTGGTCCTCTCAAGATAAAGTGCTTCAGATATTCTTGTTTTCAAAGTTTCAATAGCCGATTGACAATCAGATCCTATTTAAATTCATGTTTTTGTAAGGTACCCGAAGAGTGGAGATGTTATTTTAGGTGAAGTTTTCTATAAATCTTCTATAATAACCAAGAACTTAGAAAATCCTAACATCTCTTCTACAATTTGGAATAGGCAACTTTGAGATGACTTCAACTTCTTTGATCTATCAACCTTTTAATCCCATCTCCAAATATGATGTCCTAAAACAATCCCTTCAGTGAACATCATAAAACATTTTTCATGGCTGTAATGAAAGGTTTGTTTTTACATCTATGAGAACTTTTTCCAAATTTTCTAATGCCTCTTCAAATGAATTACCATAAACCGTAAAATCATCCATATAAACCTCTACACAATCATGATTGACTAAAAATTCCTAGTAATCGCTCTTTGGAATGTTGGCTGCATTACATAACCCAAAAGGAAGCACTCGTAGGCAAAAGTTCCCCATGGACAAGTAAATGTGGTCTTATCTTGATCTTCAAAAGCACCCACTTTATTATAGCCACTAAACCATCCAAAAAACAAAGTACTTTTACCCGCGAATGTATCTAATACCCGATCAATAAAAGGCAAAGGAAAGTGATCCTTCAAAGTTGCTTTGTTCAATTCTGTAATCAATGCATGCTCTCCATTTACCATTCTTTTAGGTACTATAACCAAAGGAGAAAACCCATCAGCTTATCCGAAATTGGATAAAATGAAGTTTACATCGAGAAGTTTTTGAGCTCTTCTTTCACTATCTCCCTAAGATTTGGATTCATCCTCTTTGAGGTTGTCCGATTGGCTCCCATCGTTTTCCTCAATATAGATATGATGGATGCAAGTCTTAGGATCAATACCCTTCATAGTCGTAAGATACTCCCATGCAAATGCGTGAGAATGTTTTGCAAGATTCTGCTAGTTCTTCTTGCTAGACTTCTCCCGATGTTTGTTGATATTCAATGTCTTTTCCGGGAAAATTCCACAGCGTAATTACCAAATTCTTCCATAGAGTAAAGAGACATTTGTCTTGATGATAAATATTCTATGTCGTATTCCAATGTAAATTGTGTGGGGTCATATTCTCAAGTTATCTCAAAATTTTTCTAATGTTGTTCGAATTTGACTATCCTCACTAATTTCGTAAATGGTAAAGACAAAGTTGTATAGTGTTCTCATCATCGACCCATTCATTGTCTCCTATTTCGTAATTGCTCTTGTTGGAGGATACAAATTGAATTTCTTTGTCGAATTACCATTTGAAATGTACATGTCTCCGCATCTACAACTAATAAAAGCATCACCGTGGCCAGCCAAGGTCTTCCTAAGATAATTGGATGTCCTCCTAGATTACTTTTGGGAGTCAAACATAAAGTCTACTTGATATTCCCAAGAATCTAAGGAGACCGAAATATCTTCTGTGAATACACCATTCAGTTTAATAACCGATCGATCTCGCAAGTTGCAATAAAGTAGGTGTAAAAAGGAAGGTTAGGAAGTTTTAACTGCCTCCATAGTCCGTCTACTCATAATGTTGATAGCAAAATTTCCTAAGTCAATCAATGTGTTTGGAATTTCTAATTCCATTTATATGTGTCTGACAATTGGACTTCGGATCTACATACTTCGCATGGTAATTTTTCCCATCATAATGTCTCGTAATCTTCCTACCAAAATTCTTCTCAGGTCTTTTAGCTTCCTTCCCGGTCTTTTGAAACTCAACTCCTTTATGGTTTTTTCTAGAATAGAATTTCTCAAATGGCTTGTAAGTAATGGAATCTGATACAAACATTCTTCAATTCATCTAGAAATTTATGCTTAGGCAACAAGATTTTTTTTTTCACCCCCTTATCAATTTGTAGTCTTTCCTAAAAAGGAGGTGTAGATAAAGATACAGTGTTGCTCTGTAACTATAGGAGTTGTGGATGCTAGCTTTTCTTTTTTCTTTTTTTGAATTTTTGAATTTTGAAGAGATTCTTCCGTAACCCTTATTGACTTGAAGAGAGTCCTCTTCGGTGAGGTGACTTGCCTCTGAATGTCTATAGAAGGTTTTTCTAAAACCTACTCTTCAGATTCGAGTTGTACATCAAGAGAGGAACAATCATATAGGTATGAAATTGTTGTCCTTCTACCATAAGTAGTTTGAGATTCTTATTGTTAGGATTTGGCAATGGCCGAGCTGAAGTTGATTTGTCTTTTTGTTGGTATGGGAGCATGAGTTGAGGATTTGTATTTTGTTGAGAAGGTTATTGTTGTAAAAAATGGCAATGAAAGTTGTGGATTTTGGCCTGAAATCAGTGGAGTTTGTTGATTTTGAAAAGATGTATGATATTTGCCAAATTGAGCAAATCTCCATAAGGATTTTCTTGAACTCTTGTACCCATGGCCGATATGAATTTTGATGTTGGGGCCAAGGTTGTTGCTAAGGATTCCAATTTGGTGGGTTTGAAGATTCATAGGGTTATTAAACCCTTGAGATTGTTGTCCCCGCTAAGGTCTCCGCGACAAAACAGAGATTCTACCGAATTTGGATCTTCTTGAAAAACAAACTTTGAGTCCAGGGATTGAAGGACAATCCTTGATCTCATGATTTTCTGAGAAAATCATACATGTTTCTACAACTTTTGCATCATGTGGACATTCCTTTAAAGCATGTTTCTTTCTACATTTCTAATAAAAAGATGGCTAAGGTATCCGTTTCTCGTCGCTTTGTTTTGGATTTTAAGGGTGTCTAGTTGGTCACTAAGGCTCCCAAGATATCGCCTTTAAACTCATCAAGCATATTACCAATCTCCCGCCCTACTTAATCGATCCAAATATGCATTTGTTAGCCCCCTAATAAGAGAAGAATCCTTGTGCCCTTTTCCAGCTTTAGATTTTTCCCTCGGTGAGATGGATATAGTTCGTTATATCATGAATGAAGTGAGGAATGTCTCCTTTCCCCATCATGTTTAAAATGTCTATCCATTCATTCTAATGGCTTTTAATAGGAGGGCTTTCAAGGTTTTAATATCTAAGTTGCTCATTTTTGCTCTTTTTCAAAGTTGTATTGAAATCTTTCAATTAGGTCTTCCAAATTTTCATCTTCTTTTCGCATCATTTTGAATACCTCATCCTTAAGGGGATCGTGGGCATACAATAGTCCATATCTATCCAAAATGTTTGTTTCATATCATTCCAAGTCCCGATAGATTGAGTGGCTAATCCCATGAACCATTTCAAAGCAGACGCTTCAATGTTAATGTCATTGAGTTTTGAGAATCTTCCATATAGTCATAAGTTCGGCACACTACTTCAAACTCAAACAATGCAATGTTTCAGATCCCCACTTCGCAATCCATAAAAGTTAGGAGAAATCGTATGGTGAGATATTTTTCATTGTTGCATGAGTTTCCTCATCAACTATAGGGAAACCAAGCAATATCCCTATTTCTAACATTATTTTCTTCACCTCATTTTTATTCTCATATCTCCTCTTCTGTATCTCCATCTCTATTTATTACTTCCTTCCACATGATAGTTTCTTTAGAGTCCTTATACTTAAGGTTCTTCTACCAAGGAAGGATGAGAGAAAAAGTCTCTTTGTTTTCTAAGTGGGTTTTAGTAGGAGAATCCTCTAATTCAAATTCGGTTTCTTTTGACTTCCAGTGTGACCTTAAGGCTAGGGTGATGGTGGTGAATCGGGTCTATACTGGAAGAAGATGGAGTTGTGAAAATCAACTCTTGGCTTAGCTATAAACCTTCCCCTAGAATCTCTTGCTCTATGCATATCATTTTTTTTTTATTTTTTAAAAAAAAAGTTGGGCTAATAATCTCTTTTCCCGATCTTCCGCATCACACTAGGTGCAAGAAGAGAGCATGCTACTAAGAAATTACTAAACCAATAACTCTCTTTTCCGCATCCTCCGTGATCACACTAAAAAGTAAGAGGAGAGCATACTAAGAAGTTATCAAGTTTTCCCCTTCTTTTGTGATTTTATGTTTTTTTTTTAAGAAATTGGCTACCTATTTACACTTCATTTCAAGAATCATACTTAAATGTTTGGTCAATTTAGTGTGTCCTAAATCGGCCGCATTTAATTTGTCAACTGGGAATCGTAAGTCGATGAAGTGCGGCGCACTATATGTGCAAGATAACCTATTTCTTAACTTTGTCGCTTTTGATCTTTCTAATGTGAAATGGAAATTTTAAATAAAAAAAAACAAGTTTGCTATATTTGTTCAAGGAAGTGATATCCCCCATAATGATTTACCAATCTGGAAACTTTAAAAGCAAATTGAAAATTACAATGACAAGACTTGAAAGAAAGTAAAAGTATACCAATAAATGAAAAGGTGTCATAATCTAATGAATCAAAACAGAAACCAGTGAACATGGAACCAAACTATTCTTGTCAGCTAACTAAACATAAAAGAAACTACTTCGCTTATGGAAATTCAAAATTTCAACAAAATAAATCTAAATCGATTACATCAATTCATTTTCTCGACCCTCTCATCATTGCATCACTTATGACTTTCTAAGTAATCATAAACAATCAGTGAATCGATATTTAATTTGCATAAAGTAAACTAATACTAAACCATACACACATGATTCAATCCTCGCCATCGATCACCAGGGCTTTCGGAGTGCAAATCAAGATGTGTCATACATGATTTAATATATCTAAATTTGCAAAAAGAACTAATACTAAACTACACATTTCATAATGCAAGCCCCTCACCATCACCCAGTTTGTGGCTGAGGTAACCGAAGATGCTATGAGCAAATTTTTTAATATATCTAAATTTGCAGAAGAAACTAATACTAAAACTACACATTTCCATAATGCGCTCTCACCATCAACAAATTGTATTTCTGAGGCAATCAAGACGCTTATGAGCAAATTAATATATCTAAATTTAACTACTCGAATCAGATAAGCAAAACTGAATGTACAGCAAGACCGAAGTTAAAACAAAAGCTATGAAAAGCAAACTAGCAGCAGTAACAATGTTAGTTTGTCATTAGTCAAAATACTATGAAAAATGCCCGGGCTGCCTACCTAAAACTCCGTACAAGAAATCGACTAAAGACTAACAATCATAAAAAACATGAAAGACAAACAAATGAAATGAACAGGAATGCTAAACGTAAATGAAACAACTACAAAGTATGAACATATGATGGATTATGATACAATGATCTTTAAAAGAAATGAAATGAGAAATGTACACTAATACACAAAACCTTGGCCGAGCAGGGGCCCCACACAAATGGTAACGATCCTCAAACACGACCAAGTTGAAAACGTAGTCTTCATTAACAGCGCTCATTATGCTGCACGGTAGTGTTACGGCTCAAGGCGTCGTAATCACTACAAAGCAAACTAACAGATAAATGTAGTTTATTTACGAACATCAACTATCAAATAACAACCGTCAACTAACTTTCCGTGCGTATGCAAACACTCTATATATAACAATAAATCAGAATCGTCTCCTAAAGTTCATGATGGCAGAGAATGGGGTCTTCACTACGCCCACGGATATAGAAGTATGGCCGTGTTGAAAGCAAATCTACTAAGGTGGATGCTTGAATTCAACCTGAGTTTCGCATTGTGATGTCGATTTAACCTCCGCAAGCTTTTGAAACTACTGCATGGGATGTTTATTTGCCACGAAACAAGAGTCCGGCCAACATGAAACTCCATAGTTGACTTCCACGTGGACGGATTTGACCGCGGCTTCTTTGGACGAGTTTGCTTGAACCAAGAGGGACACGAACTATGTCCACGTCATTCCTAGCCCGCCCATGTGGCTCGGTTTCCTTTGTAGACACCTGTAGCATATAGTTCCACAAAATAGTCATGAAAGAAGAGAGTGTACCATGAAGTAAGGGTGCTCGCAACCGCATGAACAAAATCTAGATCAAATAGAAAACACAAAAAACATAATTAAAAACCATGTGCTAGATACCTCGCACATGATATTGACAATTTGGAGGTTTAGTGAGGAAAAAGGTATGGAAAAGTGTATGGAAAAGAGGCAGTTCTGTGACCAACAAGGCCTATAATGTTTTTTAGAGGCAAGAAAATGAGTTAGACCTTTTGAGTTAGAGGAACCGAAACACCCATTACAACTATGGGCTAGACAAGAGTCTAATGACAAAGGAGGGTGTGATCCAGACATCGGGGACCCATCCACAAAGCAATTGTCTTGGATGGGGTAGAATATTTTCTATCTATCAGAGACTGTGACTATATAGCAAATTTCAAAGTTCGATGGAATATTTCCAATCGGAATGTCTGTGACATAGAGCCATTTAATTATAGAAATTTTGGATATTGGTTTAATCGCTTAATTCCCTCTTATAATAATCCCCATTCTGAGGGAAGGCCCATACCGATAGGGCTGGGGTTTCAAAGTCCCATTATATGGTACCTCGCAATAGACTGTGAAGCCAAATATGAATTAATTGGCTGACGTATAGTACATCTTTGAAGCTTTAGTTGCAAATTGTAAGTTAGCTTCAATTAAAAAAAAAACTCTTCAACGGCCCCAACTACTTTACATACCCGTAATATGAGACATGAAAAAGGTATGGGAGTGTGTTGAGCATTGAAAAGGTAATTCATCAGGTTTTTTATTTTTTCCTTGAACATAACTTTTTATTCTAGAAAGGTGATATATTGAAGGATTATGATATAATTGCAAAGATTAATGTTTATTGTGAAAATTAGTTAAAGATTGTCTTTTATTCTCAACAGAAAAAATGAAGTGAAACTACCATTCAGCGCGAAAGCAAAACAAGAGTAATCATGGTTCCTCCAACAAAGGGTCAGATCTCGTGACAAGGAGGGTGAAATCAACGCACAGCCTAAAGTGCAAGGTCAAAATAAAGACGCTACAAAATTTCTTAAGAAGACTAAGTGTTAGCTAAAAGGAGAAAAGGGAGTTAAATTCCTTCGATATATATATATATACCTATAAAAAAAAAAGATATATATGATCTAAGCCGCCCATTTCGGGATTCGAGCAATCCTGCAATGCAGCTACACCGGCTATGGCCCTCCGCCCTCGTGGATCTATCTGTCGTATCATTATCTTTCAATTATTTTTGTGCGACAGCTAGACCGTTTTCATTACAACTTAATGAATGGCTGACATGAATTTCTTCATAACATCGATGTGTTATATTGGTGAATTGCGTTGTCATTCCTTTTCTGATTTAACAAGAATCGTAATCTCTCGTATAACTTGTCTTGTTATGCTTTAACAAGAATCCACGTTGTCTGTACGTTGTTGTTCTATTGCAACATTTGTCTCCCATCTATCCGCTGTTCCGATTCGAGCTTGCTGTCTACGCTTTGTTGTTCAATAAGATTGATGTTCAATAGATTTTTGTTATTTAACTGACAGATAAGTGATTCAATTCTCATTAGTTAGAGTTTATTGTTCCTTTCTATTATTTATCAATCATATTGTTGTTCATTTTAGTTAATTAGTTTAACACTCTTGTTAATTAGTTTTGGTTTTGAGCTTGCTTAGTTTACTTCCATTAGCAACATTAGTAATTTAGTTCAATTTCCATTTTACCAGAATGTTAATGCAAGCATCTGAGCATCAACGTAAAGGACATCCGTGGTCATACCTTCTTCATTCTCGATTGATTGTCTTGTTTTCATTTGATTTCAATTGCATCACAGCAAGGAAAGAGTTATCATTACCGTATCCTGATCGATGATTGCAGAGTGAATGATTGATTTAGAGTATTTTAATTTCATGTAATCAGAAGTTTTATTTCATTTCCAAGCATTCGTTTTAGTCTTTGTATTTATACCACCGTACTACATATTTCAATACATTACTCTGGGATTGAATTAAAATGCATTGTGAGTGTACACTTTTTTGAAATAAAATCGTACCTTGATTGATAATTAATGTAGGATAAATAGGCGTTTAAAATACACCCTTTTATACTCCCAACAAAGACATTTATATGTTTGATCATTCTACAAAATTAGGAACAAATGTTTTAAAATTGATTTTCCCTAAAAATGACTACAATTCCTTTTTATTTCTTGGAAAACCAATCTTCTAATAGATTCTAATCTTCCCGGATCAATACAAATGCCACTTATGTTACAATATTTCCCAACAACTTACCTTCACAACAACGCTGAATTTTTGGGTTTAAGGACAAACCAAACTTTCTCTTTTGATTTGTCAAAACTTGCTTCAGATGTTTTAAGGATATTCATCGGATTTGAATATACCGTGATGTCATCCAAAATATGACCAAAAATCTATCCTTTCCTATAAAGTAGATATCCATTTCCCTTTGAAAGGTTTCACCCGCATTCATCAAACCAAATGGCATTTTGTTGTACATGAATGTGCCCCAAGGTGGTAAATGTTGTCTTTTCTTGTATTTCCCGTCAACCGAAACTGACATACCCCTCAAAATCCATCAATCATTGATAGTATTTTGGATCCTACAACCTTCCGCAAGATATAATCCATCTTGGGTAGTGACGTTATCTTTCAATGAACAATGGCTCAAGTTGAGAAAATAGACAAACTTGGTCTCTCCATTACTATTTTTTCTCGATTGGGACTATATTAGATACCCAGCTAGAAAACTCCTCAAAGGCAGGAATTATCTTTGCTTCCCATAATTTTTTTATTTCTTTTCTCGATGATTGGGAACAGCATGGGATTGATGTGTATGATTTTTTGTGCTATAGCCTTTGCATCTGCTTTCAAAGGATCTTGTGCTCCATTATGCTCTTTCATAAGTTTTCAACTCACTATAAGACCATGCAAAAATATCACCAAATTCCTTCGCAGTTTGATATATCTTGTTCTATTTCAAAGTGTTATCACCAAATTGATTCTTTTGGTTGCTCCAATGGTCAACTGGAGTAACTCTTCAAACCACTTCTAACCGAAGTTTAGCCTCTTCTACTTGAGAGGGCCTTCATGGGGGCTTTATGATATTGAATAATGATAGTACTAGATGGCTAACTCTATAAATTCAGTCTTCATTTTGTATGTTTACAGTTGAAAAATTGAAGGCTTTCTACCATTTGGCTATGGAGTCAATGTATTGTGGATCTCGTTGACAGCGTTATTTCCTTGTGGAAGTTGAGGCATGTAGATATTTAAATGAAAGTAGAATACACACACACATAGTTTACTCTATATATAGATGTTTAAAGGAAGTCGAGCATGAGAAACATGAATTCTAAGTAATGAACATTAAGATACCGAAAGTTACACTGAGAAAGATATATCCAATAGTTTAATTTTGAAAGGAATTAAGATCATGCAAAGCACTAATTTTGAGTAATCAAACATTAATATATCGACAAAAGTAATAAGATACATAGGACAATGTTCATGAAAATATCAAATGAATCTCAAGTAGAAAGATGAAACCAATACCACTCTCTATTACTGATCGAATCATACAATAGTAAAAGTCAAGAAGAATATATTGCAACCCCCTACTACTTCAATGCTTTGTCTTTAAATAGACCTTCTTCTTTACAATAAATGTGTTATGCTTGGTGGCTGGGACTACTCCAATTCTCCTATGACACATCACATAACCGAAATACACGACTTATAATTGAAAATTGACAAATAACTTAAAGAAGACATTTCCTAATAGGACTCTAACTCCCCTATTTATTACATCAATTTACCTTATCTTGTGAAATGCTTAAATTATGGTTACAACATAAGTGTCACATGCTCGAAAAGCCATAACATAGTCTGTCACCACTTTACATATTAAAAACTCTCCTAGACATGTGGAAAAACCCTATTTTTTAGGAATGCATAACCCTTATCTTCAACGAGAGCTTTAGGTGATTACCTCCGTCTCCACAACACTTCCTTCGAGTCATAAATATTTGATGTTAAGGTCCCTTGAGGAAAGCCAGAGCGAACTTTGGAAGTGTTGAAAATGACTTATGCACCCAATAACTTTGCTCCTTTGTTGTTCCATGGTTTTAATCAAGTCATGACACATCCACACCATCAATATCCCTTCTTTAAAGTTACAAAAAATGACTTTATACGCAAAAAAAGGTCACTGCCAAGTAATTTTTCTAGGCATTTTCTTGTCTTTAAGCCTAGGAAATGCTACCAGTAAAAGAGGAAAGATTGTGTAAAAAAACACGTAATTTTTCCTATTTGCAAATTGTCTTCAAAAACATTACCTCTCTGGGCTAAAACTTGATCTTCTCAAGATGTTAAGTGGACCTCATCAAACTAATGAGGAACACAATCACCATCACCTTACATATTTAAAACATCTTTCCATATTTTTCCTATTTTTTATGAAAAATAGGTCTTAGAAAGCTTATATCTCCGAATCCATGATTTATAAGCAAAACGGAGGAGCTTTACTTCAATAAGAATGTTCTGAATAAAAACTCCTTGGTTTTTTGAAAACCATCTTCTACCTATCCGTAATCTACATTTGAAAAACATGTATAAAACAGAAAACTCTATTTTTTTTAAAATAAGGACTCAAGACATCCCCGTATCTCCTAATCCGATAGAACTGCTAGTAAAGTGAAAGAGGTTATTTTTCATTGTTTTGTGCTTCAAAATAAACTCTCTCGCAAGATTTCCAAATTCATCTCTCTTTTCATCTATAATCCTCTATTTAAACTTACTTCTCAAGCAAAATTCAAAACACAAAGAATTTTTCTATACTTCCAGCTATAAATTCAACAAATTTTGAACTCGATGCATGCTTCCTTAAAATCTAGGTCCTCCATTTAATAGATTAAGGTCCATGGGCTTTCTTTATTATCCATAGAGCTACATTTGCCTTTTCTTGTGCATGACCATCTCCTTTTTATAACCAAGCTTCCTCTTAAAAAGGTGACACTTCAGAAGACAAATCGAACAACAAAGGTTCGGGGTGTGGTGAGGCACTTCAAATAGTGACAGTGAGATGCTTCACATGAAATAATTAATGTTGAATGTGAAAAATAGCATTCAGTAAGGTTTTGTGTTTTAAATGAGAGTTTCATGCTTTAATCATGACACATACATGCCAAAAGGGTAATGATGACTCTGTGACATGGCTATGTACCTTTGAGTTAACCATAAGAGGCTCGAATGACATTCACCTTAACTCCTCCAAAGATGAACTCGACACCTTGCACTAGATTTGACAAGATAGATAGAAAAACCTTTTCGTAGCGTGTTAGGCTTAGCTTCGGCAACTTTCTCTACGAAACTATTAGGCAAGCAGAGCAAAAATGCTATTTTATAGTGTAAACACTACGAAAGAGGAAAACTAGCTAAAGTGTCCTTTGAATTTGAACGCTTGGGAAATGAACCTCTACACCTAATGATGACTGGTGGGACATGACATGACATAAATGGAGGTGACTTTGAACCTTAGGATAGGTTAAACATGTAACAAAAATGAAATTTTCCTATACCAACTCAGGAAAATGAACTCTATGACCATACCTTTGACAAATTAACTCTAAGACCATGCCAAATAATGCTTCACTTTTTATGAGTGATATTATGTGGCTCCACTAGATGGTGTGCCCCTATGATACACGAAAAGAACCTTTAGTTCCAATGCCATCCATCTTGGAAATAAAACTTCAAATCTTTCCAAGCCTTCTTCAAACTCTTATGGCCTTCTCCTGTGCCCAAGTTTGATGATTACCTACTAAAACCAAATCTATGGTGACATTACCGAAAAGGTGCTCACCCACTTGAGCTATCTGCACACACTCCTACCTACCCTAACAACTACAATATTCATGTTCAATTCAAGCAACATGAAACCTACAGAGTCAAAGCCAAGCCAATGAGCTGATTTGACACTTGAACTCCTTGACTCCACTTGAACCAAAATTAAATAGGATACCGAAATGACCAAGGCAACATAAAATAGATATTATTTTCACAATGAAAATATAATTGAAATTTTGACTGTAGAACTCTTCCATGTAGTCAACTATAGATCATAGAATACATAGTTTGTTTGATAATCTCCTCAAGAGATTCTCGTGTTTTAGACATCTCATATATGGCTTTAGTAACATAATATTTCGGTTGTGTGCTATCATACTGACTTTCAAACTGATTTTCAAGAACAAGGTATTTTCCTCAATCTTAAAAGAGAAAGGTAGCAACAACCTCTCTATGTGTTCGCATGAAATTTTTTTGAAAATACCGATCTTGACCATTAAGACTATAGGATTGAATTGATCTTTTAAAACTGCATTTCTTTCTTCAATGTTCTTAGCAACTTCATCCAAAAATTGAATCTTATCTTCTAACTTGCACTCAAATGACTTTAAATAAGAATACAAGGACAAAGAAAAATTTTCATCCACTTCCTCATTAGTGTGATCATCATTCCATTGTTTAAAACCTTGGAATGGAAAGAGAGTCCGCCACCAACTCGTTCTTTCCGTCCATGTTTCAAAAAAAAAAAAAAACTAAAAATCCGCAAATGACTTAATAGATCCGACAAGAAAACTTTCAATCCATTGTTTACATTTCCTTTGGAAATAAATCATAGAATTAACATGATGAAAATATCTTCATGTCCGAATTCCAAGAAGCCTAATAAAGTCACCTGAATCTGATATATGCTTCAAGGTCAAACTAAAATCTTCTCCATTAAATTTTGGACCATTCTTAAAAAATATGCATCCGGGAAAAGGATTTAGAAACCATGAATTCTTGAAAATATACACATGCATACCTTGAAACAAGAATGGCAAGATTCGAGTTCTTCATAAGTCCAAGGAATCACCTTGAATCTATGAAATTTCGAATTCTTCAACAATGGAGTTGCCAAGGTAGTCTACAAATTAAAAAATGCTCCCGAGCTCCCGTTTACCTCCAAGAGTTCAAATTTTCAATTTTTTTTTGCACAAAAAATTTAAATTATTCCTCAAACTCGGTAGACACACCAAAATGTTATCACCAAATTGAGTTGTTTTGGGTCGTCTAATGGTCAACTTGAGTAACTCTTTCAAACCACTTCTAACCGAATCTTAGCTTTCCGCCTTGAGAGGGTTCTCTCAAGGGGTTTTATAATATTGAATAATGATAGTACTAGATGACTAACTCTATAAATTGTGTCTTGGTTTTGTATGTTTAAGGTGTTAAAAAATGAAGGCTTGTTACCATTGGGTTATGGAGTAAGTGAGATGTAGATCTCAAGACAAAGGTTCTCCTTGTGGAAGTTGAGACATGTAGATATGTAAAATGAAATTAGAATACACACACATAGATTTTACTCAATATATAAATGTTCAAAGGAAGTCAGGCATGAGAAACATGAATTTTGAGTAATGAACATTAAGATAATCGTGCTAGGACATCGAGAAAGATATCCATAATAGTTTAATTTTGAAAAGGAAGTCGAAAGCATGCAAAGCACGAATTTTGAGTAATCAAACATTAATATATCGATAAAAAATTAATAAGATACATAGTTCAATGTTCATGAAAATATCAAATGAATCTCAGGTGAGGGATGAAACCAACAACACTCTTATTTCGATCAAACCTCGTTTCAATAGTAAAAGTCAAGACAATAACATATTCCAACCCCCTACTACTTTCGATGATTTGTCTTTAAATAGACCTTATTTACAACAAATATGATATTCTTGGTGGCTAGACCATCGAATTTTCCTCATGACACATCACAATTGAAATACATGACTTCTAACTCCAAACTTATACCTACACCTTAAAGAAGACATTTCCTATCAAGATCAAAATCCTATTTATTACATCAGCTTTACCTTATCTTCGAGAAATATTTAAATGATGGTTACAACATAAGTGTCACATGCTCCTCGAAAGCCATAACATAGTTCATCACCACCTACATATTAAAACTCTCTAGACATGTGGAAAAAAACCCTATTTTTTCGCAGAATGCATAACCCTTATCTTCAACGAGAGCTGTATTTCGATGGCCTATCTCCCGCCCGCACTTCCTCCTTCGAGTCATAAATATTTTATGTTAAGGTCCCTTAATATTTTGGAGGAGTCCAGCTTGTCCAAAAAACCGCCATCAAGATGCTCCAAACCTTCAAAAATAGCTCGCTACGAAAACAAGATAGTTTCCATAGCGAACTTTGGTAGTGTTGCCAGAAAATGACTTCGCACCTAATAACTTTGCTCCTTTGATATTTCATGGTTTCAATCAAGTCATGACACATCCACACCATCAATCTCCCTTCTTAAAGTTGCAAAAAATGCATCTAAGGCAAAAAAGGTCGCTATGTTTTTGTAGCGTTTTCCCGTCTTTAAGCCTAGGAAACGTTTATCAGCGAAAAGAGGAAAAACTCGTGTATTGCCTATTTCAAAATTGTCTTCACAAAATGACCTTATGCTGCTAAAACCTGATCTTCCGTATGTTATGGATCTCATCAAACTAATGAGGAACACAATCACCATCGCTATTACATCTTTAAAAACATCTTTGTATTTGACCCGTTTTTTATGAAAATAGGTCTTAGAAATTGCAGCTTATATCTTTGAATCCATGATGTATTTTGAAAAATGGAGATTTTAGTAAATAAGAATGTTCTAAAGAAAAAAATTCTCTTGTTTTATTGAAAACCACCCTTCAAATTTGCCTAGAATCAAGATTTGAAAAACATGTATAAAACAGAAAACTTTGTTTTCTCGAAAATAGGGCCCAAAGACATCCCCGTATCTCCCAATCTGATAGCACTGTGAGAAAAGTGAAAGACGTTATTTTTCATTGTTATACGTTTTTGATAATAAAATCTCTCATTATTTCCAAATTCATCATTTCTCATCCATAATCCTCTCTTAAACTTACCTCTCAAATATTCCAAAACACAACAATCTCCTTGTTACCCAAAATAGAATTCAAGCAACTTGAACCGAAGCATGGTTCAACAAAGCAGTGTCCTCCATGAATAGCTTAAGGTCCATGGGCTTTCATATTATCCAAATAGCCACCTTTTTATGCTTTCTTGTGCATGAAAATCTCCTTTTATAACCAAGATACCTCTCTTAAAAAGGTGACACTTGTAAAGACAAATTGGAGGCATTAAGCCGTTTGGTGTAGTAAGGCAAAACTCTCCTCAAACAAGGATGTTGAGATGTTTCACATGCAAGAATGAATTTTGAATGAAAAATAAAGGCTTTAGGTAAGGTTTTATGTTTTAAATGACAACTCATGCTTTAATCATGACACATACATGCCAAAAGGGTAATGATGACCCCACATGGCTATGTACCTTTGAGTTAACCATAAGAGGCTCGAATGACATTCACCTTAACTCCTCCAATGATGAACTGACTCCCTTGCACCAGATTTGGAAAGATAGATATAAAAACCTTTTTCGTAGCATGGTTAGTTCATTTCCGGGTGCTTTCACGAAACTATTAGCGCTTTCGTAGCAAAAACTCAGCTATTTTACAATGTAAAACACTACGAAAAGAGGAAAAAAAATAGCTATAGTGTCCTTCTTGAATTTGAACGCTTGGGAAATGAAATATAACACCTAATTATGACCGATGGGACATGACATGATATAAATGGAGGTGACCTTGGACCCTAGGATAAGTTAAACATGTAAAAAAATGAAATTTTCCTATACCAACTTGTGACAATGAACTTATGACCATACCTTTGTTGACAAATGAACTCTAAGACTCATTAAATAATGTTTCACTTTTTTCTAAGTGATAACACAAAGGAATTCATTCTGACACTTCTGACACCTCGCTAGTCTTCTCAGACCAATGTTACATTCATCGTACTTTCCTCCATCAAATTTTCTTTGAGGCTTGAGAAAAACATCATTATTATCAAATAGTCTTTTCTAAAGGAACTAAACCCTTTAGGAATAAAGTTAGTTTTCGGATCTATAATGTTTTTCCCACCTATAGTTTTCTTAAAAGCGCAACTATTTTGGTTTTTAAATAATCTCCTCGCTCATCATCAACTTCAGAGGGTCACAAACTCTTCTACATACTCTAAAAATTTATGAATCTCCCCGTCATCTCAAATACTTGTCACTGTTGCTTGGATGTTATCGAATTGAAGGTCATTTATTATTTGAACATCATAGAATGCCTTGACATATAGAGGAACTTTGAAATTACTAGCAAGAATAGCTAGTGAATTAGCAATTTGATTTTCTTTCTCTAGTGACAAAATTTGTTTTAAATGTTGAAAATTAATGCTCAATCAAATCCCGACTTCATTCCTATAATTATTCAATTTGGAAATTTTCACTTGGTAAATGTTTCTCACCGCTTAGTCACCAACTCTAAATCACCAAAGCAAAATAGTTGTTCTTCTCCAAATATTTCTTTGCCTTCATACCTCCAGCAAAAATGCTTCATACTTTAGCAAATAAGTGGTGTTAGTGGTAGAAAATTGTAATTCGTATGATATGGTCACTTTGTTGCCGAGTAGGAGAAATGAGGACTACACCTAGCTCTTGATCCTTCTTTGAAGAGGTCTGTAAGTACAATTTCCAGATCTTTCCTCCTTTCCGAATGTTGCTCATTTTCAATTTCAGTGTTATTTTTACTGACCGCCGAAAATCATTGTCATCGCGAATAAAGGTGCGTAATTGATGACCCCAATTCCTTTTCTTTCCTCTCGCATATATGGGATGATTTGATAGATTTTTTTTATCAATAATGATGTAGGCCATTTGCTTCATATGTACTTTCCTCAATTCTCCAAATAATCGGGATGGTAGCATATGACATGTCCATTCAAGGGTACTCCTCCAATTTCTTAGACCATGATCCGAATTAACATCCCAAATCTAGAAGGAATGTCAACAACCACAATGTCCATCACTAAGCTCTTCATAGGTACCGGGTAAGGGAAACAAATCCAAATCCTTAATCACTTTGACATTTGAATTTTTGAGTCAAAGGCACAAATTTCATGGCATTTCTTGGTGATCTCTAATCCCAATTCATCCATCACTTTCTTTGGCATGAGATTGTCCGGCCTGCACTCCAATCGCATAATTATGGCAGCAATTTTTCATGTATATTGGGTGACAGTAGAAAGGTGGTGAGTTATCATCATTTTATTCCTGACATGAAAAACATAGATAAATAGTGGGATGCTCATCCTCAAGGTTGATCAATCGTGGAGCGAGAGGAGGTTGGCCGCAAACTCCTAAAAGACTCTTTACATGCTATATTTTTCTAATAATTCTAGTAGTGGGACTAGAATTTTGATTTTATTCAATTCAGATTGAAATGAAATAAATTGGAACTAATTCCTTATTTTCTACAAAAGAATTTTGACAAGGAGGAACCTCATTTAATTGGCCTTCTCGCTTAGTACTTATTATCAAAATCAATTTTGTTGAGGTCATTGACAAGACCTTTTGACCTCAAAGGGTAATTCTCGCTTTGAACTTCTTGTTGTTTCGATCATTATGTGCATAAATTTGAGCATTCATATCATCAGAAAAACAAAAAAATTTCTTGATCTATCTTCATATTCCGTAATGTCAAACATGTTGATCATGGTTTTCCCACATGGTTTATTTCTTCATTTTCTTCCTCCTTCAATTGTTGTTCTTCTTCAACAAAAGTATATTCAAAGGAGGTTTTAACATTTCGATCATTATCATTCCTCCTTGGGCGTTGTAGGATTTATTGAGGTTGAAAAGCCTTGGGCGGGAACCCGATTTCTATTAGCTGTTTTGATCGTCTCTAGCCGGTTTATTTTCTACCTCTAATTTTGACATCATAGAGGTAAGTCTGATCAAATTTGACATTTGATCGATCTTTTCTTCGCCGAAAGAGACTGGAAGCAAGAAGATGTTTCTTCTTTCATCTTATTTTTTATCTCAGTTACCTTTCTTCCTCCATTTTTAATATATTAGAAGCCATGATATTAGACTGCATCTAACTGTGCCTCTGCATAGTTCTTGTCTCTGTATGCTTTCTAAATTTCCTCAACCATAAGGAAATCTCGTAATCTAAAGCATTTGCAAAATTTATCGTAGCTGCCTCAAAGGGGTTTAATTTCTTCAGAATTGCCAAATCTTATTAAACCTCATAGTAAAATCAGCTAATGGACGATCTTCCTTCTTCTTCATAGTTCTAAATTTTGTAAGATAATAGACATAGTCTTTCCTATCATCCCAATGCTTCACAAATATATCTTCTAATTCATCAATTCCTCTTATTGAATTTTGAGCCGTACTTCTAAAACTATAATTCACAAAGTAGCAAGCCTTGATTAACATCATTGAGAGAAAGTTATTTTAGTCTAAAAATATCTCACCTAAACATTAGCGAAGAATAACTATTATGAGTGATGCTCTTCCATTGTTATAAAAATAATATTTTATCCGGAATGCTCACTATGTGAGACTAACAAAAACCGATAAAACACATAACATGCTTAAGAGACTAATAAGATCAAGGCTAACAGTATGATGATTTGCAACCGGAACTCGGAAGAAAGGAGATATGGAAACACAAGTAAAGCAGACAATACACACAACAAATTGGTAATAAGTCGTCGTAGCATCATTCCATTTCATTCACACAAAAAAATTATGATCATAGAAGCCAAATTATATAACCATCAACTAACCCCGATCATATCGCCTTGGTGTATATATACAAAACATGATATTGTCATCTTCCAACTTAAAATGCACCGTTTTCCAAAAGTTATTACGATCTCGTGCAAGAGATGAGGCTTATCCTTTAATCTTAATTACAAAGTGCTATGACATAATGAAAATAAATAACATTAAGGCTAACAATTTGAAGTGGTTTGTATGATGTGGTAATTTTATAGGGAGACTCCTCTTCTCAGTTTCTAAAGGTAACCAACTCCTAAAAAGGTAAACAACTGAAAATGGTGTGGTTGTTCACGTTGCTCATGTCTGGTAAAAATGTATATAATTTGAGAGTAGTGGTAGAAAACTGCTTGAGAGAAACTCTACGGTTATGCTATTCCTTTCTCCTTTTGGGTTTGAAACCCTTTGTGATGGCAAATAAAACCAAAAACTTTTGGATAGAATGACGAAGGCCCATTTTATGAAAAACACAAAGAACCCCTTGTTACCAGGTTTAATTGATAGAGGAGATATGGAGCAGAATGACTTGAGGTTGAGAGGGTGATGACGTGTGAAGGAGTGGGATCGATCGCAGACACATTTAAGTTTTATAAACATATACATACGTTATGTAATCAATAAGGTTTATCGAACATTAAACAAAACCGCAATTGCTCCTGTAAAAATATGCATACATGCGTAATTGTGGTTCTAGGACCCCACAACATGTTGACTAATCGGGTATACCCAGACATTGGCTACTCTGCAAGTTGAACTTTAGCATTGATAATGCAGAACCAAAATATAAAAAGGCACAAAAATCTCTGTGTTGGCTCATATGGCTGGTTACATGCCCTGCTCACTGTGACGCAAATCACTTAACATACCATGTGATTGCCTTGAATATAAATCTTAAAACTGTTGATTTGCTAAACTTCCATCCGGCTTTAATCTTCCACTCGTTGATCTCGTGTCCTCGCATCTAAAAGTCTTCTTTGCTTGCCCTTTGCCTCATCGCATCGAAAAATCACTTAACATACTATGTAATCATCTTAACGATAACTTTAAAACCAGGATTTGTAAAGTCGCTTCCATTTTCACTTTAATATGATTCACATTTCGCTTTCTTCCTTCGGATCTACAATTGGATCATGACTGCCTGATCATTCCACATGCGGTTCTTTCCTTTCGCTTCATTCCTTAGTTTAATTCAATCTTCCCTTCAAACATTCTCTACTTCTTCTCTTCAGCATATCCACTCGTTAATTGCCTCTGCTTTTCTAAAGATTATGCTTTTAAATAACTCAAGGTAAAATATCCATGTAGCCTTTTAATTTTCCAACTTAAAACTGGGCTCTTTTTATGAGATAACTAAAATCTGGTGAAATAGCTGTATTTTTCTACTATTTGCACATATGACGATTACAGGAATAGCTACTCTACCGCATTACCGCTTTGACAATGAATTTTCAAATAAACGTAGCCATTATCTGTAATTCTCAGATGATCGCAACTTTATTACCCAAACATCGACTAACCTTCAACACTAAGATAAGTCAAAATAGAGATTTTAACTTATGTTAGGACTCAAACACTATATACCCATTCACTAAAAATACCTGATGTTGGGACTCTTTTTTTAACTTTTATTGGAAATGATCAACTTGGACATGGACTAGGTCATTATAAAAATTTGAAATCAGACATAATGGCGATTACACCATTAACATTTGCGTTGCTAATGAACCTAACCTCATGGTTTTTCACATGGTGTTTGTGCATCTAAGTTTTAGACATAAATGTTTTTTCTGATCGGTATTTTGTAGATTTTAAGCTAAGGGAACTAAAATTATGTTCTAATATAGGGTTAATATATTAGGTTGTGAATTGTCAACATGTATGTAATGTAATAAAACTTTGAAAGAAACCTAATGAAAAATAATAAAAAAATTCCTGGGCTTGTCATAATTTGCAGTACTATTTGTGTATATTTATGTTTTCAATTGTATATTTTGGTTTTAAGAATTATCGCATGTAATTTTGCATAGCAAGTTAAAACCTACACTCAACTCCAAACACTTTCTATCCTATTCTTCCTGCCTGGCAACTTTGCAGGATTTCAATTACATTATCTAGCCTCTCCTTACTTCCTTAGGCTAATTAAAATTCTGTTTCTCACACAAAAATCCTCTTCCTAAGACCTTCTCTTCTCCAAGATAGTCATTATCTATTGGAATAAGGAGCATTGAGAGGTGGAGGGGGGTGAATCGTTAATTAGTGAGGTTCTAAACTTTAAAATGTGTTCTTAATTTCCTTTCACTTGACAATTACTTATGTGAGTATTCTTAATACAACACATGTACAACAACAATGTGAACCATTCATAACATAGAATCCATCAATTGAGAAACTTGCACATATTGACGTTGTGCATTTTTACATGGAAACCCAAAGGCAGTAGAAATCACTCCCACCCATTTATTATTATGATGTAATATAATCTCCATGCATCATAGCAAATTTTTTGTGATCACCCACTCAAACGAGTCCCCAACCCCTTTAAGATAGAAAGACACTACTTTCCAAGAGAAACCAACCTCTTATGAATGTAGGCCACCACCCTGCCTACTTCATACACTTTTCAAAACTAAAACAAACCATACAGTTCTCAAAAAATATAAAACCTTGAGAGTGTTAGCTGCAGTGATCCATATCTAGTTTAACTGTAAATCTTCCGGAAAATCACATAATCAATGAGAAATGACGCTGCTCGAATTACTTAGTGTAGTTCATCATTAGAGAATGGTGGGTTGTGCTGATCTACATCCATCAATAAATAAATTTCGCAGATTCAAATAAATTAAGTCAAAAAATCAATTATAAATTAATGAAATTTAACGTCAATGAAATAAGATATTATAGTCAGTTATAATAATGAATAAATAAATAAATAAATATAACTAATTAAATAAAATAAAATATTGAAACTAAAAAAATATATGCATATACTAAAAAATAGAAAATCATAAAAAACTAGACATATAAAAGAATAAAAGCTAGGATTAATACAAGATTTATGCTGAAGTTTTAATAACTAATGTTAGTTAAACAATAAAATGTAGTTAAAAGTTATAATAAATAAATTAAAGTTGCAATATATATATATAAACTAACTAATTAAAATACAAAAAGGGTTAAAATAAATAAATATAAATTAAAATAAAAATAAAATAAAATAAATGAGTAAATAAAAATAAATAGCCAAAATAAAGGACGGGGAAAGGAATCCAACTAAGAGACTAAGGTTGGAATCCAACAACTACTTATCTTCCAACATCATCCCTATTCAACGTCTTAGAACTTTTTCAATCTCAACAAATTTTCCCCAAACTTCGGGTGATGAAAATGGTCAACACTAGCAATGATCTTGGATTCCCTTCTAAAAAATATGGTGTTTAGTCTTCCCAAGATGCTTCCACACAAAGCAGAGGTTTGAGTCCTACAATGCCCCACATCAACAACACGCTTCGATCCCTCTTATTTATGGAGCGACCGATTTCCAACAAGAAAATCCTACAAGAACAAGGATCATATAGACTCCTTTCATGCTTTTGAGTTATACAGATTCTCATGCTTCTTCCCATCATTTTCCCGGTACTTCAAAAGGTTGGTGTTCTCAATACATTGTCCACTAGAGCTCTTAGGGTTTCCTGATGATGAGCACTGAGGAGGAAAATCCTAATCTCTTGGAGTTTTAAGTTGAATGGCTGCATAACCAAGGCCTCGAGGGCCTTTCTAAATGCTAATAAAGGTCCGAAACCAAAAAATATTTTTGATGAACTCCTTGGTAGTGTCTGCCCATATTTTTTTTTAAGGGAACTACCGACAAAATTGCTCGGATTTTAAGGAAACATAAGGTTTCTTCCATCTTTAGGCCTTAAAATACCATTAGTAATTCCAAAATTAGTTAAGGATCCACTAGACCTCGAAAAGAACGTGTTGAGCTCCATGATCCTTGTTCTCAGGATTCCTGCGTGGACTCGTAGCCTTCACTGGGCTGAGCATGCTGGGAAGACTAAGCACCATATTTGTTTAGAGGAATCCAAGGTCATTGCTAGGGTTGACCATTTTCATCACCGAAAGTCTAGGGAAGCACTTGAGATTGAAAAAATATCTAAGACCTTGAATAGGGATGATGGTTGGAAGATAAGTAGTTGTTGGATTCCATCCCTAGTCTCTTAGTTGGATTCCTTTCCTCATCTCTTTATTTTTTATTTATTTATTCATTTATTTTATTTTATTTTTATTTTTATTTTTATCCCCTTGTTTTAACTATTATTATCTTTGGTTGTTTTTTGGTTAACCCTTTTTACATTAGAATTAGTTTATATATATATATATATATATATATATATATATATATATATATATATAGCAACTTTAATTTATTTATTATAACTTGTAACTAAATTTATTGTTTAACTAACCTTAGTTATTAAAAATTTAACTTATTTGACTAAATCTTATATTAATCCTAGCTTTTATTCTTTTATTCGTCTAGTTTGTTATGATTTTTCTATTTTTAGTATATACATTTTTTTTTAGGTTTTTTTTTTTTAATTAGTTATTTATTTATTTAATTTATTCAACTATATTGACTATAATATCTTATTTTATTAATGTTAAATTTCATTAATTTATAATTGATTTTTTGACCTGACCATTGCATCTCTAAAATTTATTTATTGATGGATGTAGATCAGCACAACCACCATTCTCCTGATGATGAGCTACACTAAGTAGTTCGAAACGCATTGTTTCTGAACTGATTATGTGATTTTCTGGAAGATTTATGAGTAAAACATGAAACCTTATCGTCTGCTCCACATAACATGTTCCCCTTTGTTATGCAGTACTTATTTTCATTGAATACTTCACTACTCAAACAAATACGATCTTAGCCTTGGGTTTCTTTGTATGACAGCCAACTCTTGGCTCCAATATCCCTTCTTCTCAATGACACACATGCAACACCTCACTTTTTTCACATGACTCTCAATACTATGACTCACAAAAATGCTACGTCCCCACTTTCACAGTTGAAATACACAAATTTTTTTCTCTATTACATAAAGAATGATGTTATCTCACCTTTTGGTCACTCTTCCCGAAAGCATACTCTCATCATGGCTCTCCATCATATTGTTGCATCCATAAACTTGGCCACTACCAAAAAATGTTAATTTGGAAGATTTGTGACAAATTCCAACCATGGTATGAGATTCCTATTTTCAAGAAGACCAATTTTGACTATTGAAGTGCCCAATTTGGACAAGGGAAATTGTGTTTTTTAATTAAAACCCACACGTGCATATTTTATCAAGTCATCCCTAAATAAAATTGGACACCCTTGGAAGGTTATAAATACAAGTGACCTCAACCTAATGTGGAAATGATCATGAGACATTCTTTTATTCTCTTCTTTGGTTTTTCTTACACGGGTTTGAGGCAAGTTCATAGAGACTGGTTGGCACAAGTCTGAAATTGCAGGGTATGAAGCTCACATCTCTAATTTTTAGGGTTTGGGTGTCAACCACAGGCATGTCATAGAGAATTTTTGACTGCAACTGCAGGCATGTCATGGAGAAATTTAGACTGAAGCCTTTCAGCCGCATGCATGACACATTTTCTCTGCGGCTGGAACCTTAAGGTTGAATTTTATAGTTGACCAAGGTTTTTTTCCCATTGACCATAGAGTTCGGTAGTTGAGTACTGGCAGTGACAGATGATTACAGGTTACTAAATCAAGGTTTTTGTATTATTAACATGGTTGGGTTCATCTTATGGATATTTTTTAGTTTATTTTGTTGGATAGTTTTATGGATGAAGACATGGATCAATGTACTCCCTTTTGTTGAATCATTCAATGACACTCTAATAAGAAGAATAATTTTAAATGGTTTACCCTGAGGTGGTTTTTTCCCTGGTCTCCAACCAATCTTGGTGTCTCTATGTGTGAAGTTGTTTCTTCTATTGTTCCTTTATGTTCCACTTCATTAATGATGATATTTTTCTTTCTACATAGTTGCATGTGTTGCTGAATAATGATGTAAATATGAATAATGATGATGTTATGGGGTGAATTTAAATATGGAAATAATGTGATGCAATTATCAAAGCAAAGAACAATATATCCCTACGAAAAATTAACATGGTATCAAAGTTGGGCTGAATAAAATTCATTGAATATCACCCCTATGAAGACACCCTTGATGGATGTAAGAGAAGATGGAAGAGACCTAAAATAATACTAGGGTTTGAAGGAAACCCTAGGAAATTTGGTTACGAGGTTAGGGTTTGAAAGAAACCCTAGTTTATGTAAAATATTTGAGATATGCAATGTAGAAAACCTAGCATGACTAACATGAATATGTTTAAGGAATTGTGTTATATTTGATGAATCCCTAGATGTGATAGTCTCTATTAGGTTTGGTTGTTGATAAAGTTGGTTGAAATATTAAAGGCTACAATGTTATATGGTCAATGGAAAGTCATGACTCTTGAAGTTTGGTTCAAGAAGGAGTGGTCACCTCTCATTAAGATAATTACCTTTTAGATTTATGCTACCTCTTTGTGATTCTATTCCTGTTTGAGTTTATTTATTTGATTATTACTTATAATTCTGAAATGTATATCTGAGTTTTTGGATGATTCTAACCTCTTGATGAGTTGTGATAAGCGGATCCTTCTTGATAATCATGGCTAGTGCACGAAGAGGGGAACTAGCATTGGAAAAGGAAAAGAGGAACTTGATGAAAAGTTGACAAAGTGTTATAACTGTTTATGTAAAATAAGAAGGTAAAAAAGTATTTGAACACTCAAGGTATGTATGGTGCTTTTTTTCAAGGTTATATCTCCAATATAGGATGGAAAGGTAAGCCCTTAGTGTTTTATTTAAAATTTTATGAGTTTCCACGATGACAATTTTATGTGAGCATAGTAACTTTCATTCATTAATATTGGTATTCAGTAAAGGTTTTTTATTGGCCTCATTTTCCTTGGCACAATGGTTGAAGTAGAAACAACTATAATTTGGTATGAAGTAATCTCACAGTAAATGGATGGAACCTGCATGACTTATCCTTGGTGTGTGCATTTTCATATATTGGCATAAATGATTTATATTATGATCACAAGGATGACCTGATGAAGTTTGGTTTGATATTGCTTAGTAAATGAAAAATTGTTGGCATGACAATAAATGAAGCCATAAATTGATATTTGGATGTGAGCTTTACCTATCTCCTGGTCCAAAGAATTTTTTACAATCATATAGATGATTTTGATATTAGTTTTGATATGTCATCTAAAATTTGATAAGATAAATTAGTTGATTTCATTATACAATATTGATTTATGTAAGCCTGAGCATATTGGTTTGGTAAAGTGTTATGTTTGCAGAAATTATTCTATGAAGCAAGCTTCCCAAGCCTGATATTTATGCACTGATAGTCAGTTGGTGAAGCCAAGCAGATGTGGCCATCCAAACCTCTACCTCAAAAGAGGTCCAAGGTACAACTTAGATTTTGTTTTTATATGTTGACAGTCTAATATTGACAGGTAATGAGACTCTGATGATCAAAGTAAGAGGGATTTGGCTTCTGAAGCTTGAAATAATGAATCATGGCATGATGAATCACTTTCTGAAGTTTGGAAAATAAAATCTATATCGTGAAACTATTGAACAATTTTTGGAAAGTGGAAATGGAAATCCTTGGACACTCCAATTGAATTTCAAGAAGTTATGAAGAGATATTGTTGAACCTAATTTGGAAACCGATAGTTGATTGAATCATTGATGTTTCGTGTGAAAACTAATATGTATATATATTTCTCATAGAATCTAATTTAATTCATGATTAATATACTTCATTTGAATTGAGTTACCGCCAAGCACACTTCAAGATATTTGCATGGGATGGCCAATTTTTTGGTCTGAGATATTCTACGATATGTGACTGCGTGGATGTACTGATGTTAATCAGGATTCAGATTGATTATATAAGCACATCTTTGTGCCGCCTTAGTATGATATCTACCATGATATTTTAGATGAGAAGTATGTAGCTTTAATAATGAACTAGGTTGAGTACGATGTTGCTAGCATGGGTAGCTGTGAGGCAATATGAAGAAGATCTTTGGAGAGATGTTTGAGTAGGATCTGAATATGACAGAAATGCAGTGCGATAATAATGAGTGGGATTTGATTGGAAGAGAATCTTTTATATTTCTGGGACTGAGATACCTTCATATATTAAGACAATGATGTTGTACGAGACAATATTAGTCTTGTAGTTTGGTAAGTTAGGTATCTCACCCAAGCTCGAATTATGATGCAAGTGTTATACCACACTTGACTCTTGAGGGTCATTTTTTTATGAAAGCGACTACAAAATAGAAGAAAAGAGATATCAACGCCTTAGAAATAAGCCACTTCGAGGGGGCAACCTCCAATACATTACATAAATGAACAATTCTTGGATTATACAAATGAACAAAACCTCCTTCTATATATAGGAGTCCATGGGTCCACAATATAATACTAGTGGGCCACAATGTAATCCTAGCCGACCTAACATTAATAATTTAAGGGCACAATAATAATAAAATGGGGGTTACAAGGGTACAATAATAACAATAAGGGGGTTACACTAACAACAATAAGGGACTATACTAGTAATATAGGGACCTAGCATGCCCCTCTCCTTCAAAAAAGTGTTGTCCTCAACGCTTGAGTAGCTCTGGGTGCTTCTGTATAAAATTCTCATCCTCCCATGTAGAATCTTTAGTGGGTAAGTTCTTCCACTTGATGAGATACTTTGAAATTGATCGATTCCGTAGTTGTCGAGTTCTTGTTTCCATGACCGCTTCTGGTTCCAATATGATTTTTCCTTCCTCATCAAGTTCTGGCAATATTGTTTGAACTGGAAGATTTTATCATATAACCTTCTTTAAGCATGAAACATGGAGAACTGGATGTACTCGCGAAGAAGTAGGAAGCTCCAATTTGTATGCCATAGTACCAATCTTTTGCAACACCTTGTAAGGACCATAGTACTTTGGCGATAATTTATTATCCTTCTTAGCTTGCTTGAGGGACATTTGTTTGTATGGTTGTAGCCGTAAAAATACCGAGTCTCCTACATCAAAACTTCTCTCGCTGCGATGTTGATCTGCCTGTTGTTTCATTCGATTTTGTGCCAAATTCAGGTTATCCTTTAAGAGTTGGAGAACTTCTTGTTGATTCTTGATGTGATCTTCCATTGAACCTTAGAATTTTATCACCAAGATTATGTGATGGACGATGGATGATATCCGCAAAGAAATGATATCCATAAAGTGCCATAAATGGGGTCATTTTTGCTGCAGTATGGAAGGAAGTGTTATACCACCATTCGGCGAGAGGTAACCACTTGACCCATTGTGTTTGTTTATCAGATACAAAACAACGAAGATATCCTTCCAAACATTTATTTACTATCTCAGTTTGACCATCAAATTGAGGATGATAAGATAAGCTATGAGCTAATTGAGTACCCAAACAAGAAAATAACGCCATCCAAAAATTTCCAGTAAAAATGGGATCTCTGTCGCTCACAATAACCCTTGGGCTTCCATGTAGCTTTTGAATTCTGTCCATAAATGTAGTAGCAACTGTACTTGCTTTAAATGGATGAGATAATGCACAAAAGTGTGCATACTTGGTGAGCCTATCAACTACCACCATGATGACACTCTTTCCTTCGGACTTAGGTAAACCTGTGATAAAATCCATTGAAATCTCCTCCCAACGTTGACTTGGAATGGATAAAGGTTGTAGAAGTCTCGGAGTCTTAATTGTCTCAACTTTATTCTGCTGGCAAACCAAACATTCCGCCACAAACTTTTGAATATCAGATTTAAGGCCATCCCAAAAAAATTCTTTCTTCACCCTGTGGTAAGTTTTTAAAAATCCTGAGTGTCCTCCTAAAGGAGAAGTGTGCAATTCCAGTAGAATCTTTTGTTTTAGTTGGGAATTCTTACAAATATATAAACGATCTTTGTACCATAAGGAATCATTTTTCCAACTAAATGTATCAGATGTACTAGGATCTTGCTGCAACTTTTGAATGAGTGTCCATACATTTTTTTCCTTCTTCCATTCATCTCTTGCTTCGGTTATCCAATCTAGTTGGATAATAGAAATGGCACAAAGCAATGCTTCCACCTCTTCATTCTTTCTTGAGAGTGCATCTGCAACAACATTAAGCTTTCCTTTTTTGTAGATTATTTCAAATTCATCACCCAACATCTTTGTGACCCATTTTTGCTGCTCTTCTGAAGATAGTCTTTGTTCCAAAAAGTGTTTAAGACTATCATGATCAGTTTTTACCTTGAAGTGTCTTCCCATTAGGTAAGTTCGCCATTTCTTTAGTGCATGCAGTATTGCTAACATTTCCTTCTCATAAATAGGTTTCTGTAAATACTTTCCTTTGATTGGAGGACTTTCAAAAGCAATGGGTCTTCCTTCCTGCATTAAAACTGCACCAATTCCATTTCCTGAGGCATCACATTCCACAATAAAGGTTTTTGTGAAGTCTGGCGTAGCTAAGACCGGTGCTAGGCACATTGCCTCTATAAGATGTTCAAAGGCCTTAGTTGCTTCAGGAGTCCATGAAAATGCATCTTTCTTCGATAATGTTGTTAGAGGTGCTGCTATTCTCCCATAATTCTTAACAAACTTGCGATAATACCCTGTTAACCTGAGAAATCCTCGCAACTGCTTTATGGTTGTGGGGAATTTCCATTCCTTAATGGCTTTAATTTTGTTAGGGTCTACCTTGACACCCTCGTGAGATACAATATGACCCAGATATTCCACCTCTTGTACTCCAAAGAAACATTTGGATGTTTTTGCATATAATTGTTTCTCCTGAAATAGTTTGAGCACCCTGTCAACATGTTGAACATGATCCTTCCAAGACCTATTGTAGATTAGTATATCATCAAAAAATACTAGCACAAATTTTCTAAGGAAGGGTTTGAAAATGGAATTCATCAACCCTTGAAATGAAGAAGGTGCATTGGTAAGGCCAAAAGGCATGACCAAAAATTCATAATGACCCTCATGAGTTCGAAATGTTGTTTTTGGAATATCTTCAGTCTTCATTCTAATTTGATGATATCCTGAACGAAGATCCAACTTGGTAAAATAAATTGCTCCATGTAATTCATCCAATAATTCATCAATCACAGGAATGGGAAATTAATCTTTAATGGTGAGCTTATTGAGCTCCCTATAATCCGGACACATTCGCCATGATCCATCCTTCTTGTGTACCAATACTACAGGAGCAGAGAAAGAACTTTGACTAGGTTGAATTATACCTGCCTCTAACATTTCTGCAATCATACGTTCAATTTCGCTCTTTTGGACATAAGGATATCTATACGGCCTGATGTTTGGAGGAACACTTCCTGGAATCAAATGAATAGCATGATCATGATCACGAATAGGTGGGAGTCCTTTGGGAGTTTCAAACACCTTGGAATGATTGTCCAAGACTTGTTGGAGATCTGCAGAAATAGATGATTTTGATGTTGGATCTTCTAGTGAGCATAATTGTGCAATTACGCCTCGTTGTTCTTTCTTTAGAAGCTTTGTCATGCCATTAGAGCTTATTATCCTTCCTGGCTTCCCTTCAATACCCCGTAATTCGACTTCCTTTCCTTCTGAAAAGAATTTCAAGAAAAGTTCTTGAAAATTAAAAGCTACCGTCCCCAAAGATTTTAACCATTGTACTCCTAGTACAACATCAGCACCTCCCATAGGAATGGAAAGCATTGGACTAGTCAATACATATTCCCCCATGGTTAGCTTGATATTATGGCATTTTCCGGAGAAATTTATAGTTCCTCCATTTGCAACCATCACTTGACATTCTGGTGCTGGGTATAGGAAAAAATTTAATTCCTTGGCTACCTTACAATGAATAAAATTATGGGTGCTACCTGAATCAATCAACACTATTACCTTTTTCTTCTTGATTTGTCCTTGTATCTTGAGAGTTTGAGGAGTGGTAATTCCTGCCAGCGCATTACACGATATGGTCGCATTCATTTCTTCCTCTTCTAGGGCTGGTTTCAGGTGTATATCCTCTTCTTGTTCATTTTCTTGTTCCTCTTCACAATCTATGTAAAATAATTTCTTCTCGGTGTTAGCAATCTATAATATAGGGTCAACCTATAATATAGGGGTCATAATTTTGACTTGACTATTGATAATCTTGTAAATTTGTACATACTTTGCCTTCTACAAGTTGTATTCACATATTTGG